>CM064529.1:46670118-46805053 GCA_032716605.1 Paralithodes platypus
ACCACCCTACGTATATACCGTCTTCCTGGGCCAGGTGCCTGATGGACTATTATCTAGTCCAACTTGCGCCCGACCCTTTCTCCCAAATGACCATGTGTTCACTCAGCTAGGCCTATTCACAAGCATTCTCCATTCATTCCTGTTTATTACCACTTCCCTTGCCTGATCTAAAGTCATTCCTCTATCATCCAAAGCTTGTCTTACACAGTCTCTCCATCTCAATGGGGCTCTTCCTATCCTTCTATATCCCCTTGTATCTGACTCACATATTGTCTTTGTAAGCCTTTCATCTTCCATTCGTTCAACATTACCATACCAGCTCAGCACCCTTCTGTCCACTCTGACCGACAAATGTTCCTGCTGCCCCACTCTCCTACGTATCTCTTCATTCCTCAATCTGTCTTTACGAGTAACTCCATACATACTCCTCAAGCAGCTCATCTCCATCACATCCAACTTTCATCTTTTTAGTTATTGGGGTTAAGGGGAGCGTCCTGCATGGCCCAAACTGGTGTGGATTGGAAAATCTGAAATTGAGATTTTTATTGCAGCAGTGATGGGAACACTGTAGGAGTGATGTTGCAAAGTTTTAGACTCTTAAAATAAAAAAATACCCTAAATACAGGGTCCCCCCCCCTCCCCGCCCGCACTCACAACGTATATGTGGTATCGTGGAATGAACGATAGTAACCAATACAATCGCGTTATTATGCACAAATATAGACATATTATTCAACAGAGGTATCTGGCACCTCAACTGAACCTGGGAGAGTGAGGGTGAGTCACTAGACTGCATCATCTAAGCCATCATCATCATCCAAGACATCATCATCATCAGCCAAGCCATCATCATCATCCAGATGCCAAGACATGCACAAACATATTATATAGTCAACACTAAACAGATCTAACCCATCCATACCAACCATAACACAACCTAGAGTAATGGAAAATGGCCTAACTTGGCATAAATGAGGTACGCGGTTCATGACGCCATTGGCGCCAAGTGAATAAAATACCTTTTGGGGGTCCAGGTGGCATATTATTAACTTAGACTTAGTAAATTGTACTGGATTTTAGTGCCAGAGCATGTACCAAATCAATCAAGAGCAAACAGTTGCAATACATCGTCATTTGATAGAGGAATCGTTGGGTAATGGATAAAGTTAGTTTTTTGCCTTTTTCTCAAAACAATAGTTACTCGAAAAATTTGCCCTAAAACTTTTTAATTTTTGGTCCAATTTTAATAAGTAGGAGGGGAGAGGTCGCCGGCGCCGCGGCCCAAGTTTTTGTATCAATACTCGGGATATTGATGATACAACTGAACCAATATCATCCACATAACCAAACTTAGTGTCGCGGTTCTGTGTAGTGTCAAATCGAATTGATGGCATAAATATCTTGGGAGATATAGCAAAAGCGTTTGAAAAAATAAACCGTTATTCCCAAATGCCAGTCAAAAACAAGCGAGTGCCAAGGCCTAAACTAACGACCGAACAGGGAGGGAACGATGGGTTTTTAGTCCAGTGTGCAAAGTTGAAATCACATATTAGTGAACAGTGGCTAGTTTACGATTCATGTATGTAAACTGTATCTCATGAAAAAACTACCCGCATTTATACAGAACATACAATTTCAAAAGAAAGTTTAGGTCCAGTGTAAGTGAGCGTCCTACCACCACCATACCAAAACACATAAATCACTTAGCACTTTACGAGAGTCATAGGCCCCCCTCTCACCAACACCTCACCTCTCCCTTGTCGTAGACACAGTCTAAACCGTGGTACCGGTATACGATTTTATCAAAATGGGAACTTTAACCTCGAACAGGTAAAACAAATATCAACAAATAAAACAGAGAATCATAATAAGTTAACTATTTAACCCCTAAATGTCGGCGCGCAACTTAAGTCGAGTTAAATAAAGCTGGACTATGTGGCGGCGCTCGACATAGGTCGAGTGGCAATTTCAGCACGTAATGTTGCTGAGAGAGAGAGACAAGTGGTGGCAGGAGAGTAGCGAGCGTATGACTGCTCCAGACCACCGCGGCGAACCTACTGACACGAATCTCACCTCCCTCCTCCCTCTCTCACTCGCTATATACGGAATTGTATCGGGAAAGTGGCTAATTACATGCTTTTTGCACTCGCGTTGCACGGTTATTGCAAGAAAACTAGCCATCATAAAAGGATCGTTATGGTGTCATTCGAAAGCTCTGTTTATGCCCTTTCAGGGATAGATACTTGTTTTACGTTCTGGGTCTTATTTAGGCATGAAAATGATCACGTAAACAGCCCTATTTTGGCTAAAAACACCCCGCTGGGCGGTACATATAAATAAACCGCATAGGCCGCTCTTAAGGTGTTAACATGTCGCATATCGCGAGATAGTATTAGTGACGCTATTGAGGAAGAAACTCATGCAACTAACAAGAGTGTAAGTTCGAGCTGGGGATAAGAGAGACAGGAAGTGGTTAGGGCAGTGATGATTCTGTTTCATAAGTTTATCGAAAGTGTTACTTAAAGTTAAAACCAAAGCCAGTGTTAGTGATTGGAAGCTCGAACAAGTCCTAACCACAAAACAGTGATACCCTACCCCCCTCTCTCTCTCTCTACCCCCTTCCCTCCCCTGCGTCGTCTATCTATCTATCTATTGCCTGACGCCGTGATCCCCGAAGGGGTGGCCACGAACGAACCGCCCCCATGCACCTCTGTCCCCAGTCAGTCGATGCCCCTCCCCCCAACCAGCACCGCCTTCGTTCATGTAGTTCCTCACTCCATCCTTCCACCTCATATTCGGTCTACCTCTCCCCCTCTGTCCCTCCACCTCGCTCTCGTACACCCTCTTAGTCATTCTCTCGCTTTCCATACGTTCCATATGGCCGAACCATCTCAAGTTGTTCCTTTTCACACTTTCCAGCACATCTACCTCCACACCACACCTCCTTCTTACTTCCTCATTAGTCTGTCTATTCCTCCATGTAACTCCAAACGCACTCCTTAAGTAATTCATTTCCACTGCTCTCACTCTTGGTCTGCGTCGTATGGGACATAAAAGAAAGTCGATTGAAATATTCTTATAATGTTAGATATGAATACCAATGACGTTTGCAATATCTGTAGGGACACAGTGAGAGACAAACATGGCACAACATGCCAAATATGCAGAGACAAGTTTCATTGGTGCTGCGTAGGACTTTCACCACCGATAAACAATGCTTATATTAATAAGGGGAAGAACTTCCATTTTTGCAACAACTGTGCCGAGTTCACAATGCAAATCATCCAGACTGTGGAAAGAACAGAGGTACAAGATAGACCAAAATATAGCCAAGATGCGGTGTTATTCCATCAAAATTGGGGAAGCACACCAGGATTTTCCCCTCATACATCCCTGACCACAGCCGTATCAAATTCAATTACTCCTATTTCGTCTCACCCAAAACAACCAACAACACTTCCCTCTGAACAAACACTCACAACTCCTCCCTCACAAAAACTCACATCAGCACCCTCCCCACCACCTCGCAACACTGCGACGTCACCAAATACCACACCGCCGCCACCAAGCCAACACCCACCTCCTACTGCTCCTCAACCAACACCTCATGCAAAATACCAACTTCATAAATCCACAATCTCTCCCACTTCACAACCTCCTATTGCCACAGACCACCCTACTGTCATTGACCAAATAACTTCCCAGGAACAAGCCCCTCTAACAGGCTCCCCCAACCACAGCCCCCCCACATGACCAGCCCACACCGCCCCCCTCCACACCTATGCCATCTGCATACTTACACCCGGCAGATCAGGAAACCCAGCCCCCCTCTACACCATCTCATAACACCACACCATCCCTTAACCACACCACTATTTCCCCCCCTCCCAGACCCAGCTAGCCCCGCAGCATAGCTCACCACATAACAGCTATCAGTCACCTTCACCAATATGCAGATATTACTTGAAAAAACGGTGATATTGGAGGGAAATTTAGATTTGCCCACCCAAAAATTAGCAACAGACTGAGAAGTGATGGAAAATACAGATTTGGTGAAAAATGCAGATACCACAACCCAACCATCTGCAAGTCGTCATTTATAGATAAGACCTGCTATGATACTAACTGCCACGATTTTCATATTAGAGGTACATGGAGGTATGCAGGAAACATCTCAAATGGTACTGGTAACCCAAAAATCTCTCCAGCTTCGCGAGGACGAGACAGAGGAAGGAGGCAAGGAGGGAATGGCAGATGGAGATGAGGAATTTAAGGGAGATGGAAGAGCACATAGAACACCTAGAGCACCTCCTGGCCACCCAAGAGTGGCGACTACCTCCCGAAGACTATTAGAAACACATAGTTCTCCAAACAATCTCTCCCCACTCTTGTTTGCAAATATCCAAGGCCTAAAAACAGAACCACAAACAAAGTACCATTTATTAGGGGCCTGCTAGAAAAAGGAAACGCTATATTTGTGGCTCTCACAGAAACTCACATTAAAGATCAAGAGTATAGTGAAGTATGGATTCCTGGGTATAACCTACATAGGGCGGACAGAACGCATAGCACATGTGGAGGTGTAGCTTTGTACATCCGCGACTCACTGATATGTACTAAATTCCTAAATAACAGTAATGAAGTGGTGGAAATACTGGGAGTTAAAATAGAATCCATAAATCTAGCAGTTATTGTAACATACAGGCCTCCGGACTCATCCATAGAAGAACTCAAACCCCAGTTCAACAAAATAAAAGCAGAAGTGGAAGCACTGGGGCACCCAACACCAAATATTATGTGGCTAGGAAACTTTAACCTACCAAACATTAAATGGAGACCAGTAGAAAACCAAGTAGTGGCAAATAACACCTTGGAAGCAAATACGAGTGAGCTTTTTAAACTTTGCGTCGTTTTTAGTCTTACCCAGCCGAACCCACACGGGAAAACAATATCTTAGACCTTGGCTTCACTAACAATGACTCTCTAGTACACAACATTAACATATCGACACAACATACTCAGATCATAAATTAATCGAGATCAAAACAACCTTAGCAAGTGTTCAGACAACCTCAGAATCGAGACCAAGAACCGGCCCTTTCAGTAAATTTAACTTGAACAACAAAACTATTAGGTGGGAAGAGGTAAATCAAGAAATGGAGGAAATAGACTGGGAAGATTTAATGAATAACCGACACCTGCAGAATGCCTTGTCCTAATAACAGAAACCATGACCAAAATCTGTAGCCACCACATACCTGACCTACAAACAAGACGAAGAAGCAAACAAGATCGGGAAAGAAGGAAGCTGTACAGAAGAAGAAAATTACTCACACAACGCCACACACATCTACATCTACAGGATATGCAAAAGGCCAAAATAGATGGTGAAATTGTGGAAATTGAACATAGACTAAGAATATCATATGAACTACACCATATGGAAGAGGAGAGGAAAGCTATTGCAGGTATAAAGGAAAATTCCAAGTACTTCTTTTCATATGCCAAATTAAGGCTAAATCAGCATCAAACATCGGCCCACTAACCAAAGGGGATGGGTCATTCACAGGGGACAAAAAGGAAATGAGCGAACTCTTACGCCGGCAGTATGAAATGGCCTTCAGTGAGCATGATTAAACAAAAGCCATCAGAGACCAAAATATATTTTTCAAGGAAACCTCCCCCACGAAAGCCCCCAGATGCTGGATATTGATTTTGGTCCAAAAGACATAGAAGAGGCCATTTCAAACATGCCATCCCACTCGGCACCAGGCCCAGACTCATGGAACTCGATCCTAATGAAGAAATATAAGGAAAACATCTCAAAACCCCTGGCTATAATGTGGAGCAGGAGTCTAGACACTGGTGAAATACCAGATAGCTTGAAAAACGCAATAATTGCCCTCTGCATAAGGGAGGGAGTAAAGCACTACCAAAAAAGTACCACCCGGTAGCTCTAACCTGCCACATCATTAAAGTTTTCGAACGAGTCCTGCGAAGCAATTTCACAGCATTCATGGAGGCAAATGAACTACACAACACCGGTCAACATGGGTTCAGAGCGGGAAGATCATATCTCTCACAACTATTGGAACATTATGACAGAATTCTTAAAGCACAAGAAGAAGAGAAAAACGTGGATGTCATTTACACTGATTTTGCTAAGGCATTTGATAAATGTGACCATGGTATAAATAGCCCACAAACTAAAAGCACAAGGTATAACTGGAAAAATCGGACGGTGGATATAAAACTTCCTCGTAAACCGGAAACAATCAGTAGCAGTAAACCAAGTCACGTCGGGGCCTTCGGATGTCAAAAGCTCAGTTCCCCAAGGAACAGTGCTAGTGCCCCTTCTTTTCCTCATTCTAATTTACGACATAGATGCCAACACAAGACACAGTACGGTGTCTTCATTTGCCGATGACACAATACTAAACAAGATAGTAAACACACAAGAGGACACGGGCCAGTTGCAAGAAGAAGTAAATGTAGTGTTTCAGTGGACTAGGGAAAACAGCATGCAATTCAATGAAGAAAAATTTCAATTAATAAGATACGGATGTAATAATGTTGTTAAAGAGCATACAAACTATGTAACAGAATCTAATCACATAATAGAAAGGAAAGACAGTGTGAAAGACCTTGGGGTGTTCATGTCTGAAAATATGGGTTTCAAAGAACATAACCAGGTCAAAGTTGCGGCTGCGAAACTTCTAACGGGTTGGATTCTGCGTACATTTAAAACACACAGTGAATTACCTATGACAAATCTCTAGAGCTACCGCAGCTTGAATACTGTAGCGTATTAACATCCCCATACAAAGCATGTGAAATAAATGACTTAGAGAGTGTACAAAGGAAATTCACTTTGCATATAAGTTCGGTAAAATAGCTACACTATTGGGAGCGTTTAAAAACACTGAAACTGTACTCGTTGGAGCATAGAAGAGAACGTTACCTAATAATATGCACACGGAAAATCCCAGAGGGTTTAGTGCCAGACATACATACCCTGATAGCCATAAAATTTAGTGATAGGTGAGGCTGGGAATGTGATATCCCCCGGATGAATAACAGGGGTGCTATGGGCTCTCTGCGAGAGGGCTGGTTATCACATAGAGGCCCACGTCTCTTCAACAAACTCCCGCGGCGAGTAAGAGACATGAGGGGCGTCTCGTTAGACAACTTCAAGAGAGCCCTCGATGTCGAACTGCAAAAAGTGCCAGACGAGCCCATCTTCGCAGAGGAGCGTGCTGCCCCTTCGAACAGTCTACTGCACCAAACCACCACCCAGAACGATTGGCGGCGCGCTCCTCGGTGCCACTAGCAGTGGCGAACTCAACACAAGTAACACAAGTAAGTATTATTGGAAAGAGGAGAAAAATTGCAATATACATTAGTGACAGATTTTTGTATACACCAATACAATTTTTGACAGGAAGCTTGCAACCTTTTAAAGCTTTCAAAACAAAAACAAATTATTAGCGGCAAAACTAAAGGGTGTGTGAGAAATAAATTGACTACACCGGTATCTGGGGAATGTTGGCAACAACCTTCCGATAGGGTAACCTCACTAGAGTGAATAATTTCCTACCAGAACCCGGTGATTGTATATATTGTAGATATTAATTAATGTTAGGTAATTTAGTACTGTATAAGATTACCTTGATCAAGTTAATTTAGTTATAAAACCTTGTAGAAATAAGTTTAGAAGAACTGAAAAGAGGATCAGTTTAAATATTCCCGCGACCGCATACGCGATCCACCGTTTGCTTTAGGGTCGTTTATATCTTGATATTATGTTCACTAAATCGTTGTGAAACGATGTTCACCTTTATAATTATATAATTTAAATGCTGATAATTATTTATATGATTTCGTGAAGAGGGAATGAACCCTTGGTAACGAATTAATATATAGTTTATTTAAGAGTCGGAAATTGAAGTTCCGATCAGACGCTAGTAAACATCTGAACGGTAGAGACGTGTCCCGTGATCTCTTCCACCACAATTCCCACGCCTGGCTCGGAGTCCTGACCTATAACCCTTATCTACCGAAGCCGGAATCCTCTGAACTAAACCAGGACCCTAGTTATAGCTAAGTCATTGATATATATGGCCATTTATACAATGTTTAGTTAGGGCATCCTGAGAGATAGGCTACCATAGTTCATACCATAAGGTAGGCGATCTCAGACTTTATTTTTATTTATGTTGATTAATTTTATATTTCGATTGGTGTGGTAAGAGATAACCTTTGGCCATATTATCCCCCCACAGGGTGTATAAACAAATCTGTGAACAGTATGAATTGCATTTTTTCTCCGCTTTCCAATGATACATTACTTATTAAAATTGGACCAAAAATAAACAAGTTTTAGCGGTTTATAAATTTGAAAAACATGCGAAAATCCGAGGTAGCGAAAACACTATTATTCCGATGTTATTCATTTTTGGATATGTTGTTCCTAGAAGTAGTATCTATCATCGGACTATTTTGAAAACAAACATGGCTGATGGTTCCCTTAATGGTCATTATTTGTGCCTATTTATATTGAATAGACTATAGTTATAAGTATAATCAGTTTTGTCTACCATATCTATATTATGGTGATAACATTTGCGTTCTCAGATGGATTACTGTTCACCTCTGTGGAGTGGAAGTGGAGTGGTTGCATTGAGGCAGTTGGACAAAATTCAAAATAAATCCATTAGATTAATCAATAACCCTGCAATCACACAGGACCTTCCTACATTATCCATACGAAGAAACGTTGCATCCCTTGCATTATTCTACAGATATTTTCACAGCAATTGTTCTGAGGAACTTGCTTCAATTGTGCCGCCTCTCCATATCTTTCTCCGTAGAACTAGGGCAGCTGAGAGCTCCCATGAATTTACACTTTCTCCTCCACAATGCAGAACTTCTGCTTATCAAAATTCATTTATCCCCAGAACTACTACTCTTTGGAATTCACTTCCCTCGAGTTGCTTTCCACAAACTTACAATCTACAACAGTTTAAATCCAGTTGTTACAAACATTGTATGAATGGAGGATGCCTTTAGGCACATGGACCTTTTTTGTTTTATCTGTGCTTTTCATTCCTCCGTTCATTGTCTCAAAAAAAAAAAAAAAAAAATCATATGTCTTTTTTTTCTTTTTTTTCTCCCCCTCCCGTCCACCAATAATCTCAGCTTCTCTGGCCACATTTGTTTTACCCCCTAGACAGCGTTGTAGTCTGCGTCCCTTCCCCTACTTTATGATGGTCGGCCCTCCAACATAGAGACCAACATAGAGAGAATTAGAGAGAGCGGACATATATATTTCCTGCAGGCCATTTTGGTACACTCAGATGCCATAGTCTGTAGCCCACTCATAATCATTTGTGGACCCCAAATGTTTTCCTTTATGCAATTATAATTATCTGAATTGATTTTTGGCTAGAACTATTTTTTCAATAAATAGTATATAGAGTTTTGTATTTGATGAATAAAACATATTTATTCATTAATTCGTGTCCATATATATAATTCCATAATAATTAGAAACAGGTGAAGTACACGAATTCTTATGAGTGGGCTAGAGACTATGGTATCCGAGTGTACCCTAATTATACACCATCGGGATATTATTGTATGCAGGGTTAAGGGACTGTATATTGTATGCAGGGTTAAGGGACTGTATATTGTATGCAGGGTTAAGGGACTATATATTGTATGCAGGGTTAAGGGACTATATATTGTATGCAGGGTTAAGGGACTATATATTGTATGCAGGGTTAAGGGACTGTATATTGTATGCAGGGTTAAGGGACTATATATTGTATGCAGGGTTAAGGGACTATATATTGTATGCAGGGTTAAGGGACTATATATTGTATGCAGGGTTAAGGGACTGTATATTGTATGCAGGGTTAAGGGACTATATATTGTATGCAGGGTTAAGGGACTATATATTGTATGCAGGGTTAAGGGACTATATATTGTATGCAGGGTTAAGGGACTGTATATTGTATGCAGGGTTAAGGGACTATATATTGTATGCAGGGTTAAGGGACTGTATATTGTATGCAGGGTTAAGGGACTATATATTGTATGCAGGGTTAAGGGACTATATATTGTATGCAGGGTTAAGGGACTATATATTGTATGCAGGGTTAAGGGACTATATTGTATGCAGGGTTAAGGGACTATATATTGTATGCAGGGTTAAGGGACTATATATTGTATGCAGGGTTAAGGGACTATATATTGTATGCAGGGTTAAGGGACTATATATTGTATGCAGGGTTAAGGGACTATATATTGTATGCAGGGTTAAGGGACTATATATTGTATGCAGGGTTAAGGGACTATATATTGTATGCAGGGTTAAGGGACTGTATATTGTATGCAGGGTTAAGGGACTATATATTGTATGCAGGGTTAAGGGACTATATATTGTATGCAGGGTTAAGGGACTATATATTGTATGCAGGGTTAAGGGACTATATATTGTATGCAGGGTTAAGGGACTATATATTGTATGCAGGGTTAAGGGACTATATTGTATGCAGGGTTAAGGGACTATATATTGTACCCTGTTGTTTAAGGGACTATATATTGTATCCAAAGACTATATTTGTATCCATGTTAGTCTTGCTGAATGTTTAATATGGGTATGTGCATGTTTAAGTGTCAGAGAGGTTAATGATACCAGTGGCACCAATATAATGTTAGTTGGCTGATCTTAGTTGCTACAGAGTCTCAGACCCTAACATAATGTCCTTGGAGACTGCCATAGATCCCGGCTTTGAGTACCTGCCAGACTCTGAATGGTTAATTTATGCACCTATTTCCCCGCCCGCCTCTCCTATTCCTTCACTGGGTTCATATTGTTCACAGTTACTTCTTTACGTCGACTCTAAGGCGGATGGATCCTCAGCTTGACATTTTCTTTTTTGTTTTGCTGTTGTTGGACCAGATAAGTAAGCGTTCTCAATAATGGTATCGAGTGGTTCACATATACAGTATATGATCGTACCTAATCACCTGCTAGACCTAATTTGACTGTTCAGGTCAATTCGGCCAGTTGAACCCGTTTTACTGTTCATAGTAATTTGAGGTTAGCTATGTCATGAATTCCAGTCTTGTGTGCAGACAGCGAAGGGATGAGGAAAGTTGGAGTGGATTTGATGAGGAAGGGTCTTTCTTTTGCAATTATTAGTTTGACCGTTCCTGTTTGCTTTGCTGCCTTGGTACAGTTGGCCAACTTAGTCCTGCGACAAAATGTTGTGTTGTATGGAGGTGTGTGGCATTTCATCCGTAGTAAACAATATATTTTTATGAATGAATCGCTCAACCCCAATGCCGTGTGAAAGAAGTGACGTGATTGGGTGAAACGAAGAATATCGAGCAACTCTATTTTCTTCGTTATTTGCATTACTGGAGGGTTAGTAGAAAGTCCAGAATTATGTTAGGTCATAGAAGTATATGAAATGAACAAGTTTACAGTTTATTCAAATACATAACCAATCCATACTCAATTTACTTGTCATAGCAGAAAATGTGAGTGTATAGGTGGTAGGAGGGTGGGGCTTCGTTTCAATGTAATCGATACAGCACGGTGGGTTTAAAGACTCAGTAGAAAATAGTTGTATTTAAGATGCCAGCATACCGATTGTTTGGCTCACATGCTTTCATTAATTTCGTTGGGAGGTGTTTGGTGTGTGGAGTGAAATAAATAAATTGGATTATAACTTTTATGACCAGTGAAATGTAAGCACTGTTAGAACATGAATTTAAGGGGAGGTATTTAGTTTATTCCCTAGACCTCATTCAAGCTTAGAATTACATCCCCTTGACCTCCTTTCAAAATAAATTTGTACAGTTTTCGGTAGAAAAAAATTCCGTCCGAAGGCCGATTCCTCTTATATTACAGGCTTGCTATCACTCGCCAGGAAAAAATCGACACCTAAATGGCACAAAAGGTCTTAAAATTGACAGAAATGGGGCGAAATGTCTTAAAATAGCCAAACTAATCGGGCAAACGTCTTAAAGTCTCAAAAGCAATGGGGCTAAACATGATAGAGAAAGAGGTCAAGAAACAAATCCCTCACGTGGAAATCTCCCCTTAAAGTTTATAGTGTAAATTTGTGAACTTGCTTTTGTATGAATATTATGATTTATGAACTTCCGGTGACTATTGATGACCGTGTTCCGATTTTCTTTTAAACTCTGAAAGCAATGATTAAAAGCGTCATGGTAATGAATGGTTTTCTCCTCAGAATATGAAAGACCCTTCTTAATCCTGAAACGGTATTTCTCATCTTAAGAAGAACCAGTCAGTTAAATATTTGTCTGAAATTGTTATTAACCCCTTGATCCCTTCCTAAGCTTAACACAAATATTTAGAAGTAGCATTAATCCAAATAAAGTAGTCATTGTCTGATTGAAGGGGTTAAGATGAATCCAATAAATTGGCTCTAGCTGGAAATACAAAGTCATCATCGGTTTCCAAAGGGTTGACATATTATGTTTAACCTTTTAACAATGAGAGGTATTTCCAAATGTGCATAAAGTCACCTAATGTTTGCCATACTAAAAATATATATCCAGTGCATCAATGTAATACCAGTTAAGAACAAATAAATGCTAAAAAAAAAAAAAAAAAAAAAAAAAAAAAAATATATATATATATATATATATATATATATATATATATATCATAATAATAATAACGGGTGAAGGACCGAATTGTTTGTGTTTTAGTTCAATTGAATTTTGCAGACTAATATCGCATCTAGATGTTATTGTAAAAAAAATCCATAGTAGTTAAGTTTATACGATGGCCTAGAGTACATGTGTCATATGAGCTTTGTATATAATGAATTGTCCTAATTAGAGATACTTTCTGTCTTCCTTATAGCACTTCACACATTAGAGATACTTTCTGTCTTCCTTATAGCACTTCGCACATTAGAGATACTTTCTTTCTTGCTTATAGCACTTCACACCTTTCAATCTTTTGCATCGCAATACAATCTACTTTTGCATCGCAATACAATCTACTTCATAAGTCTTATATTTTTAACTAACAGGGGAAAACGATGTCATTAATTCCATTAAAATATGTCCTAGAATTGCGCTACCACCTTGTTATGCCTTGCAACCTTAGAAATGACTATTAGCCCATATTATGAATTAGTTATATTGCTAACAGATACATTGGAAACATGATTATATTCCTTTTATTTCTACCTAATAGACGTCTTTCCAAAACCGAATGCAATAATATAGAAGTAAGTGAAGCTATATAACCTCAAGTGGTCACCGTATTGAAGAGGTTTTTTAATTTGTATTTTATTCCTCCTTTTACTAGAGGTCCTTCTGGAACTTAAAGTAATATAATGGCGGTAATTGAAAACATAATTATGTAGACATATGGTACACAAAAGTAAGGTAATTGTAAATAATGTTTGATAATAAGGAAGTGTGTTTTAGTCGAGGGGTTATTCTGTTAAGCTATTCTATATATTATTTTAAGGTGATAACTTATGATACCGGTACCCAATTTTATGTTTTTCATCCATTTCTCTCTCTCTCTCTCTCTCTCTCTCTCTCTCTCTCTCTCTCTCTCTGTCTCTCTCTCTCTCTCTCTCTCTCTCTCATATAAATATATATTTACAAAGAAATTAGAACAGCAAATGACTGAGTATTAGTATAGTGATGGAGATGAGCTGCTTGAGGAGTATGTGTGGAGTTACTCGTAGAGACAGATTGAGGAATGAAGAGATACGTAGGAGAGTGGGGCAGCAGGAACATTTGTCAGCCAGAGTGGACAGAAGGGTGCTGAGCTGGTATGGTCATGTTGAACGAATGGGAGATGAAAGGCTTACAAAGAGAATATGTGAGTCAGATACAAGGGGAGATAGAAGGGCAGGAAGACCCCCATTGAGATGGAGAGACTGTGTAAGAAAGAATGACTATAGATCAGGCAGGGGAAGTGGTGGTGGACAGGAGTGAATGGAGAATGCTTGTGAATAGTTGAGTGAACACGTGGTCATTTGGAGTAAGGGGTCGGGCGCAAGTTCGACTAGATAATAGTCCATCAGGCGCCTGGCCCGGGGGGACGATTAATATGAAGGGTGTGCCTGGAAGTGTGGTGGGAGGCCTTGTGGCTTTGGCTCCGTTGCATGTCTGCCTGCCGAGATCGGAACCTCTCCGGGTGGTCAGGGGCCGGGGGAGTGCTGGAGCGACCTTGGTAACCCTGGTCTCTGGGTCTTCTCCTGGGTTACCTGGATGTGTGTGAGTTTGTGTTTTTTATCTGTGTTTATTTTTTGTTTTATGTTGTTTTTGTGTTTTCCCTGTTCTTGCTCTGTCTTGAGTCGGCTACCCCCAAAATGGGGATTGGGCCTGAGCAAAAAGATAGAATAGAATAGGGATTTCCTAAAAAAGGCCCTCTATAAGAATCAAGGAGCATTTTTGGGTAAAAGTTGGGAACCAGACTTTTTAGCATAACTCAGGCATGCCGAATTCGATAAACCCGGTTCCCAAGCGAAATTTTGAGTTTTGACCGTCTAATTTGCATAAACAAAATGGCCACCAAATTGGAAATTTTTGACACTTCTTGAACCATTTTCTCCAATATCTCTCTAACTAGGCAAGCAAATATCACAAGTGAAGCATCTATACCTATGTTTTGAGGGTCAGGGAATGTCACTGAGGCATTTTTAAAGGAATCAGTAATAAGCCTAGACTTTAATATACATATTAGCGGCTGTCATTAGAGAAAAATCAATGGTTCCCAACTTTACCCCAAGATACTCCTTGATGCTTATGCAGGCAAAACAGGGCAATATCTGTCACTCACCTGAACTATTTATTGGAGTAGACCATATTCATCCAATACAAGGAGTTTGATCATCACTGTTGCTGACATGCACACATTGCTGTGCATCGTAACCCGGATTTGCGGCATTTGCACCGACGCGTCCTGCATTGTTTCTGGCAGGCACATTAAATAATTTCCAGGCAACTTTGTGGGATCGGACTCAATGACATCAGAATGGGTTGTAGTCCTGAATCGCCATGTTTCCATCCCATGTCTGTGGGTGCAGGAAGCTCAGGTACAGCACAGTGAGCATTTCTCCAAATCAATGCTTGATAGTGTACTCGCATCAAATGGAAGCAGAGAGCATCACGTGTTGGTGGAATTGCTTCTGGTTTGGCAGTCTTTGAGAACAGTATATGCCTTGCTGCATCAACAGAGTCTGTTTTGTGCACATCATATATTCTGCAGACAAACGTTTCTGAAGATCGAATGGTCTCCTCTGTGAGTTCACCGATTCCCAAGTTCATGAGCAATTGATGATGCTGTTTGAAGACTTTCCATGATGACCTTTTGGTGAGATTTGCGATGTAGGAGGTGGTGTCGCACCCGGTTAATGCATGAAATGGTAAAAGAGTTGTTGTTGAATCTCTTGGTAGGTTGTTGAAAACTGCATCAATGGGTATATATCGCCTTTTCTTGGTGGTACCAGACATCATCCAGAGGTGTTCACATTGTACACGTGGGAAGTGGGAAACCAAAAGCATGAGAACATCAGTGTCCCTTGATGACACAACAACTGTATTGAACTGGCTGTGCACAGCATGTAACACCAATCCTAGTGTCAGCTTCTTCATGTGTGGCTCTCAGTTGAGTCAAATCAGTGATTGTCTTTGATGACCTAACCTCAATTTCTTCTCTGAATCCCCCGGCAACTACAATCTCCTTATCATCAGGTGCCTGAGAACACAGTTTCTCAGACAGGAAATTTGTAAGATCAGCTTTATTAGCAGGGAGCGACACAAAGTTAGTCAATTTTTTTGGAAGAGGCACATCACGTCCCTCAACAATTCGTCTGATTGGTCGATCTGCTTTCATGCGTCGTGTCCTCGTACCACCCTTGATTGTCTCTTCTCTATATCTGTTGAACACAATGTCTACCTGTTGATAGTTAGAACCTGCCTTTAATACTGCTCTTACGTATGTGTCGGCCAAATCCCCAAAGGTCATTGCATTGTCAGGCTTTCCCAGAGCAACCACCAGTGCTTGTCCATCAATGATTAGGCAGGATGATGAGTCGTGAAGTTCAATAGCTTCAGGGCAGATTATGTCTTCCGTTAACTTATCTGCCAGTATGGACTTATTTCCAGTGCGGAGTGTACCATTCATTTCAGCGAGTGATACAGGAACTGGCAGAAGCTCGTGCTTTAGGACAGCTGGCAAGTCAACTGGACGACCTGCCTCATAGGCAGTAAGAAGGCGTTGAAGCAAGTTTCTATCTGCCTTCAGGATAGTTCTCTTGTCTTTCTCTTTATTGTCTTTGACCACTTCATACAGAGATGCAAACGTTTTGGCATTACTCCTGTGTAGGGGTGCATGGATTCTGACATCTGGCTTGTCACCTTGCTCAGGTACAATCATCCTCTCCTCAACGAATGTATTCACTTTTTCTTGTCCGAGTTCTTTGGCACAAAGTAATGAGTTTTGGATTGCCTCTGTTGCTAGGTCTTTTGTGGCCAGATTCTGCAATGACGCTGGTGAAACCGATGCAAAAACCTTGAATCCCTGGAAGGCCGAGAGCAATGCCATCTCGTCATCGTTGTCCCGCTTTTGCCGTGATTTGATAGCTTCATTGTGAACACGTGCACTACCAGGACAGTTGTTGTACATTGCATGCGTTTCAGCTGCAATGCGAGACCTCATATTATACGAAAGGGTCCATCTACAAAGCGCTGATGTTGTCTTTGTGATGCCAATGACTCCACCTGCTTTCTTTCCTGTACCATTTATCCACTCCATGGCTTGGTCTGGATCTACTTGGTTGAACTTTTGAACAGAACGTTTTACAACAAAGTTGCCCCTTTGAAACTCTGATAACACGGATTCTGGTAGTTGGTTCATCTCGGCTATATACACTGTACCCCATCTTGCATAGTTCAGGTGGTCATACCGCATGAAGTATGGCAACATCAGACTGAAGGAGTGGAGATGAAGGTCCCAGATTCCATCACGCTGAGCTCGAGTGAACTGCAACAGTATTGAGACCATGTCCATATAGTTCCACCAGAAGACCATGTCCATATAGTTCCACCAGAAGACCATGTCCATATAGTTCCACCAGAAGACCATGTCCATATAGTTCCACCAGAAGACCATGTCCATATAGTTCCACCAGAAGACCATGTCCATATAGTTCCACCAGAAGACCATGTCCATATAGTTCCACCAGAAGACCATGTCCATATAGTTCCACCAGAAGACAAAGTTCACATCATCAGATTTACTTGCTATGAAACCTTTCAGAAGATTGTGAAACCGTTCCTGCTTCAGACATCTTATCAGCTCTGGAATTCTTTCGGGATTGTCATCAGCAGCTATCGCAGAAACTTCATCATGGTATTCCTTGTCTGACTCTGCAGCAAACAGGAGAAATGTTGGCAACAAAATCAGCCAAAGAGCTTGCAAAGTAAGTTTGTGAGCTCTCATAGCCTTATTGTACGCTTTTCCTGACAGGACAAGCTGCACAGCACCCTCCCCAAGCAGTCCACTCTCTAGCCACACTTCAGCTAAACCAGTCCAGCCATGTGATCTCCTATAGCCTTCAGGAAGTTCATCGCGGTATGAAGTCCACCAAGGCGAGGGATTAATTTATCCCGATATTCTTCCACAGACCACTTCAGTTCCATGAGTTTGCAGTATAAGGCTTGGTCCACTGTAAGGATTGTATGCTCCTGTCCGAAATGTGAAGATATCGCCATGCACCTCTTCACAACTGTATTTAGCGTATCTAACTCGTGAGCAGGAGCAAGAATTATGGGCAAATACCCTACTGCTGTCTGCTCTGGTTCCTCTGTTGAGACTGACTGATTGAATACTGTCCAAGAAGGTTTTGTGGCAGAATCTTTACGTCGCAGGAAAAAATTCATGTCCGTTGCTTGTGCTTGTTTTACACAATCACTGTCTCCTTCAGGTTTCATGAACCATACCTTGTCAACAGGGGCTGTGAATACTGGCTCACTTGTGGCAGGATTTATATTGACAGGATACAGGTTCTCTAGGACATCTGGCACGATCAGCGTATGTCTAGCAGATGGCTCTAACATCCGAAGTTCAGCATCGGCTTTCTGTCCCTGCTGCCATGTTGCCATTTGAGTTGCATGGAAAATATTTTTTCCATCAAGTGTCTCATCAAGAATGTCAATGTTATCTGCAGTGTAGTGGATAAATTCATTGGCTACAATGTTTGGTGGAATAATGGCCCCGGTTGCTTGGTCCATAGATTTCAGGGTGCTCTCAGCTAAGGAAGTGTCTACTTGTAACACCTGTTCATAGCTCAAACAGTGGCCTGCCTTGTGGAACAACTCCACCAGATCTTTTGATCGTGTGGCTTGATGTAGTGTATTGGCAAGACCAATATGTTTGGGAGTCCATTTTCTGCCGCCGCTCATACAGTAAACTAGATCCTGTGCTACACTCAGAACTCTGCCTTGGACAAGATCTTCATTTTATTCAGAACTATTATCTTCTAGCACCTCTTGACCACCGAAGAATAGTCTCAATAGCATATATAAACTATCTGGAATGCATTGAATCGCTTCATCTTCACTTACAGAGAAACCTTTGTGACCCAGAAATTCCATCATGTCTCCACGAATTCTCAGCGCTACATGTACAAGTGATAGGAAAATGTCAACCTGAGGCACATATTGAGGCAACATTTTCTCAGTCTCCTCAATTTCTGTCATTTCCAAAACTGCAGTATGCTGATACTTTGTGGGAATCAGCATGGTTTTTTCTCTCGGATGTGCTCCTGTCAAGAGGTTGGAAGAAGTTGAAAATGTCTCCCAGCTGTGACTGCAACTTTTCCTTGAAGGTTGTCCTTCTACTGTAGTAAAACGGTTGAATTATGGTTGACGATTCTTCAGCAAGATCCTTATACCGTTCCCAGACATCATTCAGCAGGATAACGTGCCCTCTGTCTGCAGATTGTTGTAACTCTTTGCATAGCCATACCATCGCAAGCTCTGTATTGTCCGAGTCCAGCTTTGTTTTATTGGTAGATCTGGTGAATGCTCTTAGACACTTCAAGTGGTATTTGGCTTCAGCTGTAATTAAGTCAATCACTCCAGCCAATCGAAGGCCAATTTTGTAGTCGAGAGGGGAAGCTTCAATTATCTTATCACTCATTTGTTTCGTCATTACTGAGATCAACCGTGCCTTCAAAACAACAGTTTGACAGAAAATGCATAAGTTCCAGTTTACTGGTTACACGTGCCTTCGCAATGAACATCTGTTACCACTGCTGCTGCAACTTGCTTCTTGTTTTGAATCCACTGCCTGCATCTTCCGCAAACGTTCAAGTTTACTTTTGTCCGTGAAGTGGGCATAGCACATTTTGTGCCACACAAGAATTTCGGCTTCAGCAGAATCCAAGACATTCCCAAGACGGTCAATCACATCGATATTCTTAGTGTCTCTAAGCTTTCTTCTGGTACTGGCAGCATCCCTGACTTTTGCGAGTCCATGGTCACTTGCATTACTAGGAATAACACTGGCTGTGTGAGTTTGGCAGAAGATGCACAATCTGTAATCTACAGGTGAAGGCCTCTTCAAAGTAACTACTGGATCGATTGTAGTCTGCAAATAAAAGAAACGATTAGTATTAGTATTAGCATTAGATATTGGAGAAATAGATTTTTCTATAATTGCAGCCACTAATTTGCACATTTACGTGAAGGCTTATCACTAATCACTTTAAAGATGCCTTAATCACATTCTCTGACCCTCAAAACATAAGTATAGACACTTTATTTGTCATTTTTGCTTGCCTAGTTAGAGAGATATTGGAGAAAATGGTTCATGAAGTGTCAAAAATTTCCAATTTGGCGGCCATTTTGTTTATGCAAATTAGATGGTCTAAAACTCAAAATTTCGCTTGGGAACCGGGTTTATCGAATTCAGCATACCTGAAATATGCTAAAAAGTCTGGTTCCAAACTTTTACCTAAAAATGCTCCGAACATTCACATTTTTCAGAAACCCCACTACTCTATATTATTGATAAGGCTACTCATTTTTCAGAAACCCCACTGCTCTATATTATTGATAAGGCTACTCATTTTTCAGAAACCCCACTGCTCTATATTATTGATAAGGCTACTCATTTTTCAGAAACCCCACTGCTCTATATTATTGATAAGGCTACTCATTTTTCAGAAACCCCACTGCTCTATATTATTGATAAGGCTACTCATTTTTCAGAAACCCCACTGCTCTATATTATTGATAAGGCTACTCATTTTTCAGAAACCCCACTGCTCTATATTATTGATAAGGCTACTCATTTTTCAGAAACCCCACTGCTCTATATTATTGATAAGGCTACTAATTTTTCAGAAACCCCACTGCTCTATATTATTGATAAGGCTACTCATTTTTCAGAAACCCCACTGCTCTATATTATTGATAAGGCTACTCATTTTTCAGAAACCCCACTGCTCTATATTATTGATAAGGCTACTCATTTTTCAGAAACCCCACTGCTCTATATTATTGATAAGGCTACTCATTTTTCAGAAACCCCACTGCTCTATATTATTGATAAGGCTACTCATTTTTTAAGGAAACCGAGAGGAAGAAGGAACTCCGTTACCTTTGCTTACAGGGTGTCTCAAAATAGATGCAACCCATAAACATTATAATAATTTATTACTCAGACAAGAAACTTCCAAAAAGATTACATTTTCTAAAAGCTGATATTATAACAATTACAAAACTAAAGATTTGAAGTCTCTAGCTTAAAGGATACATCCATTAGAGCACATGTTCCAAATGACTACTGTTGTGCTGCAGACACACTTGAAGCCGACGAACAAAGTTGTCAATCACCAAAATGGTCCGATTATTCCATGTTTTGAGATGGCCACCCATTCTGTGCATTTCACAGAGTGCAGATTAGTGCCATCAGGAAGGAAGAGTGTGTCAGGGTGATTAACAACTGTGCTCGTCGGCTGGGAAGGGCTGTGAAGTTCAGGTTAGAGTAAAGAATTTATTATGAAAAAAGGTAATAACATTGGAAAAGTGCCCTAGGGAGAGTATATGAAGAAATCTATGAAAAATAGAAGAGGACCCTCTTAAGGAAAGTGTTTTGATACTGTGACATTTTTGGAAAATTGCCCTCTATAGGGAGAGACCATCTCAGTTCACCTTCCTTGATCTTAATAAGGTTATTATTAATAGTGTATCCCACAGCCTCCCTAATTAAGTCACAGGGTTAAGAGCTCCTCCTCAATCCATTTTGTATCCCATAGCAACCCTAATTAGCCCCGCTTACTGGCAACATATCGAGTCACGGCGGTAAATGCTGAACCAGGGGATGTGTCAACAACATGTGCACACTGGCGTACTGAACATATAAGCAATACTTTGAGCTACTCCTATAATCCACTTTTGTTCATTTTAATTTCTGGAATACTTCGGAAATATTAAGGGGGAAGGGTTCACTTTCTGGGCGATTTTTGCATGTATTCATAATTTTTCTAGTTTCCTCCCTAGACCTCCATCAAATAAAAAAAAAAAAACTTCCATTAGATCCCCTTTCTAGATTAATTTATAAATTTTTCGGCAGAAAAATGCCCCGGCCGATTCTTCCAACATTACAGGCTCACTATCGTTCGCCAGGGAAAAAATCGACACCTAAATAGCACAAAAGGTCTAAATATTGACTACGAAATGGGGCGAAAGGTGTTAAAATCGTCAACATAATGGGCCAAATGTCTTAAAATCTCAAAACTAATGAGGCTAAACACGAGAGAGAAATGTGTCCAGAAAACCGGCCCTTGTCCTCTTACTAGTCATACAAAACACGTGTGTGGTGTAGACAATGGTTCATCCCCTGGTCCAGCATATACCGCCGTGACTGTACAGTAGGTGCGGATATCAGCCTACCCTCAACTGTATAGTAGGTGCGGATATCAGCCTACCCTCAACTGTATAGTAGGTGCGGATATCAGCCTACCCTCAACTGTATAGTAGGTGCGGATATCAGCCTACCCTCAACTGTATAGTAGGTGCGGATATCAGCCTACCCTCAACTGTATAGTAGGTGCGGATATCAGCCTACCCTCAACTGTATAGTAGGTGCGGATATCAGCCTACCCTCAACTGTATAGTAGGTGCGGATATCAGCCTACCCTCAACTGTATAGTAGGTGCGGATATCAGCCTACCCTCAACTGTATAGTAGGTGCGGATATCAGCCTACCCTCAACTGTATAGTAGGTGCGGATATCAGCCTACCCTCAACTGTATAGTAGGTGCGGATATCAGCCTACCCTCAACTGTATAGTAGGTGCGGATATCAGCCTACCCTCAACTGTATAGTAGGTGCGGATATCAGCCTACCCTCAACTGTATAGTAGGTGCGGATATCAGCCTACCCTCAACTGTATAGTAGGTGCGGATATCAGCCTACCCTCAACTGTATAGTAGGTGCGGATATCAGCCTACCCTCAACTGTATAGTAGGTGCGGATATCAGCCTACCCTCAACTGTATAGTAGGTGCGGATATCAGCCTACCCTCAACTGTATAGTAGGTGCGGATATCAGCCTACCCTCAACTGTATAGTAGGTGCGGATATCAGCCTACCCTCAACTGTATAGTAGGTGCGGATATCAGCCTACCCTCAACTGTATAGTAGGTGCGGATATCAGCCTACCCTCAACTGTATAGTAGGTGCGGATATCAGCCTACCCTCAACTGTATAGTAGGTGCGGATATCAGCCTACCCTCAACTGTATAGTAGGTGCGGATATCAGCCTACCCTCAACTGTATAGTAGGTGCGGATATCAGCCTACCCTCAACTGTATAGTAGGTGCGGATATCAGCCTACCCTCAACTGTATAGTAGGTGCGGATATCAGCCTACCCTCAACTGTATAGTAGGTGCGGATATCAGCCTACCCTCAACTGTATAGTAGGTGCGGATATCAGCCTACCCTCAACTGTATAGTAGGTGCGGATATCAGCCTACCCTCAACTGTATAGTAGGTGCGGATATCAGCCTACCCTCAACTCATATTGGATCCCAGAGCCAGCTATTGAGTAGGATTTTTTACAACACCAATTTTCCCAAACACTCGCTATAGAGAACATTTTCTATTTTCACATTACTTTTTTTTGCAATCATTCTCCCCATAGAAGGTAATTTTACAGTGCCTTTTCATATTCGCTATAAAGGGCGCTTTTCTAATTTCATTTATTGTTTCATTGTAAATTCCTTACTGAACCCCACATTTTCTCTGATCTTCATATTCCTCCCTACTAGTGGAGGACGTGTTTCTAGATTGCTGGATAATGGGTAAATTCCGACGGCCCTTGGTATAAAACAACACTCAAGTTAGTAGTTAATGTTACACCGAGAATGTCAATACTAGGGGAAGTGGGAATATTTACATCATTAAAAAATATATGGGAGTCAGTGAGATTCTGTCGGTTAGAAAATTGAATGTACTTGGTTTTCTGTGCATTAAAGGAAACTAGATTCTTTTGTCCCCATCCATTAATTCTAGAAAGGTCCTGGTTCAGAGAAATTGCAGTGTTTATTTTTGAATTTATAAGATCGGGTTGGGTGAAAGAATTGGTAAATGTGAAGGAACTGTGGAGTGTTGAGTCATCTGCGTAGGAATGTATTGGATTATGAGTGGTAGATATGAGATCATTGATATGAATGAGGAACAGAATTGGGGCCAAAACTGATCCCTGGGGAACACCAGCATTTATTGAGTGAAATTGAGAATAAAGGCCATCTACCATTACACGTATTTTTCTGTTATGAAGATAAGAAGAAATTAGTGGAACTAATGATGCAAGGCCGTAGTGTGACATCTTCGACAATAAGGATTGATGCCAGACTCTATCAAATGCCTTTGATATATCCAGTGCTATTGTATGTGTTTCACCATGTTGGTCTGTAGCTTGGTTGATTTGATGCGTAAGAAGGCAAAGCATGTCTGCAGTTGATCGACATCGTCTAAAACCATATGTATAAGTTTTGTTGTTAAAAAAGGGGGGGGGGGGATGCAGAATAGTCCATATCCCCTCTGTGCCCCTGGAGATTGTGATGAATCACGAGCTGTGATAGGACGGGTTCAACAGTCCAATATTATTTGTTATGTTAATTCTAAGAAGATATCTCGCATAGTTGCAACTATGTATGTTTTACCAAAGTGTACAAATATATTTACTGTACAAATAATTTTAAGAATGGAACGAATAACTACTGGAGAGTTATAGTTCTAGGGAACACAAGCGTGTCCCACTTTATCATGCATACGATCTAATGCAAAGATCTGACCATGAGCAACCAGTTTCTTAATGTCACGCACTGCTTGCAAATCTTTTATACTTTTTTATACATGTTGTATTGCATACAATAAAACTTAAATATTTTTATTTGGATTCTTCTTCCCTAAGGTTAGGATATTTTACGAATGTCCCGCCTCTAGTCTTGCTAATCAGGCGAAGTCGTCAATGATGAAGGGGCCCTATTAAATTATAGGTTTGATTCCCGAAGGGAAGTAGAGAAAACCTAATATTTAGTAGGGCCCCGTAATCATTGACGACACTGTCCCTCCCGACCATCCCACTTCTCATTCGTTGATTTCCATAGTTTATTCTTGGTATATCAGTGAAGGTCGAAGATGGCCGCTAGAGGGCCTGGTGTTGGGGAAGCAAAACATAACATAAGAAATCCACGCATATGGCAAGTCATATGATAACAGATATTAAGTTATTTTTTCTTTTTATATTTTACAGAGTTTTTTTCTGTAGGGTACCCGATCAAAATGACGATCCCATAAGGGAATTAAGTGGGCTATTCAAAATGCTGTCGCAGGATGTTGAATGGAGACTATTATTATTAATAGGCGAAGTCGTCAATGATTACGGGGCCCTACAAAATATTAGGTTTTCTCTACTTCCCTTCGGGAATCAAACCTATAATCTATATCATCTATCTATATCTATTTGATGATATATATTGATCTATATACCTGCATCTATTAATATCTGTATCGATCTATATCTCTCAATCTATCTATCTACCTATCTATATTTATTTATTGATCTATATCTCTCCATCTATCTATTTATCTATATCTATATGTGTCTATCTATCTATCTCTGTCTATCTATCTGTCTATCTCTATCTATATAAACGGCTACTTAACCCTTAAAGATCGGGGCCGGACTTAAGTTCGGCTCCAATTTGCAGCAAGTTAGGAGCATTATTAAGGCTTTTAAAGCGTTAAAATCAAGTGCAAATGGCCGGGAGCACAGCGGGCCAGACAGCCGACTCCCAGGGCTTACTGCAGCCCATTAACTCATGTTCCCTGTGTTCTCGAGAGGCCAGCAGTGTAGCCAGTAGTGAGCATAGCTGGGAAAAATATGCCGCTATACGCTAAACTCCCATGTTACTGGTATCACTGTATGAGAACCACGAGTGCTACGTAGCTCGTTCTGATCTCATTTTGAAGCTTTTAGCGCCTAGTTTTTTGCTGAATACATTTCTTTTCATGTAGATACTTGATTTATCATTCAGGAGGGCCTAAATATGCCCAAATAAGCCCAAAACCCCCCGCTAGACAAGGGTTAAGCATGGCTCACACATTCACGTGTGTGAGGCCGAGATACCACGAGTGTTAACTCGTGGTAACTCGGGCAAAAATGAGCCCGAGTGAGCCAAAGAGTCCACTAAGAGTACCTAAGAGTTACAACGAATCACCAGGAGTGGGCCGCGAGTGACCTGCGAGTGGTTGAGAATTTTAATCTTAAGGGTCATTTTCGAATAAGGAGTAGATACGAGTTACTACGAGTTTCTGCAAGTACGACATGAGTCACTGAGAATCACTGACAGTTGTAACATTGCAATGAGATTATGCCGGGAATGACTCCAATTGTCTATCTATCTATTGCCTGACGCTGTGATCCCCAAAGGGATGGCCACGAACGAAACGTCCCCATACAAGTCTGTCCTTAGTCAGTCGACGCCCCTGCTCCCAACTAGCACCGCCTTCATCCATATACTTCTTCACACCATCCTTCCACTTCTCTTTCGGTTTAACTCTCCCTCTCTGTCCTTCCACCTCGCTCTCGTACACCCTCCTAGTCATTCTCTCGCTTCCCATATGGCCCATATTGTGCCTCTGGCATATACAGTATATGCCAGATATGATGGAATTAAAGATTTTTTTTTGCAACAACTCATAGTCAGCAAAAATGACACATATGTCAATTAAACACATGTTAAAATATTTCTCCCATCATTTTCTTTAGACATAATTTCAAGGTGAATATATACCGTTCACAACAAAAAATAAATACATAAAAGAATAAAAAATACATTAATATAAGGCGAATCTTCCGACGGTAGGAGGCTCACACCAATTAGCTGAGCTATCTGGTGAAGTTGATTGAAAATCTTTAGTTGACTCTTTGTTATATATGTTTTCTCTATGTGCTGGAAGGATATTATATTTTTCAATTCCATCGCATTAGAAATTATTCATAGATTACAAAAACACCAAACATGACATAGTTACGTTAATGTATAAGGAAGATAGATAGATGCATTAGATAGATAGATAGACAGAGAGTTACTAGGTCCAAGCATCGATAAAATGCAATCATAAATGAGACAGACTTAAGTCTCTGAAAAGACAAAAGATACATTTGTATTGACTCTCTTTTTCATTGTATTATTTGTTTGTTGGAAGGATATTATATTTGTCAATTCCATCCTATTAGAAATGATTCATAGATTAAAAAAAGGCCAAATAAGACATAGTTATATAGCCTATATGTATAATGGAGATAGATTCATTAGATAGCTAGACAGACAGACATTTGATGCATAAATAACATATCAAGACCAAACTGTATACATTATTTATATTGGTATATATGTATATGTATATACATTGTATTATATATACAGTATATATATATATATATATACAGTATGTATATATATATATATATATATATATATATATTGAGTTTTATGATTTATCATTGTATTATATATACCGGTATACCTACAGTATATATTTGTTCATAACTTATTATTTTGTTATTTCTCATTTTCTATGATTCTTGTATCTTTCTCAAGTTGTATTTTAGTTAGGTATGATCTTTGACATTTTAATAATAAGTTTTTGTAATTGCGAGTTGCCACGAGAGTTCATGAGTCATTTACGAGTATGTACGAGTAGTTACGAGTTACTAAGAGTATTCTCAAGTCATTACGAGTCATCGATATTGACTGCGAGTAGGTGCGCGAGTCCAAATTTTGCCCCACTCGTGGTGACTGTAGCTCACACTCGTGTATGTGTGAACTAGGCTTGACTTTATTCCTATTATTTTCCACTACTAGTTGCCTTTCCTAAGCTGAATACAATTGTTAAGTGATATCCCGAATACAAATAAACGGTATCATTGTACTGTGGTTACTCCTGAAACAGTTTAGATGACATTATGTTAGGCAAATTATGTAACCAAAAACATAAAATATATATTAACCCTTATTTAGCGGCGAGCAACATAAGTCGAGTTAAAAAAAGCTGGACTATGTGGCGGCGCTCGACATAACTCGAGTGGCAATTTCAGCACGTAATGTGGCTGAGAGAGAAAGACAAGTGGTGGCAGGAGACTAGCGAGCGTATGACTGCTCCAGACCACCGCGGCGAACCTACTGACACAAATCTCAGCTCCCTCCTCCCTCTCTCACTCGCTACATACTCAATTATGTACTGAAAGTACCGAATTACCTGCTTTTTGCACTCGCGTTGCACGGTTATTGCAAGAAAACTATCCATCATACAAGGATCGTTATGGTGTCATTCGAAAGCTCTGTTTATGCCCTTTCAGGGATAGGTACTTGTTTTACGTTCTGGGTCTTATTTAGGCATGAAAATGATCACGTAAACAGCCCTATTTTGGCTAAAAACACCCCGCTGTGCGGTACACATAAATAAACCGCATAGGCCGCTCGTAAGGTGTTAAAATCATAATTATTATTTAACCTACTGTGGAGAATTATTGCAAGCGTGTTATATTCAGTGCTAAAATAATAACAAATCCTGGTTCACTGATTACAACACAGGCTTGCATACACCGAAACACCTCCCTCATACCGCTTGTTTGTCTTCAGTAAATATTTAAGTTTACCTACTGAACTCTCTGCAAAGTATACCCGGTAACTCTCTAGTATTTGAGGACACATTAGTTACTTTCATTCTGGCTATCAGTAGACGATTTTATTTAGTGTCTTTGAAAGTTAGTGGGTTAACTGAGAAAGTTTTTGCCCCGTTGATTTGTACAGATTCGACAAACCCTGTATAAAATAGCTTAATGTTAGCCAGAATGCTATTATAGTGCGCCCTCAAATACCAAAGAGGTCTACATTGCTACGAGAGACCTTTTAGGTATTTCATGAAATATATATATTTTTTTTTCAGTTTATATAATTCTATGTTATCAGTAGGCGACTTCATGCAGCTTAGGAAGAGCCAAAGACAGCCAAAAGGATACGTATCATTAAGTAGTGTCTTCAATTTGATATTTAGTGTTCTCGTAAGCCAAATACAATTACTACTAGCCAGAATACAATTATAAGTAACGTCACTCTATAATTTAAGGTTAAATGGTTTGCTTATTACTGTTAGTGCTAAATTATCAATATACTTTGGTTCACTATTTAATTACGTTTATCAAAACAGCCTTGTCTACTTCAAAACACCTCCCTTACCACCTGTTGGTCTGCAGTAAATATATTTTATAATTAGTGCATGGAAGGGTAATGAAGCAACTTGGTTGAGCCCGAGAACTTTCAGTCTTCTACTGTACTTCTCACTTCTCAGCTTGTTCTTCATCTGCCCCATCACTCTTCTTTCCTGTTTTACTCCAGCCATCTGGTCTGGTCTACGAAGAGGGTATATTTTTTGTTTGTGTTTTTTTTCTATGTGATTAAGGGAGGCAAAAGGCAGAACTGCCTATAACGAGTGCCTCCCCCATAGTTGAAAGAGTGACAGGGCCAAAATCAAGGGATGTTCGAGCCAAAATGCCTGGACACACGGAGTATGAAGCAATTTAAGTCATAGGAAGAGGGAAAGACTGATTCGGGGAGAGAGTTCCAGAGCTCAGCTGTTGAGTAGAAGAAAGTTTGAGAGTAAAGTTTGAGAGAGTTTAATAATAGTGATTGGCCTTATGATCTTCTATTATATGGGTTTATTATCGTCAATATAATTAAAATTTAGTACATTAACCCGTGGAGCCCCGGCTAGTTTTGTAATGTTTGTTCACCAGAACCCGGCCGGTTTTCAAAAAAATGGTTTTATTCCAGAAACAATAGCGAATGGGTTAGGAATGAAGGAAAAACCACGAAAAACCGCTCAAAAAGCTTAAAGAATGGTCGTACAGAGCCCCCGAAAACGTATTTTACAAGAGTAAAAAATTGAAGGCAATTACCCCCAAAAAACAGGTTATTGCGCGCTGACGCGCACGCACGTGGACTTTGAGAGTTTTCAACCATCGGCACTGTTGCGTGGGATACGTACACAGTTCCCATACAAATCTGAGCCCTCTCGAGTGGCTACACCTGAGGTTACGGTCGGAGCAATTAGGGTGACTCGTCAGACGCGTCGCTGGGGCTGTGCGTTACATACATCGCCGACGCGTCAGACGCGTTGCTGGGGCTTTACGGGTTAATAATATTGTAATAATCATATAGTTAAGTTCAGTAACTAATTAAGATTATCAACACAGGTTCAAAAACACCAAAAAACCTCCCTTCTACGGTCTCTTTGTCTGCAGTAAACATATATAAGTTTACGTAAGTAGCTCACTTCTAAGTAAACCATTTAACTATATTAATATAATTATCATGACGCAATCTTTCATATTATTCTGGCTAATATTGGATTATTTAGTTTAGAACAGGTCTGTAGAAGGAATAAGTTTAAATGTGATAGTTTTTACTCCTTTGATTCCTAGAGATTCTTCAAAAGCTGCATGAAATCTTCTAATACTAGCCAGATTGCCTTTAAAATAATAGTCATAATATAATTACAAGTAACTTAGTTGTAGATGTAAAGGGTTTACTGGTTGTTAATTATTGTTAGGTCTAACATAACAATATAGACTAGTTCACTAATGCATTACGCTTATCAACACCGGCTTGTATACCGGTACACCAAAACACCTCCCTTATACCGCTTGGTTGTCGTCAGTAAATATTGAAGTATACCTACTGAACTCACTGCTAAGTAAACACTTTAACTGTTTCAGTACTTGTGGACGTATTAGTGACTTTTATTCTAGCTATCGGTAGACGATTTAATTAAGTGAAGATAAGGTCTGCAGAAGATGGTGGGTAAATTGATATCGTTTTCACCCCTTTGCTTTTTAGAGATTCGAAAAAGCTGCATACAATCGTTTAATTTTAGCCAGAATGTTGTTATAACACGTCCTCAAATACCAAAGAGGTCTAGAGAACTTTCCGGTGTTGCATGATTTGGTTTTGTTTTTATGTTCAGTAGCTCTAACGTAACAATATGGACTAGTTCATTAATGTAGGGTTAAATGGTTTACTTATTACTTTTATTGCTAACATTTCAAGATAGTTCGGTTCAGTAATAAATTACGTTTATCAACACAGCCTTGTATACATCAAAACACATCCCTCTACACCTGTTGGTCTGCAGTATATATATATACATTATAATTAGTGCATGGAAGGGAATGAAGAAGGTATAGAAGATCATTGGGTATATTAATAGTGTTTTGCCTTTATAATCTTGTATTAGATGGGTTTATTACCATCAGTATAATTATATACGAGTAGATTATTAGTATTAAAATAACAGTATAGTCTTGTTCACTAATTATCACTAAGATTATAAACATAAGTTCATATACACCAACACACCTCCTTCTCCCATATATGTGTCTGCTGTAAATATTTCAGTTTACGTACTTAACTATCTTCTATGTAATCCCTTTAACTATGCACTCTTTCATATTATTCTGGCTAATATTAGATGATTTAGTTTAGAACAGGTCTGTAGAAGGTAAAAGGTTAATTGAGATAGGTTTTACACCTTTGATTCCTAAAAATTCGTCTAAAGCTGCATGGAATCGTTTAATGTTAGCCAGATTCCCATTCAAATAATATTCAGAAAATAATTAGAAGTAACTTCATTGTATAATATTATGTTAAGGGTTAATTGATTATGTTAAGGGTTAATTGATTATTATGTTAAGGGTTAATTGATTATTATGTTAAGGGTTAATTGATTATTATGTTAAGGGTTAATTGATTATTATGTTAAGGGTTAATTGATTATTATGTTAAGGGTTAATTGATTATTATGTTAAGGGTTAATTGATTATTATGTTAAGGGTTAATTGATTATTATGTTAAGGGTTAATTGATTATTATGTTAAGGGTTAATTGATTATTATGTTAAGGGTTAATTGATTATTATGTTAAGGGTTAATTGATTATTATGTTAAGGGTTAATTGATTATTATGTTAAGGGTTAATTGATTATTATGTTAAGGGTTAATTGATTATTATGTTAAGGGTTAATTGATTATTATGTTAAGGGTTAATTGATTATTTATTTGTAGCTCTAGCATAACAATATGGACAGCTTCACTAATGCATTACTTTAACAACACCGGTTTTTATACACCCTCATACCTCTTGTTTGTCTGCAGTAAATATGTAAGCTTATCTACTGAACTCTCTGTTATATATTCCCTTTAACTCTTTCAATACGTGAGGAAGCATTAGTTAATTTCATTCTGGCCACCTGTATACGATTTTATGAAGCTTACGAACGACCAGAGGGTGCCAAAAGGATCGTTAGCTTAGTCATATCAACTTTATTTCTGAAGGTTTTTATACCGCTTGTTTGCTTGCAGTAAAATAGTTTGGATATTTTCGTCGAAGCTAATCTCAGCACACGGTGAATGTTGGCCTAATCCTATATATTCCGAGGGGGTCTTTTTGGAATCCATTTTTGTTTCGCTCCATCAGTTTCTAGATTTTAGGTCATTTCACCCCATTAGTTAGGCGGTAATAATACGTTTCACCCCAATCAAGGGTTGTTTTTTGGCCGAGCGATATCGAGCCTGTAAATTAGAAGAAACCGGTTTTCGGATGAGAATTTTGTTAATAGAAAAATACATATATACCCAGTGTACACCACCTCCTCTACGTAGGGTACGTAGTACCCGTATTGCAACATAATCCCACCCCTACTCTGTGCAACTCTCTAACCAAAGAGTGAAATGCTATTCTCAGACTTTCTTCTATTCAACTGCTGAGCTCTGGAACTCTCTCCCAGAATCAGTCTTTCCCTCTTCCTATGACATAAATTGCCTCAAACTCCGTATGTCCAGGTACTTTGGCTCGAACGTCCCTTGATTTTGGCCCTCTTTCAACTTTGGGGGAGGCACGCGCTACAGGTAGTTCTGCCTTTTGTCTCCCTCACCCACATAGAAAACAAAAATACAAGCTTAACGCTCAAAGAGCGGGTGGTGGAGTATATTTCACTGTGCCGCCCAGCGGTTTTTTTTTTACCATAAATGGGGTTGTTTCCGGGCTCTTTTTCATGCATAAACAAGACCCAGAGCGTAATACAAGTATTTATCCCTGAAAGGGCGTAAATTGAGCTTTCCAATGACACCCGAACCATCCTTCTACGATCACTGGTTGTCTTGCAACGATCGTGCAACCGAAGGGCAAAATCGCTAAAATACGGTAATTTCTTTATATAATTACGTATGTAGCGAGGGAGTGAGGGTGGATGTAAGTGGAGTACATCTCAGTTGGTCCTCGGCGGCTGTGGCGAGCGGTCATGAGGTAACCCATGCTCCTCCCATCACTCGTCTCTCTCTCTCAGAGCCAATATTGCGCCAAAATTGCACTCAGACTTAAGTCGTGCCCCGCCACATAGTCCAATTTTTCGATACAGACTTAAGTCGGGCCCCGATAGACAAGGGTTAAAGACCGTTTTGTCCACAGAAAATGTGGTTACAGTCTCACGTTCTAAATGGCGGCTTTCCAAGCGGCCCTGTTAACGGCTGCCTCTGTTGTCTAGTTCTATATTTTGAGATCGAACCGGAGTACCTAATTTAACTTGGAGGGGGACTAAGTGGGCATTTTCTTTAGTTTGAAAGAAGTCTGGGAGGACGTAGGTTTAGGAAGGGAAGAGGATGTGTAGATCAGATTTTTGGCCTGAAATTTTTTGTAAAGAGATATCTGGAGAAGGGACATAAGTTGTATGCTGCCTTTATGGACTTGGAGAATGCCTATGACAAAGTTGATAGAGAAGGAATGTGGAAAGTACTGAGAATATATGGAGTGGACTGCAAGTTGCAGAGAGCAGTGAAGAGCATGTACGAGGGTGCAAAGGCGACCGTATGTGTGAAGAATGTGCAGAGTGAGTTCTTTGATCTGAATGTTGGGTTAAAGCAAGGGTGTGTGATGTCCCCATGGCTGTTCAATATATACAGGTATATGGATGGAGTCATGAGGAAATACAAGGAAGAGCAGTGGATGTTGGTGTACCTGTGATAAGGGAAGAAAACGAGTGGAAGTTGCTTGTACTGCTGTTTGCTGATGATACAGTCCTGATGAGCGATAGTTAATGGGAGTTGCAGGGGTTGGTAAATATATTTAGAGCAGTGTGTGAAAAACGGAATCTGAAGGTAAATGCGGGGAAGAGCAAGGTTATGATCTTTGAAAGGGTTGCAGCCACAGAATGTGAGGTGAGTTTAAATGACCAGATTATGGAGAATGTCAGCTCATTTAAGTATTTGTTGAGTAAAGATGGGAGTATGGATGAAGAAGTGCGGGATAGGGTGCAACAGGGGAACAGGGTTGTAGGAACTCTGAAAGCAGTAACAAGAAATAGGGTGGTCAGCATGGAAGTAAAGAAGTCCTTGCATGACAGTGTTGTAATCCCGACATTGACTAATTACGGGAGGGAAGCATGGATGTTGGTGAAGAGACTCAAACCAAGAGTGAGAGGGGTGGAAATGAGTTACTTGAGAAGTGCGTGCAGAGTTACATGGAGAGATAGACAGACGAATGAGGAGGTACAAGAGAGGTGTGGTGTGGATATAGATGTGCTGAAAAGTTGAAAACGAACACCTTGAGACGGTTCGGCCTCATGGAATGCATGGGAAGCAAGACAATGGAAGGACAGAGAGGGAGAGGTAGACCAAGTGAGAGGTGGAAAGATGGAGTTAAGAAATATATGAGTGAAGACAGTGCCGGATGGGAGGAGGGGTGTCAACTGACTGGCGACAGAGGTGCATGGGGCCATTTCGTTCGTGGCCACCCCTTCGGAGATCACGGTGTCCAGCAATAAATAGATGATAGAAAAACACACACAAACAAACACATGAATGGAAACAATACCTTGTGCTTCATACTTACGGTGATGCTCAAAGTAATAATAGCAATGTTTTAAATTTTGAGATACCTATTGTTAATTTTATTTTGTTCTCGTTCTTCGGTCCACGATTGAAAAGTCCTCCTCCATGATAATCTAGTTCCCAACCTAATCATAAACTCCTTGGTGGCTCATCCCACTCCATCATCTGGTGATTATTTAATCAGCTTCAGACCGATCCATTCACTCTTCCACCCTCTTACTTTCCCTTGCCAATTCCCAGACATAATTGCCTACCAACCAACCATTCCTCTTGCTAAGTGTCAGTCTCTCCGGATCATGTAAATTGTCACCCTTTTACCTGGACCATAAATGTTTCCGCCTTTTCTCAGTTGGTGTGGTCCTCTCTCTTCCATCTCCCGCCTCCCTCCTTGCTTACTGATTTCTGGGGTGACCAGCTCGTTACCCGGGCATCTTCTCTCAACATTTTCTCACATAGTTTCCGTCTCTTCCAGCTGTCTTTTCACATTATCTTTTCTGTTCTTCAAACAATCAGTTAGTTATTTATGTGTTGCCAAGCCTATCGCTACTTTCAATTTGTTTTTTCCTGGTATCGCATATAGATGCATGCATATGGTTTGAAGTATTCTCACTGGTTCAGGTTTAATGTTTATTACGACTATTGATTGATATTGTTAGACCTGTCTGTCCTGGGTGCTAAGGTCCGCCATAGGTTCATATTGATGACACCCACAAAGCTTGGCGGTCTGCAATCCTTGTTGGGTGTGTTAGTTGATAATCAAGGGGCAACACACTCCTCGGCATTGGTAGTGTGGCATGGGATAGCATGTGGTGATGACTCAGATGGTGGTTCATTCTGTGATGCTGCCATTGTCAGTATCGTAGAACATCAGGGAGGTGTCGTCAATGGGGTCTCAAGGGTTGGTGGTGGGTAACACAGCTGGTGGCTCACAGATACTGTAGTTGTGTCTGTGAAGGTGTGGTCAGTGGGTAATATGGCAAGGTCAGTAAGTAACATGACAGTGTTGGTGGATGATGCCAAAGTTTTGGCCAGTGGGGACTCTCTATGTCCAATGTTTGTTTAAGGGTTCTTTAAGCTAAGGGCACACGTAAGGGTCTTCCTGACTTGAGGTGGTTTGTTTGTAGTAGTCATGGAAGTTCTGGTGGAGTCTGGGGTCAATGTGTTGGTAGGGAGAAGGGTGGCTGCCCGTGCCCTTGGGGAACTATGGGAACTTATCCATGTCTCCTCTGATGTTAATCACCATAGCCAAAATATGTGGCACAGATCAAGTTATAGTACAATATTAGCTTAACACTTCTGAGATCCCTTTAGATATATATTTTGCTAATTTACTTCTATTTTTACTAAACCATCTATTTATTTGTGTGTACTTAGGTTTGTAGTATGCCCTGGGTTCTGGAATTTCAATCCAATTGACAAATGGATATTTCCCGACACATGGGTTCTCTCAGGTGGGTTAATGATTCGTTAAAAGTGCAACAGTCTGCAGGCTATATCTCCTTCCCTCTTTAACTTTTCGTGAGTCCTCCTCATCTCTATCCCTTGTGTTCTTTTTCTTCTTCCATAATACGTCATATTGTTGTATTTCTTACCTATTTCCTTTCCTTTCTTCCATTCATTATATACCCTCCTTATCCATCTCTCTCTCTCTCTCTCTCGCTCTCCCTTCTTCCTGTATATATTATCCTCACTCTCCTTTCTCATTTCGTTATTACCTTTCTATTTCCTTACCCGTTGAGCGGGTATTAGCACGCCCTAGCACACCTTCCTGTCGATTTGCGTCATTCTCCCGTCCTTCAGGTCTGCCCCAACCTTAACTCACAGAAAAGGGGAGGAAGAATTACGGGAGTCAGAAGTTAGTGATAGTGTATGAGTGGGTGGGTGGGTGGGTGTGTGTGTGTGTGTGTGTGTGTGTGTGTTTGTGTAGGTGTGGTTGGGGGCTGGGGTTAGCATGAGAAGGGTACCAGTTGGATATGTCAAGACTAGTGGAAATTACACAACAGTAAGACAGTGTTAACAAAAAGAGTTGAGCGTGGTGGCGGTGGGGATTCTGGATCTCCTTATGTTCATGATTAGTCTTGAGGTTCCAGTATGTTCGCCCCATTACTTTGGCTATATTATGAACTTTAGCCCCTTTTAATTGTCAGTTTTAAGACCTTTTGCGCCATTTAGGTGTCGATTTTTCTTGGCAAGCAATAGCGATCCTGCAATGTTGTAGGTACCAACCTACACCGGGGTATTTGTCTACCAAAAAATGCACATTCCTATCTTAAAGGATGGGTTGGGGTGGGGGTGGGGGGGGGGGGGGGCTTTTTTGTATAAGCTTGATGGAGGTCTAGGGAGGAAACTAGAATACATAAAAATATAAGTAAAACTCTTCTACCAAGTTATAATTCCTTGGACCTGATCTTTTCACGCTCCGCCTTGTACCATTATCACGCTCACCCACCACCACCTCTATAACTACTTCTGCCTCGCCTGGTCTTCTTCTCTACAAGTTAAGGGTGGGATGGGCCGGAAGGACGGGAGAGTCACGGAAATGGGCAGGAAGGTATGTGTGTGTGTGTGTATGTGTGTGTGTGTGTGTGTGTGCCGATAGCCGCTCAAGGGGACGTGGAAGGACAGAGGAAATACAAATAATGTAGAACGTAAGTACAGATGATAAAGGATAAGGGGAGGAAAAGGGATGTAATGGAAAGGAAAGATGTAAAAGAGAGGGGTGGGCAGAGTGAGTGTGTATGTGTGTGTGTTTTAGTGTATCTGTGAGTGTGTGTGTGTGTTAGCTAAGACATTTAATCAAGGCAGCACATAGGTTTAAAAGCGCTGTAGTGTTGGGGAGTTCTTTCATCTTGATACTTGAAAGAGAAGAAACACACACACACACACACAACACAACTTTAATCCATATAGATTATACAAGTATACATGAACATTTGATGTGTCCTAATTTGAATACATAAACCGAATGACACTTATTATGTGTACCGTTTGTGTTACATTTAAGTGTTCAATGTTTTCATTGTAAGATGAACAGTCACCACTTTTAAACAGTAGACAAGGCTTTAAAGATTGAGGATTTTGTCACTTTATACAGAATGGATTAAATTACACGGGAATATTGAATTAAAATGAGTGGGGTGATGGATGCCCCTTTGTACACTCGGATGCCGTAGTCTGTAGCCCATTCATAAGAACTCGTGGACCCCTATGTATTTACTTATGCATCTATAACTATCTATATATTTTGTTTATTTTTTGTTTTTGTATATAACTTGTTTTGAAATAAGTAGTAAATATAGTTTTTTAGTTGATGCATAGAACATTGTATTCGTAAATTCAATTCCATAATTAGAAATAGGGAAGTCCACGAATATTAATGAGCGGGCTAGACATTATGGTATCAGACTGTACCGAACCAAAGCCTAACTAGAGGGACACTTGGGAGAGCGCATACCTCTGCCTACGCTGGCGGAGGTATGCGCTCTACTGATTGCCTCCTAAATTAAATAACATCTTCATTGGTGCATATCCTATCTACCCACCAAAGATCGTGAATATTGGTTGTTCACTTTATGAGATAACGTGTGTACAGCCAGACGGAGGCTAAAACACATAATTATGGATATAAAAATCTAGTGTTCTCTTTTCCCTGTTAGCGTGGCTGAGATACTGGACGTAAAAAATAGCCTTCTTTCTTCTTAGTAAATTTGTTTAACACTTCCCGCCCGGGCAGCATTTTAAAATAACACCCCTTGCGAAGGGCAGGAGCCCGGGTGTCCCTTCGAAATCCGTAAGTTTGAAAGCCTATTAAGCGTGGTTTGAAAGCCGTGCGTCGAAACGAAACGTTTGTAAACAGAGCCGGTCGGAGCGACGCACAGCTTCAAAGACAAGAAGAAGAAGTCAGATCATTGTTGTTGTTGTTGTCTGCTAGAACAAAATTAGTGTCTGTAAATGTCCGATATTGTTAAAACCGCGTCAAAACCTTCTCCACGGAAATCGTCATCACAACTGAACAAGTTGATCTTGAGAACTCTACTTAACGCCAGTCTACAGATAAAAGTAAAGGGCTACATTTCCAGATGTCTGTGACTTCTCTAGCAGGTAAAATAACAAAGGTAGGCCTAGGCCTATTACAACGTTTTTTGGCCAGATCACCCAGATCCTAGTGCTGTCATTTAGAGGGCAGGCCCTAATGTTGTAGACAAGAATGGTGAGTCTTTTGTACCCCCTTGGCCTCGTTAACCCTTTGACTACCAGCAACGTGTGTTAAATTTTATTCTTGCTATGTTTTGACAATATTATGCAGCTTGGGATGGATATGTGGTGGTATAAAGGGGTTGGTTGAGATAGTTTGAAGTCCTATTATTGCTAGAGGACCTTCCTAAGCTCAATAAAATCGTCAAATAGTAGTCAGAATAACATGAGAAAGACGTCACTGGTACTGGACGGGTTAAGGGGGAGTTCTTTCATTTTGTATTTGTAATTATTTATCTATTATATATATATATATATATATATATATATATATATATATATATATATATATATATTATATATTTATATATATGTATATATATTATATATATATATATATATATATATATATATATATATATACAGTATATATATATATATATATATATATATATATATATATATGTATATATTGAGTATAATATCACAAATACACGTGAGCCACTAAATGTTTCTAATCTCTCAGTGGGGTTCGAACCGCCGACCGTCAGGACGATAGCCGACGCTTTAATTAACTGCCGTGGTGTACTTGATTAACCCTCCTGGCCCGGGCAGGCTCTCCTAATGACGGAGCTCGTATCCGGGTGATCTGGCCGAATATCAACAAAAGTAAACTAAGGCTAATCTCGCTTAATATATTACCTACATTAATCAAACATATATAGAAATGAGCGCCTTACCTTCCTGCGTAGAATGGCGTTGAGTAGAGCTCTCTAGCTCAACTGGTTCCGGAGTGATGGTGATGGAAGTGGAGGTAACTTTTGCCGCGTATTTACCTCGGCGCGTCCGAACACTCAACCGCGGCCCCGGCTACGACGCCCAGTTGCATTCGTCGCTCCACCCGCAATTATGCCAGGAAGCGATTTGATAGTGTTTTATTGGTTATTCTGTCATTTATTATAGTTATTATGTTATTTTCACTCAATACAGTTATTTATATGAACTTATTTGTGTCTCTGTCACTGATTACTTCGTTTTATTATTATTATTATGATTATTAGTGTCACTTTCACTGGACTTTGATAATTGGTAGTGTCATTTCCCCTTTTATGTATTGTTAGGTAAGGTAATAATATATATAGTGTCACTGTCACTTATTCATATTGTTATGAAGGCACTTATTATTACTTGTGTGTGTCTCTTTCACTTATACTTAGTTTTATTATTATTATACTGTCACTTTGACTGGCCTAGGCTTATTGAGTGTCATTTTCCCTTATTTATTGTTAGAAATATATATTTTAGTGTCACTTTCACTTGTTCATATTGTTATTGAAGGCACTTATTATTACTTATGTGTCCTTTTCACTTATACTTAGTTATATTATTATTCTTAGCCTACATTTGAGTGTCACTTTCACTGTTGTCACTTCCACTTCAAAAGTTTGTTAGAGTGTGGAAGTCGTTGAAGCAGGTGCCAGCACACAGTCCAACTTGACACTCGAGGCATTCCCAAGTGGTTTTTGTGGGTTTGCGGGGTCTGCGAGTTGTGTGGCTGCACACATGGCACCTCTTCTGACTCCTAACGTTACTACCTGGTGCTTTGAAAGGAAGGGCGCTGAGCTGGTGCTTCCTGAAGAATTCAGCACACCCCGTTCTGTCAAGCTGGCCTGGTTCTTGTATTGGCCTGCCTGGTGTACCCGCATGTTTAGCCAGGAGCTCAAGTAGCACCTGCTTGTGGAACTTCTGCAGGGACTTGTACTTCTTGGCTCCTGGAGTCCTCAGACGGTAGATGTTGTAGGCATTGAGGATCGACATATCTACCGTATGCAGGATAAACTTCTTGTACCACCTGCAAGATGTTCGCAGGCAGTCGATGAAGCCCATCTTCATGTCGGACTTGTCAACGAGGCGCATGTTGATGTTATAATCCAGGACAGCAGCTGGTTTTTGGACGGGGTTCTTGGTTGTTCGGTCCACCTTCCCTGTGGCGACCATCTGGTCCTTGTGGCATGTGGTGAGGAGGTTGACCTTGCGCTGGTCATGCCAGTGGATGTAGAGGATGGGGCCACTCTTCTTGTGGAAGATGTCCGCCTTCTTCATCTTGGTTGGGTAGCCTGGCATGCCCTTCCTTTTGCCCTTGACTGTGCCGACAGTTCCGGTCTTGCGGTCATGGAGGTACTTGGTCAGGAGAGGCGACGTGTAATAATTATCTGTGTAGAGGATGTGGTTATTATTGAAGTGCCTCTCCATCATCTTCTTCACTACAGCGCCACCAAAACCAATAAGAGGGTCAGTCACAACTTCTCCAGCCTTGCCGCTGTAGACTATAAAGTCCAGCACATACCCCGTCAAGCAGTCGCAGAGGACGAAGAGCTTGATGCCGAAGCGGTGTCTCTTGGACGGGATATACTGTCGGAAGTGCAGCCTACCACGGAACAGGACCAGAGACTCGTCGAGGCACATCTTCTGGAAAGGAATCAGGTATGTGGTGAACCGATGACGTATCATGTCATACAGCTTCCTGATCTTCCATAATGAGTCGGGAAGGTGGAGTGCCATTTTGTTTGTCAGGTGGAGATAGGAGAGGATGTCGAAGTACCTGTCCCTGGACATGTATTTGCCAAATGATGGAGTCGTTATGATGTCGCCAGTGATCCAGTAGTCAGCCAGAACGTGCTTCCTTATATGAGTCATCAGCATTGTGAGTGCCAAGAACACATATAGTTCTGCCACAGTGAGAGCCTCCATCCCACCATCTTGGCACTGGTCTTCCTCCCAAGAAAGGTGGCACAGATAGCATGGTGGTGATTTGTCTCTTTGACGAGGTATTCCATGACTTCATTGTCATAGAAGCCACAGAAAAGTTCACTGGGGGTAGCATCTGGGCCATAGGGATATGCTGGTGACACCCCAGAACCCATCTGTACCTCGTCAAAGGCAGGACAATCTGGCTCAAAATCAGCTCCATCTGTCCACACAAACAGGTCGGATGCTGATGCTCGAGGTCGTGCTGCAGCAGGCACACGCCCTGGACGCCCTGGCACACGCCCTTGGCCACGCGGACGCCCAGGCGGACGCCCTGCACGCCCACGCCCAGGCCCAGGCCCAGGGGCAGCGGCGTTGGCAGGCTGACCATGTCCACGACCTCGCCCTCTCCCTCGATTTGTCGGCACATCCTCTTCCTCTTCCTGTTCCTGTTCCTCTTCCTCCTCAGGCGACGTCAGGTCATCTGGGGCAATGTTGGGGTCGTCAGCATCCTCCTCAGGAGACAATTCTGGTGAAGAAGTGACCGGGCGTCGGCGGTGTGGGGCGCGGGAGGCTGCGGGAGCTTCAAGAATGGGAGCCGAGGCCTCGGGAGTTGGGCTCCTTTTGTGGCGAGCCGAGGGCTTTTCAGCAGGAAATAATGCTCTGCGGTGTGTTGAGGCCTGTGGCACATCACCAATACCACTTGAAGAGGCCCTTTGGTCATCCTGAACGAGAGATGAAGGCAAGGGCTGTGGGTGACCCACGCGGTGTCCCGTGTCAAGGCGTCGGGACAATGGAATGCAGGTGGTTGCTAGGCCAGGGTCGGCGTCATTATCGCTATCTTCAGCTTCCCTATGCTTTTCTGCGGCTGCCCTGCGTGCTTTTTTAGCTGCACTTTTGATCAATGATTGTTTGTAGAAATATTTGCCCACTTTCAAGGGCGTACGGGCAGGCAAAGAGGAAGGTCCTGGGGTAGGGCTAGGGCTAGGCCTAGGCTGACCTAGCAAAGATGGCGAGGGGGTAGGCCTAGGTTCTAGCACACTGGGAAGCTCAATGGCACCTTCCTGAAACACTTCCACATCAGGATCATCACTACTGTCTCCCCCCTCAAATAAATCGACATTATCGTTGTCTCCAAAGCCCACAAAATCGTCTTCACTTTCACTTATAAATTGTACCTTGTCCACCAACCTTTCGCCACTGCTCTCTTCATCACTTTCAAAAAGTTGTCGCTGTATAGCGCTATCACTCAACAAACGCTTAACTTTCTTTTGTTGAGCTTTCTTCTCGGTTGGAACAGGCGTTGAAGTTGCGAGTGGGGTAGCACTGGGGCCCGCGGGAGGTTGCAACGAATCGGACACGTCGGATTTTTTGTTTTCAGTATTACTCGCTATGGCGGCCACGTACGAACTGATAACACTAGTAGTTGAGGCTTGGTGGCGCTGCGGTCGCTCCTACCATGCCAAAATTGGCCGCGCAAATTTTGAAGCACGCTTTCAAGCACAAGGATTTTAAAATGACAGCCGGGTTCCGGCCCTTTTGTTTTGGTGTCATTTTAAAATGACACCCGGGCTGGAAGGGTTAAAGCGTTGGCTATCGTCCTGACGGTCGGCGGTTCGAACCCCACTGAGAGATTAGAAACATATATATATATATATATATATATATATATATATATATATATAAATGTAGACATCTAACGAGCTTATAAATCTGTAAATATCTGGTAGAAAAATTTCCCAACTCGCTATCGTGAAACAGGAGAATATTGACACGTAAATAGCACGAACGATACTAATAATATTGATAAAGAAATGGGATGAAAAGTCTTTAATTCGGAAAACCTATGGGGCGAACATGTTGAAAGCTCAAAATTAATGATGTTAAGCATGAGGTATAGAGGGGTTGAGAATATACACCCCATTAACGAAACACTGTTAATTAATGATGTTAAGCATGAGGTATAGAGGGGTTGAGAATATACACCCCATCAACGAAACACTGTTAATTAATGATGTTAAGCATGAGGTATAGAGGGGTTGAGAATATACACCCCATCAACGAAACACTGTTAATGATGTTAAGCATGAGGTATAGAGGGGTTGAGAATATACACCCCATCAACGAAACACTGTTAATGATGTTAAGCATGAGGTATAGAGGGGTTGAGGATATACACCCCATCAACGAAACACTGTTAATGATGTTAAGCATGAGGTATAGAGGGGTTGAGAATATACACCCCATCAACGAAACACTGTTAATGATGTTAAGCATGAGGTATAGAGGGGTTGAGAATATACACCCCATCAACGAAACACTGTTAATGTACTGGTAATATTGAAGACAATAATGGCGAGACTTTTGTACCTTGGTTTTGTGCACCCCTTCTGTACTGGCGACGTCTGCTTAATTATGTTCTAACTATATTTTTGCGATTTTATGCAGCGTAAGAAGGAGTTGTGGTAGTAAAATGAGGTTAAGTGAGATATTCCGAAGCATTGTAATTGCTGGAGGCCCTTATTAACCCACTGAGCACCAGCTAGTTTATAATAATGTACCACCCAAGACCAGCAGGTTTTGAAAAAAAACAAAAAATCCAAAAACAATTGGGAATGGGTTAGGAATGAAGGAAAACCCTCAAAAAAACGATCCCCTAGGTCATTAAGGGGTCCTACGGTGCGCCCGAAAGTCGGATTTACAAGAGGGGAAAATTGAAGGCAAAAACACCCAAAAACAGGTTTTTGCGCGCTCACGCACACGGGGTTGGACTTTGAGAGTTTTCGACCATCGGCATGGTTGCGTGGGATACTTACACAGTTCCCATACAAATCTGAGCCCTCTAGGTGCCATAGGACCAGAATAATTAACGGTGACGACACGTCGTCGCTGGGGTTTAGCGTTACATACATTGCCGACGACAACGTGTCGTCGCTGGGGTTCAGTGGGTTAAACAAAAATACAATTGTCTAATAGTAGCCAGAATAATGTTAAAAGGAAGTTACCGGTACTGAATGGCGTAGTGCTGGGAGTTGGTTTAACCCCTTAAGGATTATAATTAGACAATTACACACAGCTTAGGAAGGAACTGTGGGAATGCAAAGGGTAAAGACTATCCCAATTCACTTTCAGACTTCCATATACCCTACCTAATCCAAGTAAAATCGTCTAATGATATCCACAATAAAGTGCCAAGATGAGTCATAATCTTCAGCGGGTTAATATGTTAGACAATACAGGCGAGTGTTCTGTACCCACTTGGTCTATTTATTAAACATGGTATTTTAGGTATTTGTTTTGTATATTTGTATTATAAATAACAGTATGTTCATTATTGTTATTGGTGTTTATATGTTTTGTATATTTGTATTATAAATAACAGTATGTTCATTATTGTTATTGGTGTTTATATGTTTGTTATATTTGTATTATAAATAACAGTATGTTCATTATTGTTATTGGTGTTTATATGTTTTGTATATTTGTATTATAAATAACAGTATGTTCATTATTGTTATTGGTGTTTATATGTTTGTTATATTTGTATTATAAATAACAGTATGTTCATTATTGTTATTGGTGTTTATATGTTTGTTATATTTGTATTATAAATAACAGTATGTTCATTATTGTTATTGGTGTTTATATGTTTGTTATATTGTATTATAAATAACAGTATGTTCATTATTGTTATTGGTGTTATATGTTTGTTATATTTGTATTATAAATAACAGTATGTTCATTATTGTTATTGGTGTTTATATGTTTGTTATATTTGTATTATAAATAACAGTATGTTCATTATTGTTATTGGTGTTTATATGTTTGTTATATTTGTATTATAAATAACAGTATGTTCATTAGTGGTATTGGTGTTTATATGTTTGTTATATTTGTATTATAAATAACAGTATGTTCATTATTGTTATTGGTTTTTATATGTTTGTTATATTTGTATTATAAATAACAGTATGTTCATTATTGTTATTGGTGTTTATATGTTTGTTATATTTGTATTATAAATAACAGTATGTTCATTATTGTTATTGGTGTTTATATGTTTGTTATATTTGTATTATAAATAACAGTATGTTCATTATTGTTATTGGTGTTTATATGTTTGTTATATTTGTATTATAAATAACAGTATGTTCATTATTGTTATTGGTGTTTATATGTTTGTTATATTTGTATTATAAATAACAGTATGTTCATTATTGTTATTGGTGTTTATATGTTGTTATATTTGTATTATAAATAACAGTATGTTCATTATTGTTATTGGTGTTTATATGTTTGTTATATTTGTATTATAAATAACAGTATGTTCATTATTGTTATTGGTGTTTATATGTTTGTTATATTTGTATTATAAATAACAGTATGTTCATTATTGTTATTGTTTTTTATATGTTTGTTATATTTGTATTATAAATAACAGTATGTTCATTATTGTTGTTTATATGTTTGTTATATTTGTACTGTTATTAGTATTGTCATTAGTAGTATTACCTATGCCAGCAAAGTTGGACGGAGGTTAAGTTTTTGCCTCCGTTTGTCTATCTGCCTGTTTGTCTAGAAACAAGTTCTCTCTCTCTCTCTCTCTCTCTCTCTCTCTCTCTCTCTCTCTCTCTCTCTCTCTCAATCACACACACACACGCATCACGTTCACCCTATGGAGTCTACACCAGGTTTGCTCAGTACATTATAGTATTTGGTTACAAAGTGTGCTATCCTTTTCTTCCTACACCCTACACTGTGATGTATTAAGGGTATGATAAAGTTACACTCGGATGCCATAGTCTCTAGCCCACTCGTAAGATTTCGTGGACTCCCTATTATTTCTTCATGCAATTATATCTAGCCTATCTGGATATATTTTTGGGTAGAACTTGGTTTACAATAATTAGTATAAATAGTTTTGTAGTTAATGTATACAACATTATACAGTATATGTTTATTCGTTTCCAAAGATATACTTCCATAATTTGAAATAGGTGAAGTCCAGTAATATTTATAAGTGGACAGTCCGAATCGATGCATGGAAGCAGTGGACAATGACCTAAGAATGGTTTCAATGGTGAAATTTATCAGAGACTATACCATGCCAGTGAACATAAAATCATAGGGTAAATTGATTGTTATTTATCTCTCTAACCTTATATTAAATGGGTTTATTACAACTAATATACATGTAAGAGGGAATAATATTATGGACATTTTAATTAACCTTTTAATATCTATGTTTATTATAGTGTTCTAGAATATAGTTATGATCACCTCGTTTGGATCGTAAGGTCGGTGTGGTCAGTGTAACTATGTACCGTACATCATGGGAATAATATAGGTATATATAATCATTGGGTGCAGTATATTGATGGTTATTTGTCCCTCTATATTAATATTAGATAGGTTTATTACTACCAATACACCTTCATAAATTTGTAATATTATGGACACTTTTGTTACCCATATCATACCTGTATTAAACCTATAATCATCGATAGTGTATATATTTTTGACAGTTTACTACATTTTTCTGCAGGCTGAATGAAATGTCAATGTGTCCTACTATTTTAAGTTATCCAGGTACACTGTAGGCAATAATGGGTAAGAAAAGGGTAATTATAGTGTCCATAATAACCTACCCTTTTAACTCTTTCACTGTGGCCGAAGTACACATACATACGATGTAAGAATATCATGACTGCTGTGGAGGACATACCCATACGTTTTGGTAATACCGACTGACTTGGTAGTACCGAGGCACTCTGCTTGTTGCCAGACACTTCCATAAGCTTCTAACCTTCCCTCTCATACTAGTATCAGTCTGCTAGAAGCATCGGTTATGGGCGAGTGTGTTTCCAAGCAAGAGTTGTTTTATTAGCTGAAATTCAAGCAAAACAGGTCCACTTCCACATGTATTTGTAACAGTTATATACCAGATACAAATGAGAGGTTCATTTCATGTTACATGCCGTAACATATACTGTCTTCTAAACATAAAAACTTGATACAATAACAGTTTATGCCATCAAGTTATCACAAGTGTAAAATTATGAAAGAGGATGAAAGAGGAAATAATTAAACGTTCAGTAAGGGGCCGGGAAGGTCGTGGTAAACTGGAAAATTCTGCTTGAATATTCTCAAGGACAAAGACGAGGCGAATTTAGGAAATAGACTTATATTGAGAGAATTTGACCTGATCTTTCCATTGGAGTTCGTTTGAATTCCTTTAGAGCTATTGATATGGTGCTAGGGTGACGTATATTGAGTGAAAATAGCGCAAAAGACCCAGCAAATATATATCGCTGGAATTATTGTGTAATAATAATGGCAATTAGCCCATCTGATATAAGGATAGAAAAGTAAATCACCATCAATATATCCAATAAAAATATATGCTTTTTTCATACCTGTTTAACAAACTGTTCTCTTTACATCATAAGTAAAACCAATTTATCTCCTCAGTACACCGTGACTCATTCTTTAACCCTTTCCCTGCGGGAGACGTTCCCGAAAGTCATGGCAATCTACAGTCTTTTAAACCCTCTTAAAGCCTGCAAAATCGAGTGCAAGGGAGCGGGAGCGTGACAGACCACGCCTCCTTCTCCCAGCCAGGCAGCTGTGGCACTGAAGGCTCTGAGTCAGAGTTTGGCTAGATATACAGTGCTGCCAAATGCAAATGTAGCAAGAATTGCTCATTATAGCGAATGTCTATGGTAGCGCTGCGTGTGAGCCCCGCGAGCTATAAAGCTCGTTCTGGCGTCATTTTGAAGCTATTTACATCTAGTTTTGGGATGAATACATTTCATATAATTCAGACACTTGCCTAATCAATCAAGAGTCCCTGAATGAGCCCTAATATGACGAAAATAGGCGGAAATATGCACGCAGAGTAGGTGTTAATTATACTCTGGCTATTATAAAATAACATTATTTAGCTTACGAAGAAATTGTACAAATTCATATCTTTATGGAGATACCATTTTTACCTCTGTGATTAGCCCTTATACTTGCTAAGGCCTGTAAAATCGTCAAATATTTACCACAACCCAATTAATATTACGGAAGAGGTTAAATTAAATCTTAACCCCTCCATTCCCAGCACCGTATATATATGTCAGTAGATAAGTAACTCCCCAGTCCCAGCTACGTATATATACGTCAGTAATGTACTTTCCTTGTAACTGCCTGTACAACCCTGTACCAGTTACCAAAACCTTTTGAGCACTGCTCCCGTGTTGGCAACACTTCTCAGCTTATATGAGACCCACTGAAGGGTGACAAGAGCCAGTGTTACCTCATCTTTGGAGGTGGATAGGTGGCCTCTCCGCCATTTTTGCCACATTGCTTGGGACTGCTGGGGACTTTTATTACTGTATCCTACGGTACAGTACGGGTTAAGTAATTAGGACAGACTTCGACTTATGTAAAACAAATTTGTTACCCCTTTCTTCCACATTCGTAGCTGCAACAGTTTTGAAAATTAAAGATGTTTTCCCCATTGGTTTGTGAAATATAAAACCTTTTGTGCCATGTAGGAGTCAATATTTTCTTGGCAAGCGATAGCGAACCTGTAATCTAGGAGGAATTGGCCTTCGGCCGGGGCATTTCTCTCCCCAAAAATGGACACATTTATCTGGAAAGAGGGTCTTGGGGGTATATTTAAGCTTGTTGGAGGTTTAGGGAGGAAAAACGAAATAATGGTAATATACTGTACACTATATATAAGGAAGTAAATATATATATATATATATATATATATATATATATATATATATATATATATAAATAAATATATGTTATGTACAGTATACAGTATACATAAATACAGTGGAAAATGATATATATCTTCCCTTAAACGTGTGATCATATAATTATACCAAACCAAATATTTCATCCATCACCCTTGTCTATCGTAGCCTTGAATAATCCATGCCGTTCGCGGAAATAGACAATGGGTCAGGGAACTCATTCATGTTGCTGAATAATTCGAGCTGTGTAAGAGTTCTAGCAGAATTATTAAATAACTGTTGACATTGTTAGAATTAGATAGTGAGTTCATAATTTATTTCCTGAATTCTAGGCTACACTTTAGAATATATAGGTATGAACATATATATGAAATATACGCTATACAGTCGCTAAAAGCCCACCGAAATGCCAAAAAAATACCCTCATTGTTCCTTGATTAAATAACACTGTATGAATATTCCCATATTCAAAATATGTTACAGGGGGGCAATGCCTAGTGAGTTCACTGTTCAATAGGTGGCGTTCTGAGAGTGAGGGTCTGAGTCTGGAGGGTGAGACGGTGAAGCACTTGAGCGAAGCAACCGGCCGCTTCAGAGATGGAGCTGCTTCGAGCCATGATGGATGCTTCACATGTCTCACTCCCCAGACTGGAACAAGACCTCACGGGCTTCACCGTGTTGAGCGGTGGAATGTACAGGCTCTCAGCCTATGCCCGAGAGGGAGTAGTTGGAATATAGAAAAAAAAATAAATAAAAAAAAAAAATAGAAAGGTATAACACAGTTATATAAGGCATTTAGTTATATTGATAGTGATGCACCTTTCTATCCTTTCATTAACACTTTCAAGATTATGACGCATTTTGACAGTTTATTCTGGCTATGATTATACGATTGTTTACAGTTTAGGCATTGTATTAGTAAAGACTATCTCAACTAACCCTCCGACTTCCATATATTCTTCCTAACCTAAATATAAGCGTCTATTAATAGTCGGAAAACAGAAAGGAAATGCGTAATCGGTTCTTGAAAGGGTTAAACAGGTACATTTCTACCAATATATCGAATATTTAACGGTATATTCATATGGACTTTATAATTAATAATATACCTTCATCAATTAGGTGTGACATAAACTAAGCTGATTGTAGTTATACAGATCGCTTAACTTGAACCACTTTTACCTTTGCGTATTTCTTATCTGCCCACCCAATTTCGTAAAAATCGGTCGATAACATTGTGAGAATTATTGTATACAGACAAACAGACAGACAGACAAATGAGGGCAAACACATAACCTCCGTCCAAAGCTAACGTTGTCAGACAGTAGACTTTAATTTAGCTACATATAGACTCTGTTACTGTGACTCCGATATATCCGCTGTTAAATTGCTCGTGTGACACCGGCTTAAGAGTGTACCTGATCTTAACTGGAAATGAATCCTTCACACCGTCCTGGTAGTCTTGAATAACAGAATAGTCTACCGGGCCAGATTCTAGTTTCTCGTGTTTTGTATGTTTTCCTTGACATATTCTGTCTTGTTCTCTCATATTCTGTGTTTTTATAGACCCCCTTCTCCCTCCTGTTTAGCCCCATTAGTTTCTTAAATTTGTAAACGTTCGCCCCTTTAGTTTGGCTATTGATGTTCTCGTTGCTGGCTATTATTAGGAGATTTTTTGTATTCAGATAAGGAAGAGTATTTGGAAACCAGGGGGGTAATTTAGATACCGGTAATTCTTTACCCTTGTAATTCCCACAGATCCGTCCTAAGCTGTATAACATCTTCTAATGGCAGCCAGAATAAACTGTCATAACGTATTATAATCCTCAAGGGTTTACAATTATAATACTGACGATCACTTTCTAAGTTTAATACAATCGCCTGTAGTACAGTTTGCCGCACATATTCTATGTCGTCTGGGGTTGTGATTTGGCAGAACTGCACCCACCTCCCCATCCCCGCTCCCTTACTCCACTTCTGTCCCTTCCACTGTTGCTAGGAGGTGGAGTGAGGGAGGGGGGTTGGGGAGTTGGGTCCGGCTCTGCCAAATTACGATTTTCTGGAATGGTTGATCAATGGAATATGTGCGGCAAACTGTACAGTAACTAAATTGGAAAACAAATATGTAACTTCTCTGATTGAAAGGCTTAAAAATAAAAATAATTGGCTGCTCTCATCATGTAATTAAGTTATACTTAGAGAGAGAGTTACAGTCAGGAGTGGGTAATAGCGAGAGAGTGTGTATGTGTGTGTACGTGTGTGTGTGTGCGAGAGAAAGCAAAGAAAGAAAGGCCAGAAGAAACAGAAATTAGAAATAAACATGTATATAAATGGGTGTATTTGAGAGAGAGAGAAAAAGAGAGAAAGTGAGAGTGAGTGAGTGAGAGATTGAGATTGAGATTGAGTGAGAAGTGCTTCCAAGTTGCATAAAATCCTGGGAAGGCTTTTAGAATCCACCAAAAATGTCCGTGCCCTGATAGGAAGAGTTAAGGCAAGATTGATTACTCTCATACTGCTTGCAAGTGTGTGGGGGACATAAATAGGTAAATAAATAGATAGATAGATAGATAGATAGATAGACAGAAAGCATGTGAGTGAGTGTGTGTGTGCGCGCGCGCGCGTGTAAGAGTGAGAGACCGAGAGAGACCATCACCAAGACTAAATTACTGTATATGCGTCTATAAAGAAGAATATAAGTTCAGATTTCGATACCCGCACTGAAGGGGACCGAACAAAATATTGAAAGATCGGTTACTATATTTATGTTTATAAAAGCAAGACTTCTAGAGCTGGTGACACACGAGCACTTTTTCTGTATTTGTTTTACGAGCAATTGTAGTCTGGCAGCTTTAAAGTCTCAGTTATGTCACAATTCAGACACCATATTTAGCCTACCTTCAATCTAGTTTCCAATTCCAGTGCCAAAGAACCTTAAGACATTACAAGAAGAAACTTGCTCGTCGTAAATTCCCGGAAACAGCGTTCCTTTGACAACTGGCGGACAGATGGCCAAGCTATAATTAAAACAAGAAAGGATATATTATATAATTGAATTTGCCAACGGGGAATCAAAAACAAGTATTGTTTGACGAAAGATCAAAGCTGAAATAATACAGCACATATGCATCTAGGTATAGTAAATATAATAATCTAAATATTATAATATTAGGATAGCCAAAATTAAATTTACAAAAGAAGGTGTGTAATGTTATGATAGACAGCAGGCCATTGAATGGAACTAAGGCAATACTTAACGAAAGATCAATCACTAAAACTAACTAGTGGAGGACTCAAAAGAGTGCATACCTCCGCCCTAACTAGAGGAGATATACGCTCTAATGATCGCCTCCTAAATCTAATGTGACGCCTCCCGGCGTTAGCAGAATGGTTGCGTGGGGCATTGCAGCTCGCTAGCGCTCGCCAGGATGGGGGGATGGGCTACAGTTGTCCTAGAATGATCTGCTTTATTTAATTAGTGTCGTGTTGCCACAGACAGTCTAGAAATGGTCTTTGTTTTGGTCTGTGACCGCGCCTTATATTTTATATTCGCTATAATATAAATGTTGCTTGTGTGGGAGGCGAGCGAGAGAGGGTGAGGGAGTACACCTGGCAGCGGGGTGAGCTGTGGCGCGGCTCGCTTGGGCGCTGACGGCGTTGGCGGCCGGGTGGTCAACTAGTCCCTTCCCATCGCGGCCGCGTGTTCTTTACCAGCTCAGAGCTTGCCTGACACGCGTACCGCCTACATCCTTTGCAATTCTGTCCCCCATACTCGCCACTTTGCATACTATTTCTCTCTCTCGACTTCTCCTTTCTCATTCTCTAATCTTTATTAAACTCAACATCCCTTCTGGTTTCAGCATAGACGTTCACCGTCGACCAGTCGTATTGTACGCGAAGCTCTCAGAGATTTCCATGTATTAGGCTTTATTGAGGTTGGAGAGACGGACTTTTCCGTGTGTGTCCTCTCTCGGGAAGGTTGTAGACCGGTATAAGTGTCCCTGGCAAGGTGTTGAGTGATTCTGCTTGGTTATCTAAAGCTAGACTGGGGGTTAGGTTACTGTGTCGTTGTCTCCGATGTGTGCAGTGTTAGCTAAGCCCTGCACGACATCGACAGGTACTGTGGGAGCCTAAGTTGTCTTCGGGTGGGTTTACTTTGCGAGCACAGCGCTGTGGTGTGAGAGGGCCATAGCCTATCCCTCACAACATAGTGCTGCCTCTTTGTGTTGACTTCTGAGGGATCGCCAGGATAGAACTAGGTACTAGAGACCTAGATTTATCAAGAGAGCATCCCCGTCATATAACGTAATCGTCATTATACCACCTTCGGACAACGTTAGGCTACGAGCCGCATGCTCGCCCATTGTTGCCCTGCCTTGATAGCCCAGCTAGACTTTATTAACTGAGCAGACACTGGTTAGAGATGAGCCCCATTATTATAATATGTATGCAACATTATTATTCACTGCACTTTTGAGCCGAGGTTGTTGTTGAGTTGCACAACCCTTGTAGGCTGTTGCGTTGTGTCACGAAGCATTTCTTTAGTTGTCGAGCATTACTACCTTTGCGCAGTCTTTATTATTCGCCTGCCTATTATTACTATATGTCCTAGCATTTATTGTGACCCGTATTCTGCATTATAATTGTTCAAGATTCTTTACGAACATCTTCCCCGCATCAGACTTATTTCAGAAGTTTCCAGTTAATGTTGCAGGACTAGCATTGCACTTTCTTTAATACAGGAGTGCCAGTTATTTGAGTATCTACCGTAACGTTAATTAATCACGTTAACTATCTTTTCTTTGTGTAACCTAATCGAGTAATCTTTTACTGTTTGAGAATAGGCTGTTTCATCGAGCGTCAGCCTAGTGTGTGTGCACCAGTTACCGAGTCATAGGATACCTCGTTGTCCAGGCACGACTCAGGGCGGTAATGGTGTTTTGTTTTCCAGTGTTTAAGGCAGGGGTTGGATCTAGTGTTACCGTTGTTGCATTTTGCCATTATCTAGTCCAATGTTGAAGAGCCCTGTGTCTTTGAGAACCTGGATCGTAACAAATGGCGACCTAGCTCAGGATCTTGTGAACTAAGAGATAATTGCAGGATTGTTGTGGTCATTTGTTTTATTGAGGAATATAGTGGGCACGTTAATTTTTTTTTGGTAAAGTAGTATAGCACTTGAGTCTTCAGACATTTTTGGCAAGTGAATAGTGCTACATAAGAGTTTGGGGTACTTCTTTTCTGAATATTGTGGTGAGAAATTTTTGTGAGCATCATGTCTTATACCGGGTCAGAGGAGAATGGAGACACAGTACGTAATGTCGAAACTGAGGAACAGCAGCATGATGAAAGGGTTAATCGGGTGAACTGTGAGGAGGATGCTAGGATATTTTTGCAATGGCCTGTTACTGCCGAGCGGTTTGGAGGGTATGGATCGGTACGGTCTTCAATGCCTGGCCACAGCTATCGGTCATGCGGTTACTAGCAGCATGACCAAGGATAACTTGATAACGTGTGTACTGGGCAGGGTGACTGGTGAGCGAGATGGGTCGAGTGCTCAGAGCCCTTCGACCATGCTTCCCTTACACTCGACTCCCAGCCATCCCAGTAGCTTGCCGACCCCGGGTACGCTTCCGCAGTTGGGTGGTGACTGGCAGGGTGGGTTGCCCCTGGGGGGACCACCGGTAATTTCAAACATTGTAGCACCTTCACCTCCTCAAGGGTTATCTCCAGAATTATTGTTTAAGCTCGAATTAGCTAAGCTTCAGCATCAGCAGCAATTAGAATTAGCCAAGATAGAAGAGAGAAAAACTATCAGTCAAGCAAAAATCCAAGCTGAGTCGACTAGGTACTGTGCCGACATGGATGTAGAGAAGTCGCGAGTAGAGACAACGGGACAGCGACTTGGGGCTAGTAACCGTGTTCATGAGCAGTCTCTCTCGCACTTATTGAAACTGGTTCCGGTGTTTGATGAGAGTGGTGTAACAGAATTTTTCGCACGCTTTGAGAAGAAGTGCCAGGAACACCAGTGGCCAGAGAATAAATGGGCAGCACTTGTATCCTCTAGATTAATAGGCAAGGGTCTTAAAGCCTACGATGCGTTGCCTATAGAGTCTTGTATTATCTATGAGGAACTCAAGGAGGCTGTCCTGAGATCATACGAACTACAACCAGAGACGTACAGGTTGAAGTTCCGGGGTGTTACCAAGGGTCGGGAGAGCACCTTTTTGGAGCATGCCCGGGAGCTGTCCGATGCTTTTGGGAATTGGCTGAGGTCGGAGAAAGCTACTACGTTTGACGACATTAAACAGTTGGTGCTTTTAGAGCAGTTTTTCAAATGCACGGGCGGCGACCTGACGTTAAACCTTAAAGAAAAGCAACCAAAAACTCTACAGGAGGCAGCTGAGATGGCTGACCTCCGGCTATCACAAATTCGTGGGTGCGGGTCTGCCCAGCGTAGTGAGGCAGGTAACAAGGGGCGTGACGCCCCACCCCCCCGAGTTAGTGATATACCTTATGCAAACAAGTACAAGAGCCATGATACCAAGACTGACCACAAGACTAGCACCGTCCCATTTAAGAAGGGGCCGGGCCCTTCCCAGTACCAAGGGAAGCCCAAAGGGGAGTTGGAGTGTTATCATTGTCATAAAAAGGGGCACTTTGCTAGAGTCTGTCCTAGCAAACCACCTACAGCAGCTGTGGCTTTGGCCTGCAACATTGGTGTGTCTCCGAAGTCATCTGAGTTTGCCCGGGGCAGTTCGTCAGAGGCTGAGGCACAGCCAATGCAGAAGCACCTGGGAGGCTCGAACCCTGCTCAGGATGTTTTTTGCGACCATAGATGGCGGGGTTGCGTGATGTGGGCGGGGCGCAAGCATGGAGTAGAGGTCTTGCGCGATACAGGTGCTTCCCAGACTCTGATGAAAAACTTTACTGGCTGCCCTATAAACGCGGCTCGGGTGGTGGTGGTGCAGGGTATTAATGCAACTCGGTCATACCCGCTGGTGCGGTTGGAGTTGGAGGTGGATGGTGTGGCACGTGAATTGGATGTCGGGATTGTGGAGAAACTGCCAGTGGAGGGGGTCGACCTTCTTCTCGGCAATGACTTTGCAATGCCCGCTTCAGAGGTTCTACCCTTAGTCGTTGCCGAGAGGCCGGCCGACGTGAGTAGGGAAGAGCAAGAGTGGGTCGAGCGGTGCCAGACACAACCCATGGCGTGTGTTGTCACCCGAGCTCGGGCAGCTAAAGTGTCACAGCCTAGTCCTCCGTCTTCAGACCAGTGGAGGAACGATCAACAGGAGGAGGCTAAAGCTGGAGTTGGTTTTAAGAGTTTTGACTCGGCGGCTCTCCTGGGTGATTCAGTATTAGCACCATTACTTAATTCTGGAGTAGCCCCTGGGCCTGTCATCGAGAGTGACGAGACTGGGCATGACGAGTCTCCACGACAGCAACGTTATGTACATCGAGAGAGACAGAGGGAGCAGCCCAGTATCGGGGAAGGTCATGCATTGCTCCGGGAGCAGTTAGATCGCTTGTCACCCTCAGATATACGTCGGTTGCAACTAGAGGACCCTGAGCTCCAAACTTGTGCTAATGGAGCTGTAGAGCTCGACGAGGACAGCGATGCACAGCCAGATTTTTTTTATTTAGAAGGCATCCTCTATAGGCGTTTTCAAGACCCTAAACGTAGTTGGCAAGAAGGGTCCGGAGTAGTGGACCAGTTGGTGGTGCCACGGGAGTGCAGGGATAGCCTACTGAGGTTGGCGCATGACATACCACTGGCAGGACATTTAGGGGTGAGAAAGACGGTGGCGGCTTTAGAAAAATTGTTTTGGTGGCCGGGGTTGAAGGGGCAGGTGGTAACCTGGATAGCAAGGTGTCATACGTGCCAGAGGGTTGGAAAACCTAACCAAACAATTCCGAGAGCCCCGTTGCACCCCATTCCTGTCAGTGGACCGCCCTTCAGTAAGGTCATCATTGATATGGTCGGACCCCTACCCCTACTAGTGCCGGTAATAAATTTCTATTAACTATCATGGATGTGGCCACTCATTATCCTGATGCATATCCAATGAGAAATGGCACGGCGAAAACTGTTGTCCGGAACCTGCTCTTGTATTGCTCGCGGTATGGTTACCCGCAAGAGGTGCAATCGGACCAAGGTTCTAATTTTACCTCTAATCTGTTCAAACAAACTATGATTCAGCATGGCATCAGCACTGTCGTCTCTTCTGCGTATCACCCGGAGAGTCAAGGGGTGTTGGAGAGGTGGCACGCCACGCTGAAAAGCATGCTTCGATGTTATTGCGCAGAGATCGGAAAGGATTGGGACCTTGGTCTGCCGTATGTTTTGTTCGCGGCAAGAGAAGTACCTGGAGAGAGTCTCGGTTTCAGTCCGAATGAGCTTGTTTTCGGGCATCAGGTGAGGGGGGCACTCAACATGGTGAAGGAGATTTGGGAGGGTACCGCTAAGCCATGTTCTATGTTGAGATACGTCCTCGAGAGCAGAGAGAGAATGCTTAGAAGTCTGGAGCTGGCCGGGCGTAATTTGGTGAGTTCGCAGGCCCGTATGAAGGACAGGTACGATACTAAGGCGAAACTCCGGGAGTTTCAGGTAGGTCAAGAGGTGTTGGTCCTGTTGCCTTTGGCAAGTCATCCTCTGGTTGCCAAGTACGCTGGGCCTTATCGGGTGGTGTCAAAGATCTCCGATCTAGATTACCTCGTTGCCACTCCAGACCGGAAGAAGCGTAACCAACTATGCCACATTAATTTGTTGAAGGAGTATGTGAGGCGCCCACCTGAGTCACTAGCTGTCCCTGTGTTGACCTGCTGCGGTCATGGTGGAGAAGGAGAGGGGGGCAGCAATGATCAGGTGGATGATAACTGGGATTGTCATGTCTCGGCTGATCAGTGGGCGGGGAATTCGAGCCAATGTGCGCATGATGCTCTGGCGCACCTGCCGGAGGAACAGCAGGTGGCAGTGCAGCGCCTGTTCGATTAATACCCCACTGTATTTGCCGAGCACCCAGGCCTCACTACTCAAGCGGTGCATGATGTCGATGTAGCAGAGCACCCCCCCTTCAAGTCGATACCTTATCGGGTGCCACCCATTAAACTCCCAGCGCTCAGGGATGAGCTGGAGTATATGCTGGCGAGAGGCTTGATCGAGAAGGGGGCAGTATGGTGGATTTCTCCTGTCACTCTGCAGCCCAAACCTGATGGAAAAGTTCGATTCTGCATTGATTTTAGGCGGTTGAACGGGTTGACCCCCACCAATGCATATCCTCTTCCCAGTGTGGATAAGATCGGGAAAGCAAGGTACTTGACCAAGGTAGACCTCGTCAAAGGCTACTGGCAAGTACCACTGTCTGAGCGGGCTAAAGAGGTGTGCGGGTTTGTGGTGGATGGCAGTACTTACTGTTGCAACGTGATGCCATATGGTCTGAAAAATGCACCGGCCACTTTCCAGAGCTTAATGAACGACATCGTAGCAGACATCCCAAACTGTACTGTCTACCTTGATGACGTGATCATTTATGACAACGATTTCCAAAGTCACTGTGAGCACATAGAAGCCTTATTTAGTCAACTTAGTAAAGCAGGCTTGGTGGTTAATCTGGGCAAGTGTGACTTTGTGCAAGCCACGGTTCAGTATCTGGGGTTTGTGGTTTGGTTAGGGCAGGTGAGCCCGCCCCAACAGAAGATACAGGCTATCGACTTGTTCCCCAGGCCGACCACCAAGCGGCAGATCATGAGATTTTTGGGCATGATTGGGTATTACCGCCGCTTTATAAGAGGTTATTCTACTGTGTTAGCTCCTTTGACAGATCTACTAGCTAAAGATAAAAAGTTCCGCTGGGCACCTGAGTGTGAGCAGGCGTTTCGAGTAGTTAAACACCTTTTATGCACTCACCCTATCCTCAGGGCCCCGGACTTTGAACGACCATTTCAGTTGGCGACTGATGCCAGCGGAGTAGGGGCTGGTGCCGTACTTTTGCAGACAGACGAGGAAGGTCTTGATCATCCAGTCAGTTTCTTTTCAAAGAAATTTAATTCAGCACAGAAAAACTATTCGGTTGTTGAAAAGGAACTGCTGGCAATCGTGTTAGCGCTCAGACACTTTTAGGTCTATGTTCCTGCCTATGGGCCAGTCGTGGTAGTGTATACCGACCACCACCCGCTTAAATTCCTCAATCAATTCCACAACCGGAATATGAGGCTGACCAGATGGTCGCTCATGTTGCAAGAGTACAACTTAGACATTCGCCATATTGCCGGTTGTGAGAATGTGGTTGCGGACTGTTTGTCGCGGGTGGAGGATCCGGGGTAGGCTACCACAGTATGTTGGTATAGCCTCCTGTCTTGGCTCGCGGTGTATTTTTGCGCTGGTGCTTGTTGGCTCGCGTGTGTAGCATCAGCGTAGGGTCGCAGGGCAGGAGTTGTTGGCTTTGATTAGAAGAAAATTTGGCTACATCTATAGTAGCCGCCAAAAACAACATTAAAATAAAATATGAAAAATTAAATAAAAACTCTTTCTTTTTAATAATTAATTTTAAGATAATATTGTAGCTGAGTACTGAGTGCAGATGATTTTCCTTCAGTAGGCTGTGCTTCTTAAAGCTCGCTCTGGGAGCACGATGTTATGAATTAATGTATTATATTTGGGAAGGGTGATAAGATTTTTTTATATATAAATGTTGTTGTATTTTTGTTTTGAGGAGACTGAGCTTGCATTCCATGAGTGGCAGAGTGGTTAGGAGTGACAGATTCTAGCGACATTCTGCCTGTTCAGATATGGGCTCATGGTTGAGTGTCCCATATCTTGGGGGGGGGGGGGGGTTGACGCCTCCCGGCGTTAGCAGAATGGTTGCGTGGGGAATTGCAGCTCGCTAGCGCTCGCCAGGATGGGGGGATGGGCTACAGTTGTCCTAGAATGATCTGCTTTATTTAATTAGTGCCGTGTTGCCACAGACAGTCTAGAAATGGTCTTTGTTTTGGTCTGTGACCGTGCCTTATATTTGATATTCGCTATAATATAAATGTTACTTGTGTGGGAGGCGAGCGAGAGAGGGTGAGGGAGTTCACCTGGCAGCGGGGTGAGCTGTGGCGCGGCTCGGTTGGGCGCTGACGGCGTTGGCGGCCGGGTGGTCAACTAGTCCCTTCCCATCGCGGCCGCGTGTTCTTTACCAGCTCAGAGCTTGCCTGACACGCGTACCGCCTACATCCTTTGCAATTCTGTCCCCCATACTCGCCACTTTGCATACTATTTCTCTCTCTCGACTTCTCCTTTCTCATTCTCTAATCTTTATTAAACTCAACATCCCTTCTGGTTTCAGCATAGACGTTCACCGTCGACCAGTCGTATTGTACGCGAAGCTCTCAGAGATTTCCATGTATTAGGCTTTATTGAGGTTGGAGAGACGGACTTTTCCGTGTGTGTCCTCTCTCGGGAAGGTTGTAGACCGGTATATGTCTCCCTGGCAAGGTGTTGAGTGATTCTGCTTGGTTATCTAAAGCTAGACTGGGGGTTAGGTTACTGTGTCGTTGTCTCCGATGTGTGCAGTGTTAGCTAAGCCCTGCACGACATCGACAGGTACTGTGGGAGCCTAAGTTGTCTTCGGGTGGGTTTACTTTGCGAGCACAGCGCTGTGGTGTGAGAGGGCCATAGCCTATCCCTCACAACATAGTGCTGCCTCTTTGTGTTGACTTCTGAGGGATCGCCAGGATAGAACTAGGTACTAGAGACCTAGATTTATCAAGAGAGCATCCCCGTCATATAACGTAATCGTCATTATACCACCTTCGGACAACGTTAGGCTACGAGCTGCATGCTCGCCCATTGTTGCCCTGCCTTGATACCCCAGCTAGACTTTATTAACTGAGCAGACACTGGTTAGAGATAAGCCCCATTATTATATGTATGCAACATTATTATTCACTGCACTTTTGAGCCGAGGTTGTTGTTGAGTTGCACAACCCTAGTAGGCTGTTGCGTTGTGTCACGAAGCATTTCTTTAGTTGTCGAGCATTACTACCTTTGCGCAGTCTTTATTATTCGCCTGCCTATTATTACTATATGTCCTAGCATTTATTGTGACCCGTATTCTGCATTATAATTGTTCAAGATTCTTTACGAACATCTTCCCCGCATCAGACTTATTTCAGAAGTTTCCAGTTGATGTTGCAGGACTAGCATTGCACTTTCTTTAATGCAGGAGTGCCAGTTATTTGAGTATCTACCGTAACGTTAATTAATCACGTTAACTATCTTTTCTTTGTGTAACCTAATCGAGTAATCTTTTACTGTTTGAGAATAGGCCGTTTCATCGAGCGTCAGCCTAGTGTGTGTGCACCAGTTACCGAGTCATAGGATACCTCGTTGTCCAGGCACGACTCAGGGCGGTAATGGTGTTTTGTTTTCCAGTGTTTAAGGCAGGGGTTGGATCTAGTGTTACCGTTGTTGTATTTTGCCATTATCTAGTCCAATGTTGAAGAGCCCTGTGTCTTTGAGAACCTGGATCGTAACACTAATCACTTCTTTGGAGCATACTGTGTTATACCTGCTCACCAAAGTTCGTGAACATTGGATCATAATTTTGAGAGCAGCCTTCGCTGGTGGTGGTGTGCGCTCTACTGAGCACCTCTTAAATTGAATCACTGTTTCCTTGGCGCATATCCTAGCTGCCCAACAAATTGCGTGAACATCTGTTTATAACGTTTCGAGATCTTGTTTACAGACACGCGGAGGCAAAACTTAACCACCTCCAACTTCGTTGACAGATATAATTTCGATCTTTTTAATATAGTAACATATTTAGAAAAAACAATATATTATAATAGAAATATAGCCAAAAGCATCAACAGGAACTCGCAATCCGTATTGTTTTACTAAAGATTGATCTCTCTCTCGCACTTTTATGCAAGTGCCTGACAAGTTTGGTATCGTTCCAAAAACTATTCAATTTCTTGCAGGGCCAACTTTGTCTTTGGAGAAGCCATTGAGGAAGTCCCTGGCAGGTCCTCATTACTTAGCGAGTAGCCTACGGTGTCTGTTTCCATTGGTGGTATATATTATTTCATTCCGTATTCCATGCTTAATGTATATGTGCATTCATGTATTCATTTTCTTACCTTATTCGATAATTTGTTCTATCCACCAATTAATTAATTATTTCATTAATTTTTCTTGACACCCATTCATTCATTATCTATCCACCCATTCATGCATTAGTTCACTCATTATAATTGATATCCACCCATTCATTCATTTATGTTCTAGGCACCCATGCATTCATTTTTCTAGCCACCCATTTTTTCACTCATATATTGTTCTATCCACGCATTCATTCATCTATTCATTCATTCTCTATCCACACATTCATTCATTCATTTTCTATCCAGCCATTCATTCATCACTTCTACTCTTCAGCCATCTATCTTTGCTTACATTCATATATCGGTTCAGTATTGTTCATTAATTAATTTCTACAGGGAAGCTTTCTCTTTGGGGCAGCCATTGAGGAGGTCCCTGACAGGTCCTAGTGACTTAACACTATCTGGTCTGACATCTTGGGGGTTGCTGTATTGTTTTGTTTAATTGCAGCCTCGCTTTTGCTCATCAGGAAGAAATCGACACGTTAAAGGGTGAACACTTCTTAAACTCGTCAGCTGCTAGAGGAATAATATCATAGTATCGTCAGTTGATTGAGGTATAACGTCTTAATATCGTCAGTTAATATAGAGAAAACTTCTTAAACTTCCTGGCTAACTTGGTAACTAATTTTTTGTTCCAGGTGTAGCGGACCAGGAGAAAATTTTCCGAGTGTCACCTTTCTAGCTAAACACAAAACGCCTCCCCAGACCCTCTTCAATATATAAGAAATCCCCCCAGACCCCCCTTCAAGCTAAACAAAATGTTCACCCCAAATCCTCCTTCAAGCTAGGATGTCCTGGCTAACTGGCTAACTTCCTGGCTAACCAGATAACTCTTTTTGTTTCAGGTGTTGTGGGCCAGGAGCAGATGTTCAGAGTGTGGCCTCGTAGTGTCCAGGTTGGCTCTGGTGAAGACGTGCTCTTACGGTGTGTTATAGCTCATCAGAGAGGCAAGGTGCAGTGGACCAAGGATGGATTCGCTCTAGGTAAGTGTTAAAAAGAGTTGAATCTGGTTGATTGACTCATTCTGAGACATACACACAAACGCACACACACACACACACACACACATGCATACGCCCTCTCAGGCATGGAAGCATACGTTCCATTTTCTTTCTCTCAAATCAACTCGCAAAAATCTGTGTTTACTTATGCTTGTTTTATTTCTCTCTGCAGTAAGGAGTAAGCATTCAAACGGTACCATCCCCATCAAACTAATTTATCTTGTACTTTTTATGTTCCTGCCACGAATCAAGAAAAATATATTCGTCGACTGACTCGCTAAAATTCTTTTATGAATACTAAATGTTCTGAACTTTCCAACTTTATCTCTTCCCAAGCTTTCAATCATCTAGCCAAAAACCACTCCAACAGTTTAACTTCCTTGTCTTTCCCTCCTCTTTTCCACTCTGACGGCACCACCTCCACATCTTCCTCTGACAAAGCTGAACTCTTCAAACTTTCGCTAAAAACTCAACCTTGGATGATTCCGGTGCTGTTTCTCCCTCTCCAATCTTACTTATGACAATTATCATAATCTCGTCTGTATGCCTTCTCTGGGCTTGATACTAAGAAGGCATAAGGACCGGATGGTGATCCTTCTGTTGTTCTCAAAAACTGTTCTTCTGTGCAGACTCCCTTATTAGGCAAATTATTTTATCTGTGTCTTCCCTTCTTTGCTAGAATATGGTTTTCTTATGGGTTGCTCTACTAGTGATCTTTTTTCTTATATTAACCCTTAACTCGCGGCAACTGTCATATGATGAGCAAGAAAAAATTGGCCTATCCTGCAACACACGTCATATGAAGGGGGCCATTTTGAGGCTATTATGAACGCTGAGAGAGAGGCAAGGCATTGGAGGGAGCGTAAGGTGTCTCCAACCGCTCACCACAGCGCGCAGGATCATACTGAGGCCCAGATACGACTGTCTCACTCATGTGCTGTGCTTCGCACATAAAAAAAAAGCCCAAATATCATGCTTTTGGCCAATTTTGGCCTTCGGTTGCAAGATCGTTGCAAGATAACCGAATATCGTACAGGGATAATTCAGATGTCATTCTGTAACAGATATATAATTGTATTACGCTCTCGCTCTTGCTTCTGCATGAAAAAGAGCATGGAATTAATGTAATTTTCGGCAAATATGCCCGCCTGGCGCTACGGTTATGTAAACAAGATAACCCGCTATTATTGAGTAAGTAACTCTTGGTTATCTTCCTTTAGAGACTTCAGTGAGACCTTCTCTTTTGCGCTAGACACATCAAAGACCTTCAATGAGATCTGTCACAAATCTCTAATTTCTAAACTACCCTCGTTCAGTTTCTATCCATTCATCTGTGGCTGTATCTCTAATATCCTTTTTTTATCGTTCCATAGCTGCGGATGTGGATGGCTATCGCTCACTTCCTCTACTTATCAACTCTTGTGTTCCTCAAGGTTCTGTCCTGTCTCCAGTTCTTCTTCTAATATTCATTAACCCCTTCTGTACCAGCGACGACAGGGAGCCGTCAGTAGATAAATCACTCCGCAGTCCTAGCGACGGCAGGGAGCCGTCAGTAATGTACTTTCCTTGTAACTGCCAGTATCTGGCAGTGCCTGGTACCACGACCATTTAAGCACTGTTCTAGAGTTGGCAACACTTCTCAGCTTATATCCAAGCCTCTGCAGGCTGCGAGAGCCAGTATACCTTCATCTTTTGAGGTGGGAGGTTGTTCGATCTTGCCATTTTGGCCACATTGCTTGGGACTGGGGGGTACTTTTATTACTGTGGTACAGTAGGGGTTAATGATCTTCTCAACTGTACCTCTAGTCCTATCCACTCATATGCTGATGACGCTACCTTGCAAAATTCAACTAATTTTCCACAATGACGTAGCATGCAATCACTCAAAATGCATGTGAGGTGTAATGGACTGGTAATCCAATGGACCCGGGTTCGAATCTCGATATGTCAATAGGAATATATTATTGGGATGGAATTTGTACTGTACCGAATATCAGTGCATTACTACAAAGCCCACCGAAATGCCAAATATATACCCTCATTCTTTTCTAATTAACCCGGCAAGTGCCGGAAGACTCTTAAAAGTTTCCCCGGGCGACTGCGGGAAGACTCTTAAGATGCTGGGCCTAAAAAAAATCCATTTAAAACACCCCAATTTTTATTTTTTTTGCCCCTGGGCCATGCCAAATATCACTCCTCCACATCCCCTCCTTCCCCACTTTCCTCCCCTCCTTCAGTTATCACCTATTTTCCCTGTTATTCCCTTATTCTGTGGTCTATTTTCGTGCTAACATTAGCGAGTTGGTAGCAGGGCATTGTCATCACTGTTACCAAGCGTGGGAAAGAGCGAGAGAGAGACTATTGCGTAACAGTGTCTCTCCAGACAAGGGGAGGGGAGGAAGGGAGGGAGGTTGCCTCAGCCATACATTATGTAACTCCCGGCCTGTATCACCGATTTTGACCATGCAAACGCTGTTTCCACTTGTGTTATTGCTGTAACAGGTTAATACCTTTATAATCAACCTAAAATAGGTGCATATGGATAAGTATTAATGCTATTTATGGGAAAATAACGATGTTAGTGATGGGAACAGCTCAAATAAGTGCGCACAGGCGTGTGGTGTCTCATACCCCCCATGCGCACGTATTAGGTTAAATATTACCTGTATGAATATTCCCATATTCAAAATATGCTACAGGGGGACAATGCCTAGTGACTTCATTGCTTAATAGGTGGCATTCTGAGAGTGATTGCCCGAGTCTAGGAAGTGAGGCACTGGAGCTAGGCAGCTTCAGAGATGGGGCTGCTTCGAGTCATGAGTGAGCAACTAAGCCCCATGCATCCTGTGAAGGCAAGATGGCAGGGGCTGGTTGCAGCTAAAATGTGCTTCATATGTCTTATCCCCTAGACTGGAATGAGACCTCACAGGTTTCACCATTCAATGTTGAACGGTTGAATGTACAGTCTGGGAATAAAGTCGTGGTATGGATCTACAGCCATCCATTAGTGCCCTCTGACAGTGGTATTCGAAACAATATGAGATATGATGTTTTTGGCTCTCCATAGATGGCTATGTTCGACACGTCCAGGTAGCGCCAAAAGTAAGCGATAAACTTCCTGTTTAATGGTGGATTACAACCATGCCAACTAGAACACACACGCTCACACTACTACATTATCAGAATGCAAGGAATACTAGTATGCTCTACAACTATAATTAATATATAATCGAGTGATGCAAGTTTTACTCCTGCATAGGAATATAATGAGATTACTGTATTAAGATGCCGTTCGAGATATTAATAATTAAATATAAAACAATGGTAAAACCTAGCAATGTAGATAAGGCACACCGAGTATTCTAGCTTACTAGGGAAGTGGTATATAGTGGATACAGTATATATATTATAACTTTATAAGTGAATGCCACACAAGTCTATAGCCTATTACAATTTAGTCATATTTCATGTAGGAATTATATATACAGTTAGTTTACACTATGTTTTGGTAAATATATTATACCCAGTGGATATTGGCAATACTATGACTTTTTGCGTAAGAAATCTACTCAACTTGATCATGCCGTGACCTATTCCTATATCTCTGATGATTTCTCAAACGCTACCCAACTCCTCTGTCAGTGGTAAGCAGATTGGATGTCCATGACAAAATTATAACATTTACTAAACCTACCATATTTCCCTGGCAGTGCTCTTTCCATCATAATAGAAAGTAGGGGGACTGCCTTGGTTCGTCTGAGACTTGGCCACACTAGCTCATACATTGATGTGTTTATATCGGTGGATGTCCCCACACTTTGCCCTTGTTGCCAGGTTCCAGTCACAGTCCAACATCTTTTGATAAACTTCTCCTAGTTATTATTATAAGGACACGCCAAGTTTTGGCTCTATTTAGAGATCTATTTAGTTGTGAAAGGCTGTAATGAGCGGTTGTGAGAGTCAAAAGTTGTCGCGTCCATGTAAATAATAATATATCGTTTTCCACCAGTTGAGTATAATTGTCCATTCAAACATTCTCTGCATTTTGAGTATCTCTCATCAAACTCGTATTTCTCGCACAGTGACTTCACGATACCAGAGAGAGAGTGTGTCAGGTAGAGGGAGAGAGGGGTAGCGGGAGGCGGAGTGAAGGAGAGGGTAGTGAGAGGTGAAGGAAGGGAGGGTGTAATGAGAGGTGGAGGGAGGGAGGGGGTAGTGAGAGCTGGAGGGAGGGAGGGGGTAGTAGGTGAAAGTAGGGAGGGGGTAACGAGAGGTGGAGGGGAGAGGTGGAGGGAGGGAGGGGGTAGTAGGGTGAAAGTAGGGAGGGGGTGAGAGGTGGAGGGAGGGAGGGGTAGTGAGAGTAAGAGGTGAAAGTAGGGAGGGATGAGAGGTAGGGGGTAGTAGGGAGTAGTGAGAGTGAGGGAGGGATAGTGGGAGAGACGCTTTATTTATTTCATTGGAAGTGTTTGGTGTTGGAGTTAAATTAATACAAAATAAATTGTAGGGTTTGGCGGGTCAAAATGGGCAGCTTATATTACCCAGAGAGTGAAAGAAAACAACTTACTCTGTACATTTACTCATTTAATTCGCGGAGACAACCCCCTGAGCTTGGAATTTAGAGTCTGGTAACACTAAATGTTAGTGGTCTGCCAAACGTATAATGCTTTGTCTGCCCCCCACCCCCAAACCACCAACCCCCCAATCAACCCACCTACCCCACCACCTTCTCCCTTCCCACCACACCTATCCCTCCCATCCCATTCATACCAGTCTCCTCTGTACCCCTTATAATTTGCACAACGCTTTATTTATTCTTGCCGGGAGGTTAGTCAAATAATTGTTTTGCTGGGCTATAGTAATTACAGCTCGTGATATAGTTTTTACTAAAATCCAGATATGGACTTATAGACCGTAAATACACTCAACAGGGACTCCCCGAATACGTTCTTCATATCACAGTAAGTATTCAACTAGGTACTACAGCACTCCATGACAACACACAGGAGAATTATACACACAAGTTTATTCAAAGGCATAGAAATATTTCTTCACTTATAGGCTTGGTTTATATACTGTAGATAATTGGGGCTATAATATTACCTTAATAATTATGGGAACTATAAGATAATAGGCGAATGTATAATAGCAGAATAAACCAAGATGAGATCAATATTAATTCAGTGTTGGTAATAAACAAACAGGAAATATGCAATTAAATAAACACAAGACCTATAGTATCAACCCTTAATAATAATAATGATGCGGGTCGAGTGTCTTACGTGAATGAAACAACAATCAAGATAAATAATACTCTCAATATAAAAGAGAATGAAAGAGTTGAGAATAAAAACAAACACTCAAGTAGTACAAAGGAGTACAAAGGAAATCAAGCAACAACAGATCTGGTGACCCTTCTAGGCTGCTTGTCCTCCAAAACACTGAGAATCAATTGTCCAAACAGTGGTTTAGAGTGGGTAAGGGAACATTGGAAAGGGAACTACTGCCCTGGAACTAATGTCCCTGGCAGGATTAGGAAGTTAGTAGGGGACAGATGGGTTAGTAACTGAGGGGGGGGGGAAATAAAGTTATTCATTTACAAACGCAGTCAGTCGCGGCTTTGATGCAAGATATTTGTCTAGGCGAAGTTAAAATGAATCAACGGTGCTGCAGTCTATAACGTCTCGGGGAAGCTCATTCCACAAGTTGACAACTCGATTGAAGAAGTAATTCTTGGATTCGAGCGAGTTAAAAGATTTACCGATAATTTTGCAACTGTTTCCCAGCGTGTAATTAGATTGGTCGATACTGAAGTACTTACTACAGTTCATATTGTCGATGCCTTTGATGATTTTGAACACTTGAATTAAGTCGCCTCTTAATCTGCGCTGAGTTAAAGGAAATAGATTTAATTATCTAAGACGCTCCTCGTATGGTTTGTTCTTTAGGCTAGGTATCATTTTGGTAACTCTACGTTGAACTCGTTCTAGCTTGTCAATATCTTTTTGGTAATAAGGGCACCAGGATTGAACGCAGTATTCCAGAAGAGGCCGGACTAAGGAATTGTAAAGGGTTAGGATAACTTCTTTGGGTTTATGCTCAAATGACCTGCCTATAAAGCCAATTATTTTGTTTGCTTTCTTAACAACTTCTGAACATTGTTGACTCGGTTTTACGTTACTCGATATTGTTACTCCCAGATCGGTTTCTCTGTTTACATTCTTGAGCTGAGTGCCATTCATCGATTAGTTTGCTTTCTCATTTTGGTATCCGATATGTAGTACTTTACATTTATCCGCATTGAAACTCATTTACCAAATTTTGGCCCAACGTGACAACTTATCTAGATTGTGTTGCATATCGTCAACTTGTTCTTTTGAGAGTACGCTATTTGCAATTTTTGTATCGTCAGCAAATTTTGAGATTGTACAGGTTAGACCCTCAGCTATGTCTTTGATGTAAATTAGAAAGATAATTGATCCTAGTACCGATCCCTGGGGTACCCCGCTACTTACATTGGTCCATTTAGATGCCTTACCGTTAATGACTACACTTTGCTTTCTGTCGCGGAGCCAATTTTCAATCCATTTCAACACACCGTCTTGTATTCGTTGCGCTTTTAGTTTTAGCAGTAAACGTTTGTGGGGGAACTTTGTCAAAGGCCTTTTGAAAATCAAGGTATATAATATCTACAGCTTTACTCTCATCATAAAGGTTGAGGATATCGTGGAAGAAGTCTAAGAGATGTGTTAAGCAGGAACATTTGCTACGAAAGCCGTGTTGAGTATCTTTAAGTATGTTATTTTCCTCTAAGTGATTTACGAGTCTGTCTCTTATGAACGTTTCTAGCATTTTACATACAACTGACGTTAAGCTAATTGGACGATAGTTACTGGGTAGGGATTTGCTGCCTTTTTTAAAAATCGGTGTTACATTAGCTAGCTTCCAATGATCAGGCATAGTTCCAGACTGCAAGGATTTATTGAATAGCAATGTCAGTGGTTTGGTGAGCTCATCCTTAGCTTCCATTAGAACTCTTGGTGAGATTGTATCAGGTACGGGCATTTTATTTACCTTGAGTTTATATAAACAATTCAATACTTCTGTCTCTGTAACAGTGATATTGCTTAGAACATCAGAATTATCTATTTGAATCGGCGATGCTGTAGGGATATAAATGAGGTCTTCTGTTGTAAAAACTGATGCAAAGGAGGTATTGAGGGCATTACTTATTTGTACTTCGTCTTTGGTATATTCTCCATTTTCATCGACTAACGGTCCTACAGTTGAGGTAACTACTCTCTTCTTTCTGATATAACTATAGAATTATTTTGGGTTTGTTTTACTTTGATTCACAATATGTAACTCCAGGGTCTTTTTACTTTGCTTAAATAACCTTTTGGCTTTGCGTCGTAGTTCTACAAATTTCACCCGTTCTTCGTCATTTTGTGAGGATTTGAATCTATCATTAGCAAACTTTTTAGCAAGCAGACAGTTTGAAATATCTTTATTCCACCATTTGGGCTTATCATTATGGCCTGTACGCCGTATTTTCGATGGTATGCAGTCTTGCACTGCTTTTAGGTAAGTGTTTGCGAATGACTCCCAAAATATATTTATGTCATTATTGTTAATTAAAAAGCTCCAGTCAGTTTCTTTAAACAGTGCTCTAAGTTTACGAAAGTTTGCTTGCTTGAAATTATGGCCTTTCTCGATGCTGCTACTTGGTTCGTTACTAGTAAACTTTAAACTGAAAGTTATCGTACGATGGTCGCTGTTACTGAATTCATCACCGACATTCAAATTCTCTATCAATTCTTCTTTTGTTGAAAGTACTAGGTCAAGGACATTATTTCCACAGGTTGGAGATCTAACCAATTTAAATAGCGAACTATCTTGCAAATTTGTATACAGGTCTTGTCCAGAGTGTGAAGTAATACTATTTCCTCACTTTGTCACAGGTAAATTGAAGTCGCCAAAAATTACGGTATCTTGTGAGTTACTTAAGTCTGCAATTTGCTCATAAATTTCTCGGTCAGTTTGCACTGTTTGAGCTGGAGGTCTGTATATTAGTGCAAGTATTATTTTTATACCTTTATTATTCTTGATTAGCACAAAGGATGTGTCGACGTTCATAATTTGAGGTTTTGACAAGAGGGTCGGGTTAAGACTTTCTTTGATCAAAAATAAAACTCCACCTCCATTTCTATTAATTCTGATTTTCTCAAACATTACATAACCGGGAAGTAAATAGTCTGCTAAAAAGTCTCTGTCTTCTGTATTGAGCCAAGATTCTGTTATGCCAATAACAACGTAATTTTCCGTAAACACTGGTTCCTCTAAATATGAAAATTTATTGCGTTTGCTACGAGCGTTTGCATAGAAAGCATTCAAAGTTTTGGATTTGGAATTCACGGAATGCTCTTTATTCAAATTATTGGTTCTGCTCAGATCTACATTTATGTACCTGTCTGCCCTCAGTCCTCGATCCTCATCCCTGGTTGACCTCGGTCCTCGGTGTCCTCGATTATTGTTCCTAGTGGTCCTCAATCCTCTATCATTGTTTCTGGTGGTACTCCGTTCTCTATGTCCTCGATCGTCGTCCCTGGTAGTTCTCGGTCCTCGATCGTCGCCCCTGGTCGTCCACGGTCCTCGATCCTTGTCCCTGGTGGTCCTCGGGCCTCGAACTTCGTCCCTGGTGGTCCTTGGTTGGTTCTGCTTTTTCTCCAAAAATATTTTACTGCGTCGTGCAGCAGGCGGCCAAATCTTGCTGCTCCCACCTGGTTCAGATGGACTCCATCTGCTACAAACAGATGATCTTCACGGTAGAAGTCATTCCAGGTATTGATGAATCCAACGTTTTCTTCCCTGCAGAGGTTAGCCAGACGACGATTTACGCTAGTGGCTATATTGAAGAATCGGCTCTCCACACCAATCCTAGGGACGATCCCTGATATGATGACTCTGCCTGACTTTTCCTTATACTTCTGAATCAGCTTCCGGCACTTCAGCATGAGGTCCTCCGATCGGGTCTGCTGCACGTCATTAGATCCGACATGAATGACGTACATTGTGCGTGAGTGGGCTAACTTTGAAACTTCGTTGACTGCAGCTGCAACGTCGTCACACCGCCACCTGGAATACAAAAGTGCTTCCTGGTCCTGGGTGCCCTGGCGCAGAACTCCATAAGTTGCCCACGAACCATGGAATATCCTACGAGCCGAATTTCTTCTATTTCTTCTTCGTCGTCTAAGTCCGCAAGAATCTGGTAACGGTTCTGGCTCATGGTTTCAGTGATGATGCTCCTTGTGATGGGGCAAACGTTGTTTCTCACGACGCGGAAGTTGTCCTGAAATGGAGCGGAGTCATTTTTTTCATGACGTGGTGCATGTACTGAAGCAGGTACCGCTATATCAGGCGTTGGGCTGTTGGAAAATGAGCGAGAGGTACTGGCTGGGGCGCGCGCGCTTGAGCTGGGTAAAGACTTTTCAGGTAAACGCGACTTCTAATCAGCTAGCGTGTCAGGTCAATAACTTTTACTGCGGGGTTGGAAAATACAATTCTGGTTTGTGTAAATATGAACTTATTCTCAGCAATATTTCAATGAAACTGGGGGTAAGGTATTGCTTATTTATTTTTACAATTTACTACCGGGTATGTATGTTTGGAGGGTAGTGAGAGCACAGGGCTGGCCGACGTAGAGCGTAGGTTCTAGGGCAGCACCTCAGGAGGGTAGGGCGTCCTCGAGCAGTACTTGAAGTTCCCGGCGTCAGAGGGCACCACAGGTCGAGCACTTTCACTAGCAGGGGCAGGGCCAGGGTAAGCTTTAGCTGTGGGTAGCTGTCTTGTCCTTTTCAGGCTAAGTACAGTACCGCAGTGGAGGTTTGCATACTTTCCTCCTAAATCTTTGCAGCAATATCTGACTTAATTCTTGACTCTCGTTTATACAGTCTCGTGGCAATAGGGGTTTTGTGAATTCGTTGTGATGGAGTTGTGAGGTTAAATACTAGTGGTAGACATGGCTGGGTAATATATATAGGTGTACTTATATACTAGGTAACATATTTATATCATACAAAGCTTTTATTTATCCTATTCTGGCAGAAATCTTACTTATTAGGATTACATCCTCCTCCAGACTCTTAGACATACTGATGTATTGCTGGCCTATTAGTGCTTCTTGTCTGGAGGTTATTGGATTTACCGGACCGGCATAACTGGTACTCCTGCTCAGGTCCATTTATATCTGTAAGCTTCTGGTCGCTGATGTTCAACTTGCATAAACATTTCTTCATCATATTGTAGATCTGGGGATGTAAGAAATGCTGTCCTGTCATTGGCTGTTGTCATTTGAAGACAGGGCTGTGGTTGGCTGGTGCTGTTTCCCATGCTCATAACTGCTGTTTGGCGTGATAGAAAATGAGGTGCTCTGGGTGATAGGGGTGGCTCCTGCATTTTCTTACTTCTTCGTTGTTTCCTGGTTATGGGTTTGGCTGGTGGAGCCAGCTGCAGACTGGCAATTCTGCAAGTGGTTGTTGCATTTGGTGGTAGCATCCCCGTCATTTCAATAATAGTATCCTACAGTTTACAAAATATATTATTCAGCTGCCTATTGAAGAAGTAAGTATATACCTAAGCATTACATTATGTATATTATGATACTGCAAAGGAATCAGGGGCTACGTAGCTAGAGATTTGGAGGCCCAGGGGGCATGGTGCCTGGAGGGGCCCCCTCCATGGTTTGCTTATTATAGAAGGGGGTGGGGGTGGCGAGCGAAGCGTCCTAATCAGCTGGGGGGTTCTGGGGGGCGCTGTAAGCCCCCCCGAGAAAATTTTAGAATAATAATGCTACCTAGGTGCATTTTGACGATATCCATGACTCAATAGGGGGGTACTGGTAATAATTGAATATACAATTAATTATTATATCACCGTTATCTAATGGATTAGGAATACATGTACAATGGATGGTACAATACTGTAAAACATATACCACTTTGATGAACTCTTTCTCTTTGTCGTTCATTAGGCATGTCTGAAATAAGAATATAAAATATAATACTAATAAAATAATAAAAAATAATAATGTACATGAAACGTGATGACATTAAAATATTATTTCAACCCCACCACTGGCGTTAGGGAGTTAAAATAGGCGTCATTGGTAGGCCTAATCAAGCTATGCATTACCTCAAATCTCAATACTGGGGGCCTCTTCTTGAGAACCCCAGTAACTTGTTAGAAAGCTTACCAACGTTTGCACCTGACCCTGAACCAGCCAAAGGGCTAGATTAACCTACAAACGAGTATTCAATGCTCACAACTGTGTTCCTTCTTATTTCACAGTTCCTGGGCTTGATATGTACAGCCACCATAGCCTACAGCCACCATAGCCTATAGCCTATATGGAAGGCGTATGGTAGCATAAATAAAAGTGATCGAGAGTCTAAATTTGAAAGAATGAGTCATAGTGCTCATAGCCTAACCAAGGTAGCCTACACGCTACACCATTAATGTTGCCTCTCTATGCTCTATTTTAGCTGATGTATTGCACCCATACTTAATTGACTAATATTAAACGACTATGCATCTTTTTCACGATAAAGCTAAGGTTTAGTAAGACCATAACCATTGTATAGGCTATGTTAGGCCCCCTTCAGTTCGAGAAAAAAATATGAGACCAAAACATAGTCCTACAAATTTCAAGGCCTAAATATTTAGCACTTTAGAAGTTTAGCCTACTCTACAAATATCTTCGATACCACTCAACTTTCTCACAAGGTTAAGTACATAGGTTATCTATGAAATATAGCTATCGATTTGACCATTACAGTTCACGAAAAAGAAAATATTACCCAAATTTTTGGTTCATATATTTATATATAATTGTATGTAGGCCTAATCTTCGATTATACACCCAACTTACTAACAATCACCATGTTTCTTGTTGTCAAATTAGGCTATATCTTATTATTCCTTTACACATGCTTACGAAAAACACAGTATATTAACCAACTGTCAAACTCAATAGTGCTATTTTGTAATGTATATAAAGTATAATGATCAGGCCTACCTATAGGCAGTGCGTCCTAAGCAAGTGGCGGGTAGGAGGCTAGGAGCGAGAGCGACGATGTTTCCCCTTGCACCGCCAAATCAATACTGAACAGCCCCCCCCCCCCCCCCCCCCTTAGCTACGCCACTGAAAGGAATGTGAAACGATTTGTCAAAGGAGTATTGTAAGTAAAACAAATATGGCAATCAGATAGTGACAACGATTTTGGAGGGATTTTACAACTTGATTCTTCTTACATTTCCTCTATTACCATTATTCACTAGAAAATTGGCATCCTTACATAATACAAATGAAATCATAGGATGTATTCGTGAACTGTGCCCCCCCCCCCCCTCTCAACTATATTTAGATAGTTTTATAAAGCTTATTAAGGACATGTGGTAGCTAAAAATATTAATTCAGATAGGCTGTAGCCTATTAATTCCTAAGCTGAATAAAGTCGTCTATTATTTACCAGAATACAATAGAGAGGATGTCACCGGTACTGAATGGGTATATGTAATTTTACTGAAATTTGGAGCATCCATAGAACTTCTCCATTATCTTCGATTCTTGGTTACATTTGATAAATGTTTTTAGTAAAATCAGAGCTGAATAGGTTGATACCGTAGATCACGGGTACTCAAGTAATATGTGTGAAGGTCCAATTGCATGAATTTTCTTGGTAGCAAAGGTCCGGATGATTATTCCCCCCCCCCCCCCCCTCAAAAACAAAAATAATAATATATATATATATATACAGTATATATATATATATATATATATATATATATATATATAAACAGTATATATATATATATATATATATATATATATACTGTATATATATATATATATATATATATATATATATATATATATAATTTAGACACAAAATCAAATCAATATCACTACTAGCACCACCATTACTACACCTATACCTCTATCCCATCCAATGTTCTCAATTCCCAAATATATGAAAGTCCTTGTATAGTTGTGTTTTGTTATGCGTTTCCTACTCTCCAGCCAAGCATCCCTGATAAAGCGTCTAATGATATTGGCACTTCACTATAAAAAGCCCTTAACCCACTGAGCTCCAGCGACGCAAACAGTGCGTTGGCAATGTATGTAACGCTAAACCCCAGCGTCACATACGTTGCGTCAGTGTTAATTACTCCGGCCTTATGGCACCTAGAGGGCTCAGATTTGTATGGGAACTGTGTAAGTATCCTACGCAACCATGCCGATGGTTGAAAACTCTAAAAGTCCAACCGCGTTGCATGCAAAAACATGGTTTTGGGGGGTTATTGCCTTCAATTTTTTACTCTTGTAAAATCGACTTTCGAGGGCTCCGTAGGACCCCTTTTTGACCTTTTTGATAGTTTTTTGTGTTTTTTCTTTCATTCATAACCCATTCGCTATTGTTTCTGGAAAAAAAAAAAAAAAAAATGCTGGTCCCTGGTGGTACATTTATTTGTAACTTGCTGGGGCTCAGTGGTTTAATCGTGTAAACAGGAAAAACGTATGTCCATGATGTCCATTGACTAACACAAACATTAATAAGCTGACATAACCATCTGGTGATAGCCAGACTTAATGAATATCTTTTCAATATCTTCAAAGGATAAAATATAGAAATGCATAACACAATAACTTTGTATTAGCCAAAAGGTATGAGAAGGCCGAACCTGAGAATTCATGAAACAGGACGATGATGCCTCTCTTTGATTTAACCTATTGTCCATTCATTATAAATATGCCAGAATCATGAACTCTAGCCGCTGTAACTAAAAAGGTGCTGGAGCAAATGGACTGAGTTTCCACATCTCTATTCTGGCTGAATCTTCCCAAATGGTAGAACAATTAGCTCGATTACTGAAGTTATTTTTGGGTTATGAGGGGTAGGGTTCGGGATTTCTGGCCTACTTATAATGAAGAAGGTATAGATATAATTGGATGACAATACACAACTTAGGAAGGACCTGTGGGGGTGGAAGGGCTAACTAACACAATATTTACTCCTTGATTATGACTTACAGGGCCTTCGTAAGCTTAATTCAGTAGACGAATTCTAGACAGATTAAGTTAAAATATCTTATACTGAGGATGAAAATAACTGTATGAATCAAATGAGCCAATATTGTTCTACTAGTTTTCAAACTAAGAATATATCAACTGACAAAATAAGCAGTATGAACGCATAAGTTACGAACCTGCACCCTCATTACTGGATAACGTGCTGTCTGTGTGATTTTTCCTTGAGGGGAAGTATTTTTTTTATTCTGAATCCCCTGCTCCATGTTTAGCCCAATTAGTTCTCAAAATGTAAGACTTTCGCCCATTTCGTTATCAATATTATGACCTTTCGTGCCATTCAGATGTCTATTATTTCCTGGCAAGCGATAGCGAGCCTTTAATTTAGGAGGAACCGGACATCAACTGGGACATTTTTCTATCGAAAAATTTACATATTTATCTCGAAGGGGGTCTTGGGGATGTTATATATTAAGCTTGATTGAGGTCTAGGTATCAAACTAAAACAAATATATATATATATATATATATATATATATATATATATATATATATATATATATATATATATACCGGTAATAATGAAAAATTATATATAGATAAAATAACGTCCCCTTAACCTTACACTACCATTATAAATGACAACATTTCCAGTGGTGATGGGCTGGTTTATCAGAGTGTGAGTTCAACGTTCTCTGCCATACCTATAGCTTACTCTGAATGTTCCTTTTACTTATATATTTTCTAGATCTCAAGTGACAGCGTCTCTTCCGTGGATTGACCTCCCTACTTCCAACATAGAGGTTGGCAGATTGGGAGCCAAAGCATCACATTTTTCCTTTGCCCCTCAACTTTCCATTCATAATTGCTGAGGGGTACAGGGCCTTGGGTGGGGCTTTGGTTTCCCGGGCGTTTCCGCACCCTCCTCAGCTCCCCGCCTTAGAGTGGCTGTGGTCACCCGGGCTTTATTAGTGGTAAGCAGGGAGGGTTTTTTGGGGCTCTCGTTTATGGCCTAGGCCTTGCTCGTGACCTTGGGGCTGTTCGGCCAGACAGCCTGGGGAACAGCAACAACAACAACATTTCCATTATGTTATGGAAACTACTACATTACACGATTCTATCCAGTTAAAGACGGACCTCTAAACATCAAAAGATTTCCAACTCTCTCATTTATCCCGTTTAACTCCCACAGACCCTTCTTAACACTCAACGAGCGGCCTAGGCGGTATATTGGCCGTGCCGCCCAGCGGTTTTTTTATTACCATAAATGGCGTTGTTTCCGTGCTCTTTTACATGCATAAACAAGAGCCAAAGCGTAATACAAGTATGTATCCGTGAAAGGGCGATAATTGAGCTTTCCAATGACACCAGAACCATCCTTCTACGATCACTGGTTGTCTTGCAACGATCGTGCAACCGAAGGGCAAAATCGCTAAAATACGGTCATTTCGTTACATAATTACGTGCGTAGCGAGTGAGAGAGGGTGGAGTAGTGTGGAGTACATGTCAGTGGGCCCATGACGGTCGTGGCGAGCGGTCATCAGGTAACCTACGCTCCTCCCACCGCTCGGCTCTCTCTCAGAGCCAATATTGCGCCAAAATTGCACACAGACTTAAGTCGGGCCCCGCCACATAGTCCAGGTTTTTAGATACGGACTAAGTCGGGCCCCGATAGACAAGGGTTAAGCTGCATAAAATCGTCAAAATATAGCTAAAATGAGAAGACAAAGACGTCACCGGTACTGGCTGGGTCAATAATATTAAGTAGAGCTAAACTTGCCTTTGCTAACTATGGGCATAACTTTAAGGGGCAGGTAGTCGCTTTTTCTGGACCCCCTTCTCCCTCATGTTTACTATATTAGTTTTGAAATTTGAAGACCTTTGTTCCATTAGTTTGGCGATTTTGAGACATTTCGGCCCATTTCTTTGTTAATATTTAGACCTTTCGTGTCATTTAAGTGTCAATTTTTTTCCTGGCGAACGATAGCGAGCCTGTAACTTTAGAAGGAATCGGCCTTTGGCCGAGAAATTTTTCTACCAAAAAATACAAATTTATCTTGAAAGGGGGTCCAGGGGGTGTTTTTTAGAGATTGATGGAGGTCAAGGGAGGACACTCAAAACAAATTAATATCTAAATACATAGACCAAAAACCGAGCACTACCCCCTTAATACATTTGGCTGAGGAAGAGCATATAATTGTATTTGAATGACCATATTACTTATGTCAAAGGATCAACTCAGTCATTAATATAGTTCTTAAATTAACACTTACAAGATACGAGGACGCATATCTATTATGTCTTCTGGTGGATGTTATAAGACGATTTTTTTCAGATTAGAAAGGGTATATTGAAGTCAAAGGGTTGATTGAGTATTTACTCTTATAATTCCCACAAATCCTTCCTAAATTATGTAAAATCGTCTAATGATAGCCAGAATAAACTGTCAAATGCGTCACAGTGTTCAAAGGGTTAAAAGGAAAGAGTCTAATAATGATATATTGTTTTTCAAGACAAAATATGATCATGTTGACAAGGAGGTAATTAGATAAATTAGACACTGGACGAAAAGTTATAAAGAGAATACAAAAGGCTAACTGGTCAAATTTGGTATCCCGAGAAACAGGATAGAAGTTGGGATCAGTGACTTTATTTGAGTCATGGGCATTTTGCGGTCCAAAAACAATCTCTCTAAGGTCCGCATATGGACCGCGGGCCGCCAGTTGAGTAGCCCTGCCGTAGTTGATTGTATGACGTTCAGCTGAATTAGAGTATGCTACTAAAAAAATGACTAACGCCTTTTGTATGGCACCTAGCTAGGCAATACGATCGAGGCATAGCAGAAGCAGTTTTCAAATATAGGAATCTGGTATCTTTTCGTGCATTAAGGAAGCCCACCTCACTTTTTTCTCTCTTTCTCTCCCTCTCTCTTTGGCTTGTATCCACTCGGCCCCATTCAGCCTAATGTTTTAGGACGTTTACCTCTATCCAGGTGTCAATGTTTTTTATGGTGAGCGGTAGCGAGCCAGCCGGAACACTTGATGGTATTTCTGGAGTAGAGCTGGGAATTCCTGCCTTTCCTCAGGGATTAGATGAGATAACTTAGTCTTCAGATCACTCATGATACCAACATTCTGCCCCAGGCTATCGCTCAAGTTCATACTGCATGGGAGTGCCTCACTTTCGGGGTCTTGAGGAACAGCTACAGTGCAGAGGGGTTTATCAGGGTCTCTCCTGTGGTACAATTTTAGCATGTTGACGTGACAAAGTGGTTTGCTCTTCCTACGATCTGGCGAGGCAATAACGTAATTCACATCACTGGCTTTCTTCTCTACTGTTTACAGTCCACTAAATTTGGCTTGAAGAGGTTGTCTGTGTATTGGCAGCAGAACTAGGACCTGATCACCTGGCTGAAACTGGTGTACTCTTGACTTATTGTCATACCATGTTTTCATCTTCTTCTGTGCAGTTCCCAAATTCTCTTGAGCTAGCTGGAACGCTGTTGATAACCACTCCTTAAAGTTCGCCACATATTCCAACAGGTTGACGTCATCCGATTCCGACAGCCAAAACTCCTTCAACAACTTCATAGGACCTCTAACTTAATGCCCGAAGAGTAGTTCAAAAGGTGAGAAGCCTAGTGATTCATTTGGAGACTCTCTTGAAGAAAACAGCACAAAAGGAAGACCTTTGTCCTAATCTTTCTAGTGTTCCAAGCAGTACTTCCTCAGCATAGATTTAAGTGTCTGAAGATATCTCTTCAGAGCTCCCTGCGTTTGAGGATGATATGCAGACGACGTGATCTGTGTGATGCCCCACTCTTTCAAAGACTGCTTGAAAATATTGGACATAAAATTGCTCCCTTGATCTGACTGTACTTCCTTAGGCAATCCAAATCTGGTGAAGAACCCAAGCATTTCTTTCACTACATTCTTCGCCAAAATATTTCTGAGAGGGATTGCTTCAGGATAACGAGTAGCCATATCAATAAGTGTCAGCAAATAGGAAAACCCTGAAGATGTCTTGGGAAGAGGTCCTACTCAAAGGGATGAATGGGAACGAGAGGTGCAACTTTCTCTTTTTTATTACACTTCCCCACTACTTGACAGGTGTGACAAGATTTGCAATACCAGGAAACATCCTTGAAAATACCTGGCCAGTAAAAATGCTTCAGAATATGGGCTGCAGTCTTCCTCACTCCCATGCGTCCTGCCAAACTGGAGTCATGAGCCACCCTAATGATATCCTGCCTACAAACTCGAGGGATGACAATTTGATGCACAACCTCCCATTCACAGTCTGCTGATGACGTTGGGGGTCCCCACTTTCTCATTAACACCTTATTAGCGGCCTAGGCGGTTTATTTATATGTACCGCCCAGCGGGGTGTTTTTAGCCAAAATAGGGCTGTTTACGTGATCATTTTCATGCCTAAATAAGACCCAGAACGTAAAACAAGTATCTATCCCTGAAAGGGCATAAACAGAGCTATCGAATGACACCATAACGATCCATTTATGATGGCTAGTTTTCTTGCAATAACCGTGCAACGCGAGTGCAAAAAGCATGTAATTAGGCACTTTCCCCATACAATTCCGTATATAGCGAGTGAGAGAGGGAGGGAGGAGGTGGGATTCGTGTCAGTAGGTTCGCCGCGGTGGTCTGGAGCAGTCATACGCTCGCTACTCTCCTGCCACCACTTGTCTCTCTCTCTCAGCAACATTACGTGCTGAAATTGCCACACGACCTATGTCGAGCGCCGCCACATAGTCCAGCTTTATTTAACTCGACTTATGTTGTTCGCCGACAGTTAAGGGTTAATAATCCTGACTTAAAATAGTAACAAGTAGAAGCACTAGCTGACTCATCCTCACTACAAGCAGAACTAGCTAAACCTTCCAACTCTGGGTCAGCCTGTTTCAACTCTACCAACTCACGAGGTGACAAATTATCCACACTGTGGGGAACTGCCTCATCTTCTGAATGGTTTAAATGAGCAAGGACAGTATCAGCCAAGAGAACATCATCATCTCATCACCCTCTAAATCACTAGTAACTTTAGCTTTTGCCCTAGTGACAGCACATGCAGGAAACACATCAGAGGAGCCGTCCTCGACTCCAGCCACCGGCTCACTGGACAACCGAGGAGCTGGACAAACCCGACCCCCAGCAATGTCGTTACCAAGGAGAAAAGTCACCCCAGATATAGGAAGTGTTTCAACCAATCCTACCATAACTGGACCTTGAACAAAATCAGACTCAAGATTCACTCTGCACAAAGGGACATCAAAATAATTACTCCCTAAACCCTGCAACATTACAGTTTCACCAGAGGAATTATTAGTGCCTAAAACACTGGTCACTAGTAGGGATTGGCAAGCACCTGTGTCTCGTAAAATTTTAACAGATTTCCTGTCACTGCCATTAATTGAACTGATAAAACCATCAGACAGGAAATTTGCATAGGAACTCTTGAGAGTGTCACCCACATCACTGCTCAAAAGAGGAGCTTTATCAGTAGAGCATACGTTACCCTTCAAAGCACTCAAAGCAGGTACAACATAATTACTACTCAAAAGAGGAGCTTTATCAATAGAGCTTACGTTACTCTCCAAAGCACTCAAAGCAGGTGAAACAGAGTCATTAAAAAGACATTGGGAACTCTCAAGAGTGGACACCAGACCAACTGACTGAACATTTGCAGGTTTATTATTAGCATCACGCTGTTTCTTAAAACATTTCTCAGCAATATTACCTCGTCTACCACAATAATAGCATTTCCTCTTTGCAAATTTAGAAGTGGAACTAGTGTTACCCTGCCGAGAAACATTATTTTTACTCTCCTTCTTTACACATGTACTCTGAGAAGACGTTACATATTTACTCTCATATCTCTTCATTTGATTACCTGTATAATGTCTGTGAGTGAGAACATACTCATCAGCTAAAATTGCAGCATCAGAAACAGTGTCTACCTTTCTCTCATCAATATATAAACCGACATCCTTCCTGACACATCTTTTGAAGTCCTCCAATAAGATAATCTGCTTATATTTATCAAAGTCAGCATAGGCCTATACATTATTAGAGTTTAACCATTGATCCAACAAATCTTCTTTAATTTTGGCATACTCAACATGAGATTGCTTATCCTGCTTGTAAGTGGTCCTATATTTAGCTCTGTAGGCTTCAGGAACAAGCTCATAGGCTTTAAGAATCAGGCTCTTAACTACATCATAATTATCACACTGATCCTGAGACAAAGATGCATAAGTGACTTGAGCTTTACCAGTGAGTACACTCTGAAGGAGTATTGGCCAATATTGCCTGGGCCATTTGAAACCATTAGCTGCCTTCTCAAACAATTGAAAGTATTTAGTTACATCAGATTCATTAACCCCTAAAAGTCGGGGCGCAACATAAGTCGTATTTAATAAAGCTGGACTATGTGGCGGCGCTCGACATAGGTCGAGTGGCAATTTCAGCACGTAATGTTGCTGAGAGAGAGAGACAAGTGGTGGCAGGAGACTAGCGAGCGTATGACTGCTCCAGACCACCGCGGCGAACCTACTGACACGAATCTCAGCTCCCTCCTCCCTCTCTCACTCGCTACATACTGAATTGTATGGGGAAAGTACCGAATTACATGCTTTTTGCACTCGCGTTGCACGGTTATTGCAAGAAAACTAGCCATCACAAAAGGATCGTTATGGTGTCATTCGAAAGCTCTGTTTATGCCCTTTCAGGGATAGATACTTGTTTTACGTTCTGGGTCTTATTTAGGCATGAAAATTATCACGTAAACAGCCTTATTTTGGCTAAAAACACCCCGCTGGGCGGTACATATAAATAAACCGCATAGGCCGCTCTTAAGGTGTTAAAGACAGAGACAAGTCTAATATTGTTGGCCACATCACAATTATCAGGGTTAGATGGCCTACTTCCAGCCTGTTGCATACGGTACTCATGGTCTAACTTTAACTTAGCAATTTCAATTGCCTGTTGAGCCTGTGCATCAGCTTGTGCCTGTTGAACACGAGCCTGTGCTTCAAGCTTTGCAAGTTCAATTTGTTTATCCATGTCAACTGGAGGAGTTAGATTAAATAGTTTTATATTCATCATGTCAACAATTTAATCTTTATGAACACTTGAAGGAGGAACAAGCTTTGACTTCATTTTCATTCCTACTTTCTACCTTGACAACTGTCTTAACACCTCTCTACAAATTTTTTAGCTTCCTCATAGGTAGAACTAGTAGAAGACATCATGAACATTTAGATATCACAATCACAAGCAAATAAATGTAATATATACTTAAACAAGTCCCGAAGATCCTGGCAAGGTTACCAATGTTATGTTTATGGGCGAAGTGAAATGACAGAAACAATACTCTAAATATGAAATTCAAAACTGATGTCAAAACCCTCTCCAAACTATCCAGGTTCAAGGAAAACTAGATGCAAAATTCTTGGTTTAATTAAAATTAAGTATTAATGTAACAAATAAAATCAGTCTCTTTAATTAAAATTAAGTATTAATGTAACAAATAAAATCAGTCTCTTCAGGACGAAAAATAAGAATATAGAGTATAATGCCCTAAGATTATCAGAACAATGCAAGTGAAAACAATAAATAACTATATACCTTTACTGAAGCAATGCATGGAATAATAGCTATAACATAAGAATTAATATTTTCTCAAGATCACGGGAAATGGTTAATATCGGTTTAATAACTAAAGGAAATGCACACAATATTAATAAAAGCAATAAAAGTAATTAATACAACTATTTGAAAGCACTTAAATATCACTTGAGAAAATATTTTAATCTAAAATTCACAAACTTGCAACTAATAAAAAATTAAATAACGCTTCACACTTATAACATTAATAAATGTAATGAAAAGGAAATACCAAAATAGTATAAATATACCGAAAACTCAATGAGAATTAATTATTAACTTACATTTAGTACACAACATGTCACAGAATAATAAGTAGGCTATACATAAAGGTGACACACTTATGTACTCAACACTCAAATCACAGGAATCAGCATGCAGGTTGCTTGAAGTCGTTCAAAAGTAGCCAGGAGAGATAATGTCACTTCACTAAGTATATATCACTATGTACAGGCAAGAGAGAGAGGTGTGATGCTAACAGCTGGTCAGTTGAATCTGGAGTCAGCCTGAGAGCGGGCCTCACATAATATATAGGCCTCACGAAACCAGAATATTCCACCACGATCGCGACCATACTAGACTGCAGGCGCCGGTGCCTCCGCACGAGACATGATCACGTGAATGAATGACGCAATCTCTACTCACACTTAACACTAGATTAGCGGGCTAGCGGTTTATTTATATGTACCGCACAGCGGGGTGTTTTTAGCCAAAATAGGGCTGTATACATGATCATTTTCATGCCTAAATAAGACCCAGAGCGTAAAACAAGTATCTATCCCTGAAAGGGCATAAACAGAGCTTTCCAATGACACCATAACGATCCTTTTATGATGGCTAGTTTTCTTGCAACAACCGCGCAACGCGAGTGCAAAAAGCATGTAATTCGGCACTTTCCCCATACAATTCCGTATGTAGCGAGTGAGAGAGGGAGGGAGGAGGTGGGATTCGTGTCAGTAGGTTCGCCGCGGTGGTCTGGAGCAGTCATACGCTCGCTACTCTACTGCCACCACTTGTCTCTCTCTCACAGCAACATTACGTGCTGAAATTGCCACACGACCTATGTCGAGCGCCGCCAGATAGTCCAGATTTATTATACTCGACTTATGTTGCATGCCGACACTTAGGGGTTAAGTATCAAGTTACTTTATCTAAAATGCGTATATTAACTCACTATTGCACTTATATATGTTAGATATATTATATTAAATATATATATATATATATATATATATATATATATATATATATATATATATATATATATATATATATATATATATACTGTATATATACAGTATATATATATATGTTTCTAGTCTCTCAGTGGGGATCGAACCATCGACCATCAGAACAATACCCGACGCTTCTGATGGTCGATGGTTCGATCCCCACTGAGAGACTAGAAACATTTAGTGGCTCACGTGTATTTGTGATATATTCTCAATATATATATATATATATATATATATATATACTGTATATATATATATATATATATATATATATGTATACGTATACTGTATACTGTATATACTGAATATATATAGTACCGGTATATATATATATATATTATATATATATTATATATATATATATACCGGTACTATATATATTCTGTATATACAGTATACAGTATATATATATATATATATATATATATATATATATATATATACCGGTATATATATTGTTATGTAATCCAGAATTAATATTGATTATATAAGCCAGATTAGTATATTTTAGTTTCCCCCTTATTTGATTGCTTCTCGAGAGTTCTAGCCCTGTCAGGATTCAGTCTGTCTCTCCCAGCATTGTGTCATTTCATTCACGTGTGTTGTAGAAATTTCCAGATTCATTGGTGAAATATATAAACCCCCTGAGTCCTTGCAGTTTCGACTCTTAGACCAGATGACGACCACGCCTGTTATCTCTCTTGCCTGTACATAGTGATACTTTTTTTTTGTTTTTTTCTATGTGATTGAGGGAGGCAAAAGGCATAACTGCCTATAGCAAGTGCCTCCCCCATAGTTGAAAGAGGGACAGGGGCAAAATCAAGGGACCTTCGAGCCAAAATGCCTGGACACACAGAGTTTGAAGCAATTTTAGTCATAGGAAGAAGGAAAGACTGATTCTGGGAGAGAGTTCCAGAGCTCAGCTGTTGAGTAGAAGACATTTTGAGAGTAATTTTTCACTCTTGGGTTGGAGAGTTGCACAGAGTAGGGGTGGGATTGAGTTGCAAGACGGGTACCATGTGCCCTACGTAAAGGAGGTGGTATACACTGGGAAATCTCTGAGGAACACTGATTATTATACTAGCGATAGAATAGCGAGAGAGATGCAACATTGCGGTGGAGAGAGAGAGATTGCAGAGAGTTGGTGAGTGGACGGGAGTTAATGATACAAAAGGCCTTCCTTTCAACTTTGTCTAGGAGAGCGGTGTGAGAGGAACCTCCCCACACATGTGAACAATACTCAATATAAGGACCCACTATGCCCCTGTACAGAGCAAGAAGCTGTGCAGGGGAAAAGAACCCCCTAAGGCGGTTGAGCACACCCAGCTTCTGGGAGGCTGCCTTAGCAAGACTGGTAATATGGTCCTTCCAACTGAGAACAGAAGAAAAAGAGACACAAAGAATATTGAGAGAAGATGAAGGATTGATTTTTGTATTGTTGAAGAATAAGGGATAGTCCGCTGGTAGTTCCTTACGGGTAGATAGATGGAAAAATTGGGTTTTGGAAGCATTAAAGGTAACAAGGTTTTCTCTGCCCCAATTGGAGATAGTATTTAGGTCAGAATTTAAGAGTTATATGGCTTCATTACGTTTGTCGTTGAGGGACTTCTGGCTGGGGCGTTCTGAAAAACTAATGGAATAGTGTAAGGTTGGGTCGTCTGCGTATGAATGGATGGGAATTGAGGTACAGTTGAGGAGATCATTTATAAAAATTAGAAAGAGAATAGGAGATAGGATAGAGCCCTGAGGAACACCGGAGTTTATAGGGTGAGGAAGTGAACAATGGCCGTCCACAATCGCGGCTATGGAACGGCCGGAAAGGAAATTAGAGACAAAGGCACAGATGGAGGGATATAAACCGAAGGAGGGTAGTTTAGAAATTAAAGATTTGTGCCAGACTCTATCGAAGGCTTTCGATATGTATTGTGCAATAGAAAAAGTCTCTCCGAATTCCCGAAAGGAGGATGACCAAGAGTTAGTAAGATATGAAAGAAGATCACCAGTAGAGTGACCCTTAAGGAAGCCATACTGGCGATCTGAGAGCAGATTATGAGAAGAGAAATGCTTAACAAATTTGGAAGCAAGAATAGTTTCAAAAACTTTGGAAAGACAAGAGATGAGAGCAATTGGACAATAGTTGGAGGGTTGAGAGCGGTCACCCTTCTTTGGGACAGGTTGAATGTGAGCAAATTTCCAGCATGAAGAGAAGACGTTAGAGGATAGACAGAGATGAAAGAGTTTGCCTAGGCAGGGAGTCAGCACGGAAGCACAGTTTTTGAGAACAACAGGAGGAACACCGTCCGGACCGTACGCCTTATTAGTATTAAGCCCAGAGAGGGTAGAAAGTACATCTTTAGAAGAGATTAAGATATTAGGCATAAGTAAGAGAGAGGAGGGTGGAGAGGGAGGAATAGCACCGGAATCATCCAAGGTTGAGTTTCAAGCAAATGTTTGAGCAAGGAGTTTAGCTTTGTCAGAGGAAGAAGTGATGGTTGTGCCATCAGAGTGGAAAAGGGGAGCATTTTGATGTGGCCAAAAATGTTAGACTTGTCCCTGTCTTTAATGAATCTGATGTAACAAAATACTTTCAATTGTTTGAGAAGGCAGCTAACGGTTTCAAATGGCCCAAACAGTATTGGCCAATACTCCTTCAGAGTGTACTCACTGGTAAAGCTCAAGTCACTTATGCATCTTTGTCTCAGGATCAGTCTGATAATTATGATGTAGTTAAGAGCCTGATTTTTAAAGCCTATGAGCTTGTTCCTGAAGCCTACAGAGCTAAAATTAGGACCACCTACAAGCAGGATAAGCAATCTCATGTTGAGTATGCCAAAATTAAAGAAGATTTGTTGGATCAATGGTTAAACTCTAAGAATGTAAATGCTGACTTTGATCAATTTAAGCAGATTATCTTATTGGAGGACTTCAAAAGATGTGTCAGGAAGGATGTAAGTTTTTATATTAGTGATAAAAAGGTAGACACTGTTTCTGATGCTACAATTTTTGCTGATGAGTATGTTCTCACTCACAAACATTATACAGGTAATCAAATAAAGAGATATGAGAGTAAATATGTAGCCTCTTCTCAGAGTACAGGTGTAAAGAAGGAGAGTAAAAATAATGTTTCTGAGGAAGGAAATACTAGTTCCACTTCTAGCTTCTCTAAGAAGAAATGTAATTATTGTGGTAGACTAGGTCATGTTGCTGAGAATTTGTTTAAGAAACAGCGTGATGCTAATAATAAACCTGCAAATGTTCAGTAAGTTGGTCTGGTGTCCACTCTTGAGAGTTCCCAATGTCTTATAAATGACTGTTTCACCTGCTTTGAGTACTTTGGAGATTAACGTTAGCTCTATTGATAAAGCTCCTCTTTTGAGCAGTAATTCTGTTGTACTTTCTTTGAAGGCTTTGAAGGGTAACGTAAGCTCTACTGATAAAGCTCCTCTTTTGAGCAGTGATGTGGGTGACACTCTCAAGAGTTCCTATGCAAATTTCCTGTCTGATTGTTTTGTCAGTTCACTTAATGGCAGTGCCAGGAAATCTGTTAACATTTTACGAGACACAGGTGCTTGCCAATCCCTACTAGTGACTAGTGTGTTAGGCTCTAATAATTCCTCTGGTGAAACTGTAATGTTGCAGGGTTTAGGGAGTAATTATTTGTTTGTCCCTCTGTGCAGAGTGAATCTTGAGTCTAATTTTGTTCAAGGTCCAGTTATGGTAGGATTGGCTGAGACACTTCCTCTGTCTGGTGTGACTTTTCTCCTTGGCAACGACATTGCTGGGGGTCGGGTTTGTCCAGCTCCTCGGTTGTCTAGTGAGCCGGTGGCTGGAGTCGAGGACGGTTCATCTGATGTGTTTCCTGCATGTGCTGTCACTAGGGCAAAAGCTAAACTTACTAGTGATATAGAGGGTGATGAAGATGATGATGTTCTCATGGCTGATACTTTCCCTGCTAATTTAGACCATTCAGAGGATGAAGCAGTTCCCCGCAGTGTGGATAATTTGTCCCCTCGTGAGTTGGTAGAGTTGCAGCAAGCTAACCCAGAGTTGGAAGGTTTAGCTAGTTCTGCTTGTAGTGAGGAAGAGTCAGCTAGTGCTTCTACTTGTTACTATTTTAAGTCAGGAGTATTAATGAGAAAGTGGATACCCCCAACGACTTCAGCAGACTGTGAATGGGAGGTTGTGCATCAAATTGTCATTCCTCGAGTTTGTAGGCAGGATATCATTAGGGTGGCTCATGACTCCTGTTTGGCAGGACGCATGGGAGTGAGGAAGACTGCAGCCCATATTCTGAAGCATTTTTACTGGCCAGGTATTTTCAAGGATGTTTCCTGGTATTGCAAATCTGTTCACACCTGTCAAGTAGTGGGGAAAAGTAATCAAAAAGAGAAAGTTGCACCTCTCGTTCCCATTCCTCCCTTTGAGACGCCATTCACTCGGGTGTTGGTTGATATTGTTACACCTCTTCCCAAGACTTCTTCAGGGTTTTCCTATTTGCTGACACTCATTGATATAGCCACTCGTTATCCTGAAGCAATCCCTCTCAGAAATATTTCGGCGAAGAATGTAGTGAAAGAAATGCTTGGGTTCTTCACCATATTTGGATTGCCTAAGGAAGTACAGTCAGATCAAGGAAGCAATTTTATGTCCAATGTTTTTAAGCAGTCTTTGAAAGAGTTGGGCATCACTCAGATCACGTCTTCTGCATATCATCCTCAAACACAGGGAGCTCTGGAGAGATATCATCAGACACTCAAATCTATGCTGAGGAAGTACTGCTTGGAACACCAGAAAGATTGGGACAAAGGTCTTCCTTTTGTCCAGTTTGCTTCAAGAGTCTCCAAATGAATCACTAGGCTTCTCACCTTTTGAACTACTCTTCGGGCTTGAAGTTAGAGGTCCTATGAAGTTGTTGAAGGAGTTTTGGCTGTCGGAATCGGATGACGTAAACCTACTGGAATATGTGGCGAACTTTAACCCTTAATTAGCAGCTCACCACATAAGTCGAGTTAAATAAAGCTGGACTATGTGGCGGCGCTCGACATAGGTCGAGTGGCAATTTCAGCACGTAATGTTGCTGAGAGAGAGAGACAAGTGGTGGCAGGAGACTAGCGAGCGTATGACTGCTCCAGACCACCGCGGCGAACCTACTGACACGAATCTCAGCTCCCTCCTCCCTCTCTCACTCGCTACATACTGAATTATATGGGGAAAGTACCGAATTACATGCTTTTTGCACTCGCGTTGCACGGTTATTGCAAGAAAACTAGCCATCGTAAAAGGATCGTTATGGTGTCATTCGAAAGCTCTGTTTATGCCCTTTCAGGGATAGGTACTTGTTTTACGTTCTGGGTCTTATTTAGGCATGAAAATGATCACGTAAACAGCCCTATTTTGGCTAAAAACACCCCGCTGGGCGGTACATATAAATAAACCGCATAGGCCGCTCGTAAGGTGTTAAGGAGCGGTTATCAACAGCGTTCCAGCTAGCTCGTGAGAATTTGGGAACTGCTCAGGAGAAGATGAAAACATGGTATGACAAGAACTCAAGAGTATGCCAGTTTCAGCTAGGTGATCAGGTCCTAGTTCTGCTGCCAACCCAGTAAACATTGAACTAATGGGCCATTAATGGTCCTGTTCGGGATTTCCTGCAAAACAAATTCTGGACCAATAACTGCAAATCCTTTATTCGGTAAGGGGCCACTATAAATCCCTGATCCGTTTTCACACAGCATTTATGTTGGCACGGGATTGATTTGATTATGGACCAATAGCCTAAATCCCTAAGAATGCCAATATCCAGCATAAGACAGTAATGGGCATATATTGGCACAATTACGTAAATCCATGGGAATTCCAGTATATAATATTACATTGGCATAATACTGGTACAGTTATATAGAACCAATATATTATGTATTGGATTTCCTCTTTGGGACCAATTATGTTAAGATATTGCTACTCCAACACCCCATTTAAAAGTATACTGGACCGATACTGGTACAATCATTTATATCCAACATGTTTAGTATAATGGAAATCCAATTTGGTCCCAATGAATAATTTTCACTGGAATCCTTGTGCACTATATAATGTCATATTGGCCAGCTACTGGCCCAATTATCTATACCCAAATTATATATTATAAAGGAATTCCAATACTGTACCCATCATGGCTATTCACAATAATTCCAGTTGCCAATATTGGACTGATACTAGTAAAATAACTTGTACACAAATAATATTGAGGGTTTCCATTTAGATTCAATCTCAAAACAATGAACTTCTGGCCAATATTAAAGAATTGTTTTACAGTTCAGTAAATATATTACTCAGTGGGGTAAAGATTCAAGAATATTTTGACTATACCGTTGTGAATGGTGTACATACCCAATACATATTTCATATTGCGTAGTGTACTATTCATGTCCTGAATATCCGTGTCCGCTTGGTTTTCTTTAATAATGCCTACATGGCCAACCCAATAAGTAAAATACCCGGTATACCTACTAAACAACATAATTTTACAATGTTAGCAAGTTCATTGTTTTGAAATTTGAGCAATATAGAAGTTCTCAATAGTAATTAAGCACATGATACATTCACAATAAGTGTCCAATACAAGAAACCAGAATATTTGTGAATAGCCAACATTGTCAAGAGTTATTTTAACCCGTCCAGCCCCGGCTAGTTTTGTAATGTTTGTTCACCAGAACCCGGCCGGTTTTCAAAAAATTGTTTTATTCCAGAAACAATAGCGAATAGGTTAGGAATGAAGGAAAAACCACGAAAAACCGCTCAAAAAGCTTAAAGAATGGTCCTACAGAGCCCCCGAAAACGTATTTTACAAGAGTAAAACATTGAAGGCAATTACCCAAAAAAAACAGGTTAATGCGCGCTCACGCGCACGCACGTGGACTTTGAGAGTTTTCAACCATCGGCACGGTTGCGTGGGATACGTACACAGTTCCCATACAAATCTGAGCCCTCTTGAGTGGCTACACCTGAGGTTACGGTCGGCGCAATTAGGGTGACGCGCCAGGCGCGTCTCTGGGGCTGTGCGTTACATACATCGCCGACGCGTCAGGCGCGTCGCTGGGGCTGTACGGGTTAAGATATATATTAAACTTGGATTAATAAAAATCAATGATACAAATTATAACATTTTAATTTTCATTAAACTTAATAACATATATTTGGTGAACAAACTAAAAAATATAGTTGGCTAACGCTTTGGGATGACAATTCTGGCAGTTTGCTTAACTTGAATATGTTCTTAATTCTAAATATAGTACAAATTGAGTTTCTACTATTACTTGACTGTTCATAATACATGATATCACTGTTTAATTAAAGTTTATTAATAGTACTGACCACCACAGGGCTGCTTACAGTACACAAACAACATACTGTACTGTAATTGCTAAATGCAAGAGTTCACTGTACAGCTTCACTCTGATATCACAAATGTGTGTACACTGACAACACTGAACTATTAATAAACTACAAGCCCACTTTGTTATCAACCAAATTGTGACTATTCTCAAAACTTAAATAATACATGGTTATTGGCAAAACTAATTTAATAACTATTTGGCAAGCATATTCTAAAATAACATCACTTTGGTATGACAGTTCTGCCACTTCATTAATCTTAAAGAAGATACATTTAATGTTACCATTACTTGGTTCAAAATAGAAAATAACCCTATTTAACAAATATAAATAAACTTATTATTTGTATGAACCAATATAGGGCTGCTTACAGTACTCATACTTAATTGCTACTAGTAGGACGGATGAGCCTCCAAATCGGACGGACTTCACGTTGACGAACTTGGAACGTATATGGGACTTTTGTCGTATTGGCACTTCGAATGTAAGGGATGTGAATGATGATGAGAAAGAGAGAAGTAGTGAAAGTACTTGAGGATGCAAAACTGGATGTCTGTGGACTGACTGAAGCTAAATGGAAGGTTACAGGTGTTGGAAAATGGGAGCATGGTATAGGGCTATGTGCAGGAGTAAATGAGAACGAAAGAGCCAGAGAAGGTGTTTGCATGGTAGAAGGGAGTGAAAGGAGAAATTGAGAGAGTATGGTACAGTTGGGTGAATGATTGGGTGAGAATGAAAGTTTGAATACAGATGTGAGCATTTTTTTGGTGTGTGTGTATATGCACCAACTGAAAATATGAATGAGAACGTGAAAGCTAATTTCTGGGTACAAGTAGAAGCATGTGATATGAAGTTTGATAGAAGCAAAAAGAGTGATGTTGATTTGTGACATAAATGGTAGGGTGGGAGGAGACAGTAGATGGAGTGATGCTACAGTGGGGTACACGGGGCAGCATGGATGGGAATGAGAGTGCACTGTTGGACATCTGTGCTTGGAGGGGTCTCTGTTCATTGCGAACACCTTCCAGCGGCTCATTGCTACACATGGGCAGCAGAAAGGAGGATGGAGGGGAATGTGGTGGAGAGAAAGGCACTGATAGATTATGTCTATATAGATGGAAGAATGAGGAGGTCAGTAGTGGATGTGAGGGTGCATAGAAGAGTAGCTGCAGGAGTATCAGATCACTTCTTTGTGGGAACAATGATCCAAGTGCAGTATAAATGGAAGGAGAGAAGAGGAAAGAGGCAGGAAGTGTGGTGAGGAAAGTGGAAGTGTTGCAGGAGGAGAACAGGGTTGAGTACAAGTGAGTAGTGGAGAAGTTGGGAAGACAAAACTTGGAGCAGATGAATGAAGTGGAGGAAGTATGTAAATGATGTAAAGAAGAAATGTGTGCAGCATGTGAGTTAGTGTGTGGAGTAAGGAGGAAAGGAATGGGTGTGAAAGGTACAGCGTGGTGGAATGAGGTCAGACATGCAGTGGGTGACAAGAAGAAAACAAACAAGGAATGGCTTGGGAGTAGAGAAATTCAAGTAGAGAGAGAAAAGAGGGAGATGTATGTAGAAAAGAGTAGTGAAGAGTAGTAAAATTGAATTAACAGAGTGGACGAAGAGTTTGGAAGGAAGTTGAGTTTGAAATGAAATGAAAACAGAAAGGAAGGTGAGAGATGGAATAGGGAGTAGCAGCAATGTGAAAGACAAGAGTGGAGTGTTGGTGGGAAAGAGAGAGAAAGCAGAAAGAACATTTCAATGAGCTACTTAACAGTGAATATGAGCATAGTGCTAGTTTAAGTGGGTGGTGAATGGCAGGCAGAAGGGCAGATGTGATAGAGGCATTACAGAGAGTTAAGTTGGGTAAAGCACCCGAAATAGCTGGAGAGTATGAGGAGATACTGAAGTATGGAGAAACAGTGACCGAGTGGATATAGAAGATGTGCAGACTAGCATCACTTTGGTATCACAAATGTTTGTACATTGACAACACTTAAGCAATTATAAACTACAAGCCCACTTTGATATCAACAAAACTGTTACTATTTTCAAAGCTTACATAATACATGGTTATCGGCAAAAGTTCAAACCTAATATGATAACTATTGTGGTAAGCATATTAAACTGTCAATTTGGTATGACAATTCTGCAACTTCATTAAACTTAAACCATTCTCAAAAATTACATAATACTGTACATGGTTATTGGCAAAACTTATAGAATGTATTTGGCAATAAATTATAAACTACCACTTTGGTAATAATAACAATAATAAAAGAGCTCAGTTGTCTCATGGATAGTTGCCGTCTGTTATATAACCGTGGCATCTGGCTTCTCTTACAAAACATGTCATTATTATAAATTGCTCACATAATGTCCACAACTGAATCCAAATTATATATCATAAAATCGTTAGAATGAAATCCAATAATACGGGTAGAAGTTTTTGTCTGTTATTGTTTAATCAAGATATCCGAGTCGAACTGTTTTATTGATATCCTTAATGGAACAAGTGTCTGGTTTCAAAGGCAAGGGTGATATACATTGAGTCAAATATAAGTTCGTGACGTCTCCACTACTCTTAAAATATTCTCTGGGAGCTCCTTGGCTCTAGCTTTGCATACATTATAGTATAATATTCTTTGTTCCATTGATGTTAGAAAATATTATGTATGCCAAATAATTATTTTGCTAATTGAATCAGTGTTTGTGATTTAATTAGCAAAATAACTGATAAATCTCCCTACTTTTTTTCTCTAACATCAATGGAACAAAGAATATACTATACCATATGCAAAGCTCAAGACAAGCAGCTCCCAGAAAATGTTAAGAGCAGTTGGAGACAAAACAAAATTCTATTTGACTCAATGGTTACCACCCTAGCCTTTGAAACCAGACATTTCCCTTAAGGAACTCAATAACAAAACCTAACTCATGGAACCAAACCATAACTGGAAATGGCACAATAGAAACAAACAAGCAAAATTGTAAAAAGGTCTAAAACAAATCAGCCAACTAAAAACAATCTCAATGTAGAAAAATACTATTAAATTTAGACACATCAAAACCTCAGAAAACAGAAAGTATCTATATAGTACAATGTTCGGTTTAACTCTGATATTTCGACTAAACAGTAACAAACACTTTTACCGGTATTATTGGAATTCGTTCTAAAGAGTTTATGATATATCATTGGTTTCAGCTCTGGACATTATGTGTCATGAGCGTGATGATGTAGGGTAGCGAAGCGTGGCCAGTCAAGGTGGATGACACCAACAGGATGGAACTAAATAAAATGAGGATGGTGAGATGGATATGTGGGTCTGCCTTAAGTGACAGAGCCCCCACTTAGGAATTAAGAAGACATCTGGGTATAGAGAGCATTAGTGTTGAGATGTGTCAAGAGGCTTAGATGGTTTGGAGACATCGAGAGGACGGATGATGAAAACTGGGTTAAGAAATGCTGGTCAATAAATGTGGGAGTCCAAGGGTTTGTAGACCGAGAAAGATGTGGGATCAAATCGTCCGGGCCAACCTCGCGACCAGGCGACTTAACCGAAGAGACGCCAGGGACAGACTGCCACTGTACATGAGACAACTGAGCTCTGTTCAGTACAGTAAGGAACAACTTAAGACTTTTCAGAGAGGGTGGGAAGAGAACTAGGAGATAGTGTAAAGGATGTGGAATGGACAGAACACAACTTTTTATTTATCCCCATGCACTTAATGGGTATTTAACCCACTGGGGCCTGCTTCAACCTGCATTTCTTCTTGACTGCTTGAACCACCAGAGCTTTGGTCACTATGCACTGCTGAGCGCCTTCGCCCACAGCATTGGTCACCAGCGCATTGCGTAGATACACCATAGTCATTCTCTTGACCTCGCTTTCATCAGTTTGAAGAGTTATCTTGTTCACCAAGACACCTGAGTAATATAAAAAATGTAAGTGTTAGAGTGGCCTCACTTTTTTTTTTAAATTACAATATACAGGTACAGTATAATAATAATGTAAAACTTGCAAAATAAAAAAACTAAAAAGCGGAGGACATGACAAGACAACGTCAAAATAACTAATCAAAATCGCTATGTGGAAACAACGCTTTAGCTATAATGTACCCTTTTTTTTTTTTTTTTTTTTTTTTTTTTTTTTTTTTTCTATGTGATTGAGGGAGGCAAAAGGCATAACTGCCTATAGCGAGTGCCTCCCCCATAGTTGAAAGAGTGACAGGGCCAAAATCAAGGGACGTTCGAGCCAAAATGCCTGGACACACGGAGTTTGAAGCAATTTAAGTCATAGGAAGAGGGAAAGACTGATTCTGGGAGAGAGTTCCAGAGCTCAGCTGTTGAGTAGAAGAAAGTTTGAGAGTAACGTTTCACTCTTGGGTTGGAGAGTTGCACAGAGTAGGGGTGGGATTGAGTTGCAAGACGGGTACCACGTGCCCTACGTAAAGGAGGTGGTATGCACTGGGATAGCTCTGAGGAAGACTGATTATTATAGTAGCGATAGAATAGCGAGAGAGATGCAACATTGCGGCGGAGAGAGAGAGATTGCAGAGAGTTGGTGAGTGGACGGGAGTTAATGATACGAAAGGCCTTCCTTTCAACTTTGTCTAGGAGAGCAGTGTGAGAGGAACCTCCCCACACATGTGAACAATACTCAATACAAGGGCGCACTATGCCCCTGTACAGAGCAAGAAGCTGTACAGGGGAAAAGAACCCCCTAAGGCGGTTGAGCACACCCAGCTTCTGGGAGGCTGCCTTAGCAAGACTGGTAATATGGTCCTTCCAAATGAGAGCAGAAGAAAAAGAGACACCAAGAATATTGAGAGAAGATGAAGGGTTGATTTTTGTATTGTTGAAGAATAAGGGATAGTCCGCTGGGAGATCCTGACGGGTAGATAGATGGAGAAATTGGGTTTTGGAAGCATTAAAGTTAACAAGGTTTTCTCTGCCCCAATTGGAAATAGTATTTAGATCAGAATTTAAGAGTTCTATGGCTTCATTACGTTTGTCGTTGAGGGATTGCTGGCTGGGGCGTTCTGAAAAACTAATGGAGTAGTGCAAGGTTGAGTCGTCTGCGTATGAATGGATGGGAATTAAGGTACAGTTAAGGAGATCATTTATAAAAATTAGAAAGAGAATAGGAGATAGGACAGAGCCCTGAGGAACACCGGAGTTTATAGAGTGAGGAAGTGAACAATGGCCGTCCACAACCGCGGCTATGGAACGGCCGGAAAGGAAATTAGAGACAAAGGCACAGATGGAGGGATAGAAACCGAAGGAGGGTAGTTTAGAAATTAAAGATTTATGCCAGACTCTATCGAAGGCTTTCGATATGTCTAGTGCAATAGAAAAAGTCTCACCGAAGTCCCGAAAGGAGGATGACCAAGAGTTAGTAAGATATGAAAGAAGATCACCAGTAGAGCGACCCTTAAGGAAGCCATACTGGCGATCTGAGAGCAGATTATGAGAAGAGAAATGCTTAAGAAATTTGGAAGCAAGAATAGTTTCAAAAACTTTAGAAAGACAAGAGATAAGAGCAATTGGACGATAGTTGGAGGGTTGAGAGCGGTCACCCTTCTTTGGGACAGGTTGAATGTGAGCAAACTTCCAGCATGAAGGGAAGACGTTAGAGGATAGACAGAGACGAAAGAGTTTGCCTAGGCAGGGAGTCAGCACGGAAGCACAGTTTTTGAGAACAACAGGAGGAACACCGTCCGGACCGTACGCCTTATTAGTGTTAAGCCCAGAGAGGGTAGAAAGTACATCTTTAGAAGAGATTAGGATATTAGGCATAAGTAAGAGAGAGGAGGGCGGAGAGGGAGGAATAGCACCGGAATCATCCAAGGTGGACACTGAAGTGGTATGCGCTGTCTTCTGGTCATTTCATTGATTTCTATAGTCTGTGTTTCACACCCCTCATGCTCTGCACCGTCTCAATCTCACCCTGTGTATACTTTGCTCGTGTTCTCATACACGCTCCTTACAATCGCTATCACTTTATCACTCACTCTAACCCTTTCCAACACCTTGCACATCTTGTATCTATTCACTCTATCATGCGCTTTCTCAATATCCAAAACGCAATGTATCCTTACTTTCTGCATTTATTCAGCTTCTCTATCACTGCCCTGAGCACAAACATATTAATTATCTTCCCCTCTCCTGCCCTTTCTAAACCCATTCTGCTCTTTACCCATCACTTTGTTCTTCTCACATACCTCTTTTAGTCTCTCATTCACAATACCACAGAATACCTTGCATACTGTATCAGTCAAGTTGAGAGAGAAGTATCCTACCCAGGATTCGAACCTACTCACCCCAGGTAATTTTGGGGAAGTCAGGCATCGTATCCACTCGATCATGAGCGGATACGATGCCTGACTTCCCAAAAAATACCTTGGAGTAGGTTCGAATCCTGGGTAGGATACTTCTCTCTCAACTTGTCCGACTTTATCATTGAATATCATTGAATGTATCAGTCAAGTTTATAGGCCTATAGTTCTTCAGCTCACTGAAGGTACTTTTGTGACCTCCCTTATGCAGCAGAATCACTCTGCTTTCATTCCATTGATGTGGAAATTTCTCCCCCTCCCATACATTCCGGAACAACTCATACATACCCTCAATTACTCAGTTCCCACCCTCTCTGTAAAATTCATGCAGTATTCCATCCATTCTAGAAGCTGTCCCTTCTTCATGCGTTGCATTTACCCTTCAATTTCGCCTTTACGCATCTCCGCAATCCCAACAATCTAGGGGTTCATGTGGAAATGGGGGGGGGGGGGGAAGGGGGTATTTATGAATTAACTCATTTTTATAAATACATAAAATATAAAATAGAAGGAAATTGAATAATCAGAGCAAAGTTTTGTCAAAAGGTGGCTCGTGTTTGGTAAGATTAGGAGTAGTGGGCCTACCACCTCCGGACATATCTCCTACCAACCATATAAATGACTTTAACCTAACCAAACAACCTAACCTAACCTAACCCTGTATACCAGCATTTGTTATGAGGCTAGGTAAGGTTGTTTGATTAGGTTATAGTTATTTATATGAGTGGTAAGAGATATGTCCACAGGTGGTAGGCCAATTACCGGTACTCCTAATCTTACCTCGTGTTTTCCTAAAAAAATCAGTCACGAAACTTTTTTTTGTGTTTTTAATATGAGCCAACTTTGGACAAATGTTGGCTCGGATTTCCCCATAGGCCTAAATCAGAATCACAAAACATTGATTTTGAAAAATGCGAACCAAGTTTTGTCAACAGTTGGAAAAAGAAAAGAAACTAGGCCTAGGTAAAAATTACCCTAACTTGGCCTAACAAGCCTAACCTGACCTTGAAGAAGATTACATAAGCCTAACCAGGGAGGGGCTTTGCTCCCCACCAAACCTTAACCCCCAAGCCGCGGGTAAAATACGCATTTTCGCCGTTTTCAGAACCGTATAATTGTGCATTAACATTTTGCCAAGGACCTAATTATTGTTTTATATAAGCGTGGGTCCAGGATGTCAAACCGGAGCAATTTTTGTTAAGACTTGATGAATATCAGAAGGAATATGAGATAATTAACAGGAAATAGCATTGTTTTGGCCATGTTATCACTTCCAAAGACATAATTTGAACTATAAACCCTAATTTTATATTTATATGGCCAATAATAAAGAGTACAAATAATGAACTCGGCTTTCATTTGACACCTTGCGTGGGTCATTGTCTCAAATTTGTTGTTAGAGATTCTATAAATTGGCCTAGGTTAGGTTAGGTTGCTTAGTTAGGCTAAATTTATTTAAATATGAGCCTAGGTTACGCTACGTTAGAATTATAAATTACGATAAAAATTATATAGCCTTTTTTTTTTCCTTTTTTTTTCTATGTGATTGAGGGAGGCAAAAGGCAGAACTGCCTATAGCGAATGCCTCCCCCATAGTTGAAAGAGTGACAGGGCCAAAATCAAGGGACGTTCGAGCCAAAATGCCTGGACACACTGAGTTTGAAGCAATTTAAGTCATAGGAAGAGGGAAAGACTGATTCTGGGAGAGAGTTCCAGAGCTCAGCTGTTGAGTAGAAGAAAGTTTGAGAGTAACGTTTCACTAGCCTAGCCTAGCAATGAAGCATATGATGATAGGAACCCAAAACTAACATTAGAAATTTGGGGATGGATATAGTTACCGGGTGTACCACTACCGACATACAACATAAATCAGGATCTATAAATACTTATAATAAAATAAATACTTATAAATCTATAATACTAGGTTAAGTTAGGTTAGGTTGTTTGGATAGGGTAATGTATTTTTGTAGCCAAAGGCAGTCAAAATAGACGGGAACATGATGGTGAGCGTCCGCGTAGTGTAAACAAGACACCCGGTAACTACATTCTTGCCGAAATTTGTTACCTATATTGTTGCGAATACTCCATAGGCCTATTGACCCTAAAAAACAACAAATTGAAAGAAACAAAAGCTTGAAAATAGCTAGCTGTTGCACATCTCGTAAATATAGACACCAGGTTTAACAGGTTAGGTTAGGCCTAGGCCTAGGCCTAGGTTACTGGTTAGGTATGGTTTTGGTTGGGTTAGTCCTATCCTAAGTTTACCCTACTGTGTACGACTACGATACGATAAATATACCAGAGCCTAGGCTAGGCAAGCCTAGTCAAAGAAACATGTTCTGACTGGCATTACGGCACAAAAAAATTGTGAAAACTAAAAGAATACCTGCACAATTAGGCCTAAATAGCAGCCTAGCCTACAAACAAACCAAATTGACGATATTGCATTAAGTCTAGCTTGGAATAGGTTCGGCCTTCTACCGGTAGGCTAGTCTAGTAATGTTCCTATTGCACAAGTAATTGAGTTATGGGCACTCCTATTCAATGCAAAAACGCTTCCAAGTAAATCCTTTCACCTCTACTATTTAATTCAAAGAAATATGGGCACGAACCCAATACTAATATGATGCTACTTACATCTTTCTTCTTGCCAGGGAAGACTACCAGTAGGGTCACGGGGAAGCGGCGATCAGGAAGGTGGAGATGCACTGTTGAAGGGCTCCTCAGGAAGCCCATGACGAACTTGTTCTTGTTGAAGTAAGGCCGGGTGTGTGGGTAACAGTGGGCATCACCCATAACCCCTGGCGAGGACCACATAGAGCTTCAGGGACGACAGGGGGCTCGTAGAAGACTGAGGAACTAGGCGGAACGGCGCCTTGTGGCGGGTAACAACAACAGTTGAACAGAGCGTCCGTACGAAATGGATATTTTGTATAATCGTTATTCGTCACCCAAACATAACGGCAAAAATACAATTCATTTGCAAATGGTTCTAAGCATACCAAAACTCCTAATTAGTGATAAACTTACATTAAAATCCCATACCAGTTCAATATTTTGATGAAATTCTAGCAGCGACGAATCTTCTTTCTTACATACTATTTAATTCAGGATTTTCACTCTCAAACCAATATTGTGATTCCAATATTTGCCCAATGAAAGCCCAATACTTACATTCCAGTACATATAAATATTGGCAGTCCCAAATTTTGCCAATATAGAAGTGATTCAGGATATCCACAGTCGAACCAACATTTGTAATCCAACATTTGCCCAATATCGACCCCATTATGAAATTCCTGTACATATGATTATCGGAAGTCCTGAATTATACACACATAAAATTAATTCCGAATTTCCACAATCAATCCAATTTCGTGATCCAACATATGTCCAAAATGGACACAGTACATATATTCCAATGTTTAGGAATATTGGATATCCTGAAAGATGCCCATATAGATTTGGATCAGGATTTCCACAATCCATAATAACTGTTGGATATCCATAATATTGCAAAATTGGGCCAATGTTTCCATGTTTGCTGGGAATACACGGACAACCTCTTCAAGCCAAGTTTAGTGGACCGTACATGGTGGAGAAGAAAGCCAGCGATGTGAACTACGTTATTGCCACGCCAGATCGTAGGAAGAGCAAACAACTTTGTCACGTCAACATGCTAAAACTGAACCACAGGAGAGACCTTGATAAACCCGTCTGCACTGTAACTGTTCCTCAAGACCCCGAAAGTGAGGCACTCCCATGCAGTATGAACTTTAGTGATAGCCTGGGGCAGAATGTTGCTATCATGAGTGATCTGGAGACTAAGTTATCTCATCTAACCCCTGAGGAGAGGCAGGAATTCATGGCTCTACTCCAGAAGTACCATCAAGTGTTCCGAGATACTCCAGGAAGAACAACCATTTTGATGCACGATGTTGATGTTGGAGATGCGAAGCCAATTAAGCTGCCAGCCTACCGTGTGAATCCCTTGAAGGCTCCCCTGATCCAGAAGGAGATTGACTACCTACTCACCCACAATATGATTGAGCCCTGCCAAAGTGAGTGGAGTTCTCCTGTCACCTTAGTTCCTAAACCAGGTGGATCACATCGGCTCTGTATTGACTATCGACGTGTTAACCAGATCACCAAAACAGACACCTACTCAATACCTCGCATGGAAGATTGTATAGATAGGATTGGAAAGGCACAGTACATCAGTAAGTTTGACTTGTTAAAGGGATATTGGCAAGTACCTATGACTCAGCGCGCTAGGGATATCTCATGTTTTGTAACTCTTGGTAAGACTATTGCATGTTCTGTGATGCCATATGGTAGGAAAAATGCACCTGCAACATTTCAAAAACTCATGAACATTGTAACCGAGGGTTTGGAAGGATGTGTTGTGTATATTGATGATGTATTCATCTTTAGTGACACCTGGAAAGATCATCTATACCATGTCAGTAACTTTCTTGATCGTTTGGTTCAGGCTAATCTTGTTGCAAATCTATCAAAATGTGAATTTGGTAAAGCTAAAGTACAGTATCTGGGTTATGTGATTGGTAATGGACAAGTTGTACTACCAGGGGCTAAAGTTCAGGTGATAAGTGATCTTTCCATACCTAAGAATAGAACAAATTGGAAAGATTTCTCGGTATGGTGGGATACTACCGCTGGTTTGTTCTAAATTTCTCAATCCTAGTGTCACCACTCACAGATCTTCTGAAAAAGCGAGTTAAATTTGAGTGGAGTGAAGCATGTGAACTCTCTTTCAACAAGCTCAAAGCTATCCTGTTGAGTCAGCCAGTGCTTTCCACCCCTAACTTTGCTAAAGCCTTTAACATGGCTGTGGATGCTAGTGATACAGGAGCTGGGGCAGCTTTGTTGCAGGAGGATGACCAAGGAATTGAACATCCTGTATCTTATTACAGCAAGAATTCACTCCACCCCAAAATAATTATTCAACTATTGAGAAGGAACTCGTGGCTCTGATTTAGGGATTGCAACATTGGTCTTTATATTTGTGTTGAGGCCCAGATCCTATTGGCATTTATACTGATCACAACCCACTGAAGTTTCTTAGTAAATTTAAAGATAAAAATCAGAGATTGACCAGGTGGAGTCTGCTTCTTCAAGAATATCCTTTAGATATAAGACATATTAAAGGGAAGGAAAATGTGATTGCAGATTGCTTGACAAGGTTGTAGCCTAATTGTTTTGAAGTAAGAGAAATTTCCCCTGTAAATATATTTCTTTATGGGGGAGGTGTTATGTAATCCAGAATTAATATTGATTATATAAGACAGATTAGTATAATATTTTAGTTTCCCCCTTATTTGATTGCTTCTCGAGAGTTCTAGAGTCTAGACCTGTCAGGATTCAGCCTGTCTCTCCCAGCATTGCGTCATTTCATTCACGTGTGTTGTAGGAATATCCAGATTCACTGGTGACATATTTATATAAACCCCCTGAGTCCTTGCAGTTCGACTCTTAGACCAGCTGACGACCACGCCTGTTCTCTCTCTTGCCTGTACATAGTGATATATACCTTGTGAAGTGATATCATAATTTTTCTGGCCTCCATCAAGATATAGTAACCTGCAATCATTACCTGTGTTCCCGAGTGTTGAGTACGTTGAATATAATGGTGGATTTAGCATTATTATTATTGTTAGCCTATTATGTATATTTCAGTGCTATTTCATATGTAGGCTAATTGCTAAATAATTCATAATTCTAGTGATCAGTTTATAATTAATTGTCATTAACTTTACTGTGACCTAATATAATTTCATTATTTCCTTTTGATTGCCTTATCATTATTATTGTAAGTTTCAGAAAGAATATTCTCTCATGTGATACTTTAGTGTTTATTTCACATTTAAATAGTTGTACTAATTAGGAAAATACGGGTCTAAAAACGAACCAGCCAAGAAATAGTTGCAGAATAACCAGTCTGCAACTCCAAGGCCCTATAAAGACAAGAAAGCAACAGGAGAAGACCAGAAAAATATAAGAGCCACCCCAATTTTCCCATGCTCTGATCCCTGGACAAATACAAGAGCGACCCCTGCTTCCCCGTATTCTACGACAACAACCACCAGCCTCGAGAATGGGAAATACTCCCCACCAATCAACAGCCTGCTCTGCCCCCCTCACACCAACCAACCACAGCACAGCATTTCCTCAGCCCCCTGATCTTGCTTATAGTGAAGAGATGTTCATGCGGGTAAAACATCAACGGGCCGAAGTCTACAGATACAAATGGATGTAGACCGGAGGACACATGATGACGGACCCGGAGATATAATAAACCTCTACCAAGAACAACTATTAGGCGAGCTATAACAATGTATGTCTAGGAGGCTAGCTCAGAGTCATTTCCGTACACATCCCATTTCTCCATTATTTGACTAAAACAATAGGCCTTAAGTAAGTAATAAACTACCTAGCATATATGTATCCATGTAAACTGCCACTATGTATACCTACGATAAGTAATTACCTCACAACTTCATCACAACCATTTCCCCATATCCCTCTGATTTTGAACACCTGTAAACGAGAGTCAAGGAAAAAGCCGCACATTATCTCAAGAAAATTGTAGTGAAGTATGCAACCTACACTCGCAATGCTAGTCAAGACCTATCCAGGAACAGAGTAGCAATTAAAAGTGTAGGTTGTACCAGCCTGCCCCTACCCTGCCTGGAGAGTGTGCTTCCCTAAAGTGCCCCTGAAGTTCTGTTCGAGGGACACCCTACCCACCTGAAGTGCTGCTCGAGTGACGCCCTACCCGCCTGAAGTGCTGCTCGAGCGACGCCCTACACCCCTGAAGTGCTGCACCTCGGACCCACGACCTACGTTGGCCAGACCTGTACTCTCTTCCCCTGCCCTCCAAATATTCCCTAAGTGTTTCTGTGTGTTTTTCGTTGTGTTATTGTTGTCAAGGTAAAGTATGATATGTGATCCGTGTTGTGCTAATTACCTCTGAGATCTGTGCCCAAGATCCTTAATTGCGTACTGTGTTAATCCTTCTGAACCTTACTTACCAACTGTGTTAAAACTGTGTATAAGTCCTAAACCTGTTATTTGATCAATTTTCTACAGAACATCTTACGCATACGTTATATAATTGTGTTCAGTTATCCACTTTGCCACACTCTCACAGATCTTTCTATATACAGTATGTATTCTGTTATGTATTTAGTGAGTTGAGGTCGATGTGTATTTCGTGATTTGATTTCCCTTCCTAACTGACTTTACCTAGAAGCTACGCCCATTTTTATAACGAATTAACCCACACATACTTAATTGTTTACCCCTAGAATCATCCCTGTGAATACCTATTTCCCCCCAGCTTCCTTGATTACGTTCGATTACATAATCACCTTTGTAATTATTTTATGAATTCGTATTGACGTTCATTTGATTACTGATGTAAGTAATTCTGATTCTTCACGCTCAGGAATTCCAGCATTGCGTAGATTATGTTACTTAATGCCACATCACTTACCATACACCTATTATTATAGTGTATGTTCATTATAAGACTCTGTTAACTCATTCAGACCTCTTAAGAATACTGATATAAGTATCATTATTAAAACTACAACTTTAGTTGCATTAACTTTGAAGTTAATTTCCACCACCGCTGTCCAGTCAGTGACCTGACCTCCCTTGTTTGAGTAGGAAGGTCACTTGAGAATACCGCGACTAACCTTAGTGTGCCCCTCAACCGTGTGACTCACCCAGCCTACCTGGGTGTTTATTTTATTCTCAACTCCCCCCGTGTCTCTTATACTGAGACTGTATTTTACTTCTTTATTTTGTTTCTCATATCGATTGTTATAATTTAAGGGTTATTATTTCTATGTTCATGTTCCACTTATGTTGCTACGTTATTAACTGATACCATTGACCACATTTGTCTATGATTTATTCTTGTAAGATTCTCAACATACATGTACCCTATTATTTGTGCATTATTATTGATTTTACTGTAGACAAGAAACCATCCCCGACTACGAATCTATATTCGAGAGTTGGAAATTAAAATGATTGTGTTGAGACGATCTATGACTCCTCAAGATAGACGTTGCTTGACATAAAATACCATTTATAGTTCTATGTGTGTTGTTATTGAGTTCTGTATTATCCTGATTGAATATCTATTCTGTGCTATTAAGAACGTGTTCGGTGTGACCTGTCGGGCTATATTAAGGTCTATAAGCCCATAATTGGATTTTTGAGGAGACTAGGCCTATATCACGAGTTGTAAATATAACAACCCGACATAAGAAATTACTTGTCTTGCTTTTATTAACGTGTTGTGCATTCCCTTAAGTTATTAAACAGTTGCAAACCATTTCCAGTAATCTTGAGAACATAATAATTCTTAAGTGATATAGTTATTTTTACCTTGCATTGTTTCAGTAATGGTATATAGTTATTTTTACCTTGCATTGTTTCAGTAAAGGTATATAGTTATTTTTACCTTGCATTGTTTCAGTAAAGGTATATAGTTATTTTTACCTTGCATTGTTTCAGTAAAGGTATATAGTATTTTTACCTTGCATTGTTTCAGTAAAGGTATATAGTTATTTTTACCTTGCATTGTTTCAGTAAAGGTATATAGTTATTTTTACCTTGCATTGTTTCAGTAAAGGTTTATAGTTATTTTTACCTTGCATTGTTTCAGTAAAGGTATATAGTTATTTTTACCTTGCATTGTTTCAGTAAAGGTATATAGTTATTTTTACCTTGCATTGTTTCAGTAAAGGTATATAGTTATTTTTACCTTGCATTGTTTCAGTAAAGGTATATAGTTATTTTTACCTTGCATTGTTTCAGTAAAGGTATATAGTTATTTTTACCTTGCATTGTTTCAGTAAAGGTATATAGTTATTCTTACCTTGCATTGTTTCAGTAAAGGTATATAGTTATTTTTACCTTGCATTGTTTCAGTAAAGGTATATAGTTATTTTTACCTTGCATTGTTTCAGTAAAGGTATATAGTTATTTTTTATTTTCACTTGCATATACTTTGATGATCTTAGTGCATTATTATATTCTTATTGCTCGTCCTGAAGAGACTGATTTTATGTATTACATTATAATATTCAATTTTATTAAACTAAGAATTATTAATCTAGTTTTCCTTGAACCTGGATATGTTGAGGTGTAAGTTGGCATTAGTCTTGAATTTAAAGTTATCCTATTGTTTGTGTCATTTCACGTCGCCCATAAACATAACAATATATATATACCGGTATATATATATATATATATATATATATATATATATATATATATACATATATATATATTGCTATGTATTGCCTTTAGGCAATGAGAAAACATCTGGGAATATATTTCTGTCCAATGGTGTACTGCTTTAGCTAAACGTCTTTTGCCCCTGGCAATTAAAAAGCCGGCTGATGTTGGCGCCGATCTCGCCCTCCTTCCCCCTTGTCTGCTTGTTTGTTGCCTCTCTGGCTGAAATATGATTATGGTTCATAGAATTCGTAACTTGGTTTTACTACTCTTAATTTATACATTGTAATGAAGTATTCCATATTATTATTATTTGAGTTAATTTGCTTGATTACAGTGAGAGTAGTTTGTCTCGGTGATGTATGACATGTTTAATAACCTAATCTACCTTTCACTTGCTGTAGGGAAACTATAATTATTGGGTTGTTTCTTTCCTCATCTAAGAGAGGACCTTGGTTGTCGGGGAGACATAAGGACCAGCATTAGTCCCTCTTTCAGGCGAGATAAAGAAAAAAATAACTGACCATCAACATCAACCTAACCTCCGTGAGTCTGTCTGCTGAAATTATTGGTTCTTATTTGTCAACATTATTGTTTTCGTCTCCCAACATAATTTATTAATATTATTATGCTAGTTATCTTAATTGGGAATCAAAGCTCATGTGTGTGCATTTCCAGCTCAAACGTTATGCATTGCCGAATTATATAGCTAAGCTGATGACATGTAGACGATGCAGATCGACACTAACGCCATCAAGCGTATGGACGCGGCGTGAGCTTTGCATCCACAACGAAAGTGCGAAAATAAGGCATCTGAAAATGCCACTTTTCAGTCTCTTCCAGGTATCACTTGTCTCACTCGCTTATCCCTCATGTTGTTCATCCTCCTTGCTGGTACCACGACATTTTGAGCACTGCTCTCGAAATGGCAACACTTCTCACCTTATATCCAACTCTCTGCAGGCTGAGAGAGCACAAGGGTCTGGAGTTCTTGCAGAGAGTCTCCAGTCCTGACGTTAGTGTTGACTTAGTGTGCAGGCTTAATAATCCGATAGAGTTGATAGCCTCTGAAGTCCTATTTTATCTAACTAACTGGGAGAGCCAGTATTCCTTCATCTTTTGAGGTGGGAGGTTGTTCTATCTTGCCATTTTCGCCACATTACTTGGGACTGGGGGGGGGGGGACTTATATTACAGTATCCTCCGTTACAGTAGGGGTTAAGCTGAGTGCCATTCATTGAATAGTTTGCTTCCTCATTTCTGTTTCCAATATGTAGTACTTTACATTTATCCGCATTGAAGCTCATTTGCCAAATTTGGTCCCAACTTGACAACTTATCTAGATTGTGTTGTATATCATCAAATTGTTCGTTTGAGAGTTCGCTATTTGCAATTATTGTATCGTTAGCAAACTTTGAGATAGTACAGGTGAGACCCTCATCCATGTCGTTGATGTAAATTAGAAAGAAAAAACTTAGAGGCTGATAGTTTCGGTAGGATTGTCCCTAGTGATCTTATTTGATATAGGTACGTAGATGATGTTCTGATAATAGTTCCCCGTAGATTAGACCTAGAGAGCCTTAGGAATAGAATAAATAGTATAGAACCCAGCATCCAATTAACTGTGGAGTACGAAGCTGACGATGGATTGCCCTTTCTTGATACTCTTCTGATAAAAGATGGAAACAATTTAAAGTTTATAGTTATTAGAAATACTACCAACAACAATGATTTTATACACTTTTACTCTTGCACTGATAACAGAACGAAACAAGGTATTGTGATAGGTTTTTATCTTCGTGCCCTAAGAATATGCTCAGGTTAATATTTGCATGACGAATTTGACAATATTTGTAAAGCTTGTACTGACTTGAAATATCCTCCGTTTGTTATACTCAGAGCAAAGAAAAAGACACATACTATTCACACTAAAAATTAACCAAATCGAATCATTCTACCCAGGTCAAACGTAGCAGACAATGTTTCGAACATCATGAAGGAGGCAGGTATAGATATAATCAGAACAGGCAGTGTCACCATTGGTAGTGTCGTGAAACAGATAAATAAACATAAAACAAACAACAATGAAGCCGTTGTGTACCAAATTCCATGTTCCACATGTTTTAAAATTTACAATGACGAAACATATAGAGGAATACAAATACTTATAAAAGAACACGAACAAGATATGCGAACATAAATAAAATTAGCAATGCTATGGTAATACATAGGTTAGACACTGGCCACAACATGACATATAACGAAGCCAGACTGATCAAATGTGAGACTAATACCGTAAAACGTAGATGCTTTGAATCCGCATATATCGTTATGAATAACACCATGAACCTAAACAAAGGTTTCTTTTCACTATCCAAACCACTTGCATGTATGTTAACCAGAGACAAACCAGGCTAAACATTTTAACATATTTAATACTGTTTGTTTTCTTTCCTTATGACATGGGCTATTTACTGTATGTTTGACTGTACCTCTTGTATGCTATTCCTGAAGAAGCCTTCACCGGCGAAACGTAGAATAAACTTTGGTTCTCTACTCTGCCTATGTGTCTTTTCCCATTGTTCTTCTTCTCAACGCAGGTGTTGAGCGTCACGTCCTCGGCGTCCCACACTATCGGTACCGGGGGACCCAGAGGAAGAGAGAAAATTATCAATACACACAATTATATTTGTATAGATGTTGTTGGTAATACCTCTTTGTCTCATCCTAGTACTTAATTCCTGACTGCCACCTAATGACCCATTCTCTCTCTCCTGACGCAGGTTTCAAGCGTCACGTCCCCGGCTACCCTCGCTACCGATACCTGGGTGACCCAAGGAAGGGGGAGCACCACCTAGTCATCAAAGGTGTCACTCTGGAGGACGACGGAGAGTACCAGTGTCAAGTGGGACCAACTGACGTTACTGAACCCATCTGGGCTGCCGCTAACGTTACTGTTATGGGTAAGTTGTATATGTACCAGTGTCAAGTAGGACCAACTGACGTTACTGAACCCATCTGGGCCGCTGCTAACGTTACTGTTATGGGTAAGTTGTATAAGTACCAGTGTCAAGTGGGACCAACTGACGTTACTGAACCCATCTGGGCCGCTGCTAACGTTACTGTTATGGGTAAGTTGTATAAGTACCAGTGTCAAGTGGGACCAACTGACGTTACTGAACCCATCTGGGCTGCCGCTAACGTTACTGTTATGGGTAAGTTGTATATGCACAGTTGGTCAAGGATGAAAGTATACAGTTTTTCGTCTGCTATAGCCACATATAGTTTGTCATGTGGGCAGCCCTGGTAGCCATATCTCAGAGCCCACACACAGCGCCAGTGGGAGATGTTCCGAAACCGACCTGAGACCGCTCGGAACCATGCTCTGTCCATGCCCGATAGGCTTCAGGCAGTGATAAACAGGATGGGGGGATGGGACAGATATTGAATATATAATATATAATGAACAAAAAACAATTGTATTTGTATTTCTTACCTACGTAACATATATTTTAAGCTATAATTCGTAAGTGACATCTATCAGAACGAACCAAATAACTCGTATATAATTTACGAATCCGATTTATTGCTTGCACACCAAAGCTTAGTCCCTAACCTTAGTAACTGTCTTCCAGTCAAGGAATTTTGTCTACTGAATATTTAAAGTAACTGGTCAAGAAGAAGAATCGCATATTTCTAAATAATTAATAATAGTAATAAATATACATTATAAATATTGATAAGTTATATCCTACGATTAATATATTATTAATTACCTTAACAACAATAATAATGATCATAACATTAACAGTAAATATATATAATACACCATTAACCCTTCCTCCCCGGGTGTCATTTTAATATGACACCGCGGCAGATGGGCCGGTACCCGGGTGTCCTTTTAACAGACAGTAAGCTTGAAAGCCTATTCAGCTTGGTCTGAACGCCGTGCGTCCGACGCATGTAAACAAAGCCGATCGTTGCGTCACTGCACCTCCGAAAACAAGAAGGAGAAGACTCGTTTGTTATTGTATGTCTGTATGTCGTTGTTTCAGTAGTGAAAAGATCGTTGTATTGCTAACATTGCCTGAAAATGCTCTCCACTAAAATCGTCATCACAACTGAACCAGTTGACTTAGAGAGCTCTACTCAACGCCAGTCTACAGATTGGAAACCGCACTACATTTATAGATGCGTGGGAAATTTCTAGCAGTTAAAATTAACCAAAATACGGTAGCCTAGGCCTAGACGTTTTTCGGCCAGATCGCCCGGGTAGCCCATCCTGTCCTTTGGAGATACAGCCCGGGCCAGGAGGGTTAAGCATAATATAAATAATAATAATAATAATAATAATAATAATAATAATAATGCATTTATATTGTTAATATTTTATATAATATAAACCTAGAAATATTTAATAATAACCGAAATTATTGTAATAATGATAGTAATATTATATATAATAGTAGTAGTGCATCTCCGTTACTGAACAAAGCTGTATGTTTATGTTACAGTTCTTCACACCTGCTAAACAACTCTCCTCCTAATGGGTGTCACCAGAAAGTTATCTCTGCCAATGAAAACCCCATGTGTGTTGGGATGGTTTGGGCTAGTGGAAAGGCTGTCATGGCTGCCAACATGACAAACCATGTGTGGCTATAGCAGACGAAAAACTGTATACTTTCATCCTTGACCAACTGTACCAGTGTCAAGTGGGACCAACTGACGTTACTGAACCCATCTGGGCCGCTGCTAACGTTACTGTTATGGGTAAGCCGTCCGGCTGGCTCAGTTGATAGTGTGCCTGATTCCCATCTTGCAGGTCTCGCGTTTAATCCCCGCTCAGATTGAAAAGTTTTTCTGGGATATAGCCGGCAGTTACCATCTCCCCATGAGCAAGGGGGATGGGTAATGGTATCTGGTAGACTAAAGAAAGCCAAGCGCTTGTGAATCCTCGAAGGAGGAGAACGGGCATTATATAAGTAACCAGACAATTATTATTATTATTATGTACCAGTGTCAAGTGGGACCAACTGACGTTACTGAACCCAACTGGGCCGCTGCTATCGTTACTGTTATGGGTAAGTTGTCTATGTACCAGTGTCAAGTGGGACCAACTGGCGTTACTGAACCCATCTGGGCCGCTGCTAACGTTACTGTTATGGGTAAGTTGTATATGTACCAGTCTCAAGTGGGACCAACTGACTTTACTGAACCCAACTGGGCCGCTGCTAACGTTACTGTTATGGAGAAGTTGTATATGTACCAGTGTCAGGTGGGACCAACTGACGTTACTGAACCCCTCTGGGCCACTGCTAACGTTACTGTTATGGCTAAGTTGTATATGTACCAGTGTCAAGTGGGACCAACTGACGTTTCTGAACCTATCTGGGCCGCTGCTAACGTTACTGTTATGGGTAAGCTTCATTGCCATTCATATAAATGTTTGTATAATTTGTTAGGGGAAATGAAAACTAGAAGACATAAATAAGGATCTTGGGGAAGTAGTGATATTCAAAAGCAAATCAGAAAAGTAAGGAACACTTTAATATGTGACCGAACAGAGTGAAAAGGTGTGTCGTGTAGTCCATTAATTCGGTTCACAACCAAGAGAACACGTGTTCGTATTCCCTAACAGGGCATGATGGATTAACCATCTCTTCACACCCTGTGCTTTTGTTCGGTAAGGATGTAGTATTCGGGCATATCACCCGCTTTGTTTACATTACTCGTACGCTCGCCATCACGTTCCCGTCTATTTTGACTGCTGTGGGATACAACAATAAGTTGAGGGGGGTGCTCACCCCCTCATGACTTATAGTCATCATCATTTACATTGCCAGCAGGGGAGCAAATAACAGAAAAGAAGCAGTCATAATAGACGGGAACTTGATTGCTAGCGCAGTAATAGTGTAAACAAAGCAGGTGATATGCCAGAATTCTACATTCTTACCATTTGTTCACTTAGTAGTAACTAGGGTCCAGGAGTCAGGGGACATTGTGGCATACCATCTGGGGAGGTTGTTGTTGTTGTTGTTGCCCCAATCTTTATGGGAATCCCGCGGCATCCTGGTAGTCTGCCACCTCTCTCACCTCTCTCGGGTTGGTCCAGAGATGTCTGAGTGAGGTGACATTGAAGTTGTATTTGTGTGGTGCAAGTGTTGGGCAGTGGAGTATTAGGTGTTCTGTGTTGTTAGTTGGTGAGAAACTTTAGTCACCTAGATAATACGCTGTAACTCCAGTGTAATAGGTGGAGTCAGGCTCCAGAGACATGGAGATGAGCACCGCAGCATCAGTCATCGGTCTGATAATGGTGATGGTGTTGGATGTATTGGTGTTGATAAACAGAACTAGTGTTATTATAGATGCTGAGACTTGATGATGGCGTATTTGACAAATGTCTGAGAATTCGTCGTACTAAAAACTTACCTCAGAGGTGAAAATAAGCAGAAATAAGCAACTCAAAACTTATATATTTTGCTTGAGAAATTAGAAGTAGCGTTTATGCTAAGAACAAATATATGAGTTGTTTGTATTGAAATTATAATTTTTAGTAATATTGTTGCAAATCATTATATTTGTTTTATTGTAATGAATACTGCATAATAGATAGATGCAATGCCTAACAAGAAACTTACCTTAAATGTAACAACCCTCTCACTTGCCCTATCCTAATAACTCACTAATGATGATTCCAATAATAACAGCCCGGTAATTACTATAATGATACACAACTCCCGAGGCTGGATTGATGACCATCACTACATCATTTACTATAATCCACGCCACCACTAAGGGTAATTAATGGTCGATAATACGATAATCCCACACTTTAACACTTACTGTTGAGCCACATGAATTATTGTTTAAAAGCATATTTCGAAAAATGTATTTCGCTACATCTTTGTTTTACCTGAATAATATACATAGGGACGCAGCAAATGACATATATGTATATATATACTGTATACATATATACTGTATGTATGTATGTATGTATGTATATACTCAGGCACATACCCCATTGCTGGGGGTGGACGACACAAGACAGAGTCCAAACAAAAACAACATTTAAAGTTCCTATTCTCAGAGTCCGGGACCACTTTTGCGTTCCCTCGCCCGTTTCTCTCTCTCATCGAGTAGGATATGTATATATATATATATATATATATTATATACAGTATATATACTGTAGGCCTATATATATAATTATATATACATATACAGTATATATATATATACTGTATATACAGTATATGTACAGTATATATATATATATATATATATATATATATATATATATATATATATATTTCTAGTCTCTCAGTGGGGATCGAACCATCGACCATCAGAACGATAGCCGACGCTTAATCAATTACACCACGGCAGTCTGATTAAGCGTCGGCTATCGTTCTGATGGTCGATGGTTCGATCCCCACTGAGAGACTAGAAACATTTAGTGGCTCACGTGTATTTGTGATATATTCTCAATATATATATATATATAATATATATATATATTTATATATATATATATATACACATAGTGTTATACCAGTGCCCCAGGGTCAGGAAGGGACGCCCACGCCTCTCAACCCTCCGAGGGTGCCACTCACAGTTTCGATACCACCCAAGGCATCATGTAACACATGGGACAAAAAAAACCTGAGGACTACCTCCAACACACATGTGCATAAAGAGTGCACCTCGGAGAGAAGCCACACCACCTCGCACTACTCCTGCACCTCCGGGAGGTTCCGAGAAGCAACTCCCCTTCCGAGCAGTCCCGAACAACAATACCGGAGCCAAGGATACCTGAGGATTGCCATTGACACTTCGGGACCTACGGGGGACATCCTCGAGAGAGAGCATGCCTCCTTGCCCCACTCCTGAGGATCCGGCTGACGCCCCCAGAAAAGGGTACAGTGCTCCAGGACCCCTGGAAAACCTCATACACCGGAGGGCGCTGGACATGGAAACTGCCCCTGACGGACTGGAGACGACCTCAGAATTCCCCAGTGCTTCTAAATATGTTAGTGTCCCCTTGCCAGAAGCAGAAAACTGGGACTTGTAGCAGTAGCTCCTCACCTGGGCCAGTTACCCCTAAAAAATGCGCAGTGGAAAACAAGGAAAAGAACAGCAATAAGAAAAATAGAGAAGAAAGCTGCGCGTCATCACAACAATCGAGTTCATTAGCGGAGCCCGCGGAAACGGTGACGTCATCATCTCAGCCGTCTACCTCTGATAACTGCAGCCAGGGCGGATCCGGGGTATTGGACCTTAAGAGGGCTTCAGAACTGAGTTAAAGCCAACCTGCCCCGCCTCTCACCTCCAACAACCAGGTCCGAGGAAGACGGGTCTACTGTCATGCTAAAAAGGCCGGGGTCGCCCCTTTTATATAAAATAACTCTTCCCTGTACAGTAACTCTTAAGTTTGCCAAATAAGCAGGCCGACTTTAGGTCATCAGAAAGATTATAAACCTGTTGCCTTGCCAGGAGTGCTTTGGAGGACTCTCCCCAAGTGTTCATCTTAGATCAGCTGTTGGTGACGAGGAAGTTATTTAACCAGGAAAGAGGATCCTACATGATTTCCTGTTATCCCGGGTACAAGCATCGTTCCGGAGATGATAAATTAGACCCCGTCTTTATACGAAAGTTAAGGCTTTTTAACTTCCCTTCCATTTCAAAATTAAAGGTCAACTTGCCCACAATACAAACTCTAACATAACGTAAATTCTCACTTAACCCGAAAATTTAAGGATTTTACGTTAGATACATAGAAGGCTGGCCATATACTCCCTTAACCTGTCTGTAAAAGTTGAATGCCAAAAACCATTTCTAAGTGCATTACTTCGAGCTTTATATAACACTTTCGCGGGCTGAGTATGGGCCTAATATATATACACTTATACAGTATGTATAAATGACTAAAAAGTAAAGAGGAATCATTAACAATTAATTTCTTGTAATAGGACTAATATATATGTATAAATGACTAAAATGTAACCAGGAATGATTATAAAATCATTTCCTGTAATAGGACTTGAGTTATCCTACTGGAAAACAGTTCTTGAACTTTGAGGGCCGTTTTCCAACTCGGAAATACTTCTAGTTCATAAACAACTAGCCATACAGTAATGATTCAAACACCATTAGAAAGGCCATACCAAAATTTGTAAACTGGTCTGTGGGAATTCATTTAGCCACCCCCATTCATGCGCAGCACGTCTTAAAATTTGCAAAAACAGTGGCAAATGTTCAACCTAATAATATATAGGCTAAAAATTAAACTAGATGAGATATATAAAAACATTGAAGACTAGATTATAAAAACACGTTTGTGAGTTGATTGCACACAACAAGAAAGACGATATACTAGATTCTTGAGTACTGAATCAATTGTTGTAGTGTGTAATTTTGTATAATTTTGGCCCTAATTTTTGACATATTTAAAAATTATAAAAACAATGTTCAATCTGATGGTACCAAGGATTAGCTTTCATAGTCCTCTAAACGTATGCCAAATATCATTAAAATCAGAGGGAGTTCACCGACACCCTGGGACTAAATACAGGTCGGTCCCCTTAATACTTCACATATTACCCATTCACTGTTCATTAGACTCGCTCCTTCACATCATTCCTTTATCCATAACCTAGTTCCTAAACTCTGATCTTAAACTTTATTCCTAAAAATTCCCTTTGCTATACTTTTGTTTTGTCAGTAATTCTGTCTCAATTCGTCTTGTACATTAATTTACCAGCAGCCGTATCCAACAACTTTGTTGCATTTTTGTGTTCCCATACTTAGTAATATTGTTGTATATAAATTGCACATAAAACTCATTTGTTTCTCAAAGTCTGCCGGTCCTATATTGACAGCCGAGTTCAGTTGTCTCAGAAACTATTTACATTTACTTGGGCAACGGACTTCAATTTCGACCAGGTCAAGTGAAATGATCGGGAGGCTCTGTCTCAGTTATTACTAGTGTCTTGACTAAATTAATGTGTACAAATTGTTTTTATGTTTCTGAATTATAAGACTTCCCTCACGGAGGACCTAAATTCTTTCAGTATAACACTCATATATATATATATATATATATATATATGCATGAAATGGTTCGCTTGTTTTTTCATGCCATGGTGGAATGGATTAAACTTTCAAGCAGTGGTTCCCAAACTGGGGGCCCATTTTAAATATGTAGGGGCCCTTAAGTTGAGGGAGTGTACAGATTATGATACCAGATGGTAGAGGGGAGGTAACCAGCCAGTAGAGTAAAATCACAGGTTCAGAACAGGTTGGTGCATTGCCTTGCTACCAGGCATATGATTGGTCTGTCCCAAATTATATATTTATGTTTATTCATTCAATCTGAATAAATATTGCTCTATATCTGATTATATTTTCTTATATTTTAATAACAAAATATATGTATTTGATGAGGAAGAACACAATGTTGGCCTAATCCGTGCATATCCCACAGAGGCTATGCACGGATGGGGCTCCAGCCATTGTAGGTTCTCAGCCAGGCTTTATTACAAGAGTTCTACAAAAAACCTCCAACTGCTACTCGTCTTCACTGCATGATCCCCAGGCAAGCCCTTGCATCTAAAACACTACCCCTAGAGTTCTTGTACACTCCGACATATTTAGATAACTGAATATGCTCAACCTGGATCTACAGGGTAAAGAAAGCTTGATAATCGAGTCTGTGGACAAAATCAAAGCTTTTATTTTTAAGATGGAAAATTGGAGGCTCAAAGTTGGCCTAGGTAACTAGGTAACACTGCTACACATAATTTGATAGCAAAACATCTTTAAGCCTTGGAAGAGGAACTTAAAAGATACTTCCCCAATATCCAGAGCCAAACCTCTCTAAGGGCCCATTCACTACTAAGGGCCCATTCACAGTTCCAGTGACATGTATACCTGCTGGCAATGATGATGGCCAGACAGAGCTGATGAAGCTTCAGGAAGATTCAGGAACCAAGATGGAGTTTTAAGTTGAATCTCTTACTGTGTTTTGGTCATCAATGGCAGTTTCCTATCCAAACTTATGTGACCTAGCATTTCGCCACCTCCTACCATTTGTGTCAACCTATTCCTGTGAGGCTGCTTTCTCTCACCTACTCAACATAAAAACAAAATACACTTGATGTGAAGCATGACTTACGATGCACTTTGAGTGTAACATAACCAGGAATCAAGGTGGTTGTTGATATGCAACATAACCCTTCGCACAGAATGGAATGGGGATGCAAATGATAGGAACATTGTAAGAGCTGTAACTTGTTTTAGTAAGATATGTTTAACCCTCTACGTCATCTATGACGCGATCACATCATATGGCGGTACGCCCAAGAGTATCATATGACGCGATATCGTCATATGAACTTAGTGAAATAGCTCAATAATAGGTTTATGACGCGAAATTGCATCATATGGAGCTCAGTAAGTTAGGTAAGTTAGATCATTGTCGGTTGGTGGTAACCCCACATTCCTTCGACTTCTACCGGTCCCTCAGTGTAAGAGAGAGTGTTGTGGGGGAAATACCGGGCGCTCTGGCAACCCGTAAGTAAGTTGATATAATATGATGGAGGGGGTTAATATCAATGCAAGTACCTCATTATATATTGTCTGATCTAGGAATGTGTATTAATTGTTTAGTTCTATTAATGTATCATACTCAAAGAATTAACATAATAAATAACACATTATTACAATACTGCAATGTATGTTGCTAAAAGTGTGTGTTTTTAAATACTGTAGCGGGCTACGGATGGACGGACGGACGACGGGGGCCATAAATATGGATGCTATAATTATGAAAAAGGGGTAATGACCGTAAAGAGTTTGGGAACCACTGTAGGACTGTCCGTGGTTCGATCTTGGGTGAGAGAAAGAACTTGAAATTATATAATTATGTTTTCGTTTTCGAATCATTATGCAAACTCAGTATATTTATATTAGACGAGAATTTCTGATAAATGTTGCCAGATATACGAGTTAGCCTTATTTGGTCCTTGGAGGGGGGGGGGGGGCCCCTGTTTGAATTTTACATATTTCACTCTCTTAAATTGGAGATTGTATGACATTTCACCCTATTAAGTTGGCCATAAATAAACGCTTCCCCCCATTCAGGTGTCAATTTTTGTCATGGCGAGCGATAACGAACTTGTAACATACAATAAATCGGCCTTTGGTTGAAAAAAATTTCTATCGAAAAAATTTACAGACTTAGCTTGAAGGTGACCTGGGGGGGGGGGGCCTTTTATAGTTTGAAGGAAGTCCAGGAAGGCGTTTGTGTTTGCCTTAAAATAAATTGCTCGAAAAGGGGAAGTGCAAACATCATCCTCAATAATAATTAAACAAATTATCATAATAACCTAGAAAACGTTGGACACCATAGTGCCCCCCCCCCAGATTACCAGCTTGGTGAACATCCCGTAATAAAGAAAAATAAATGTATGGTGTTTTATATATATATATATATATATATATATATATATATATATATATATATATATATACACATAGATAACAGGAGAACTTGATTTGACCCGAAAATGGCCGCTTTGCAGTAAGGGACCCAAAGCTGGAAAATGGACCTTTAACTTCAATCCTCAAAATATCGGCTCATAACCCACATAAATTGACGAAACTCACGGTGAAGTCAGCTAATTCAATGTCTATTTTAATATCTGAAAACGGTATCTAAATCCGTCCACTTGTTTCTTTGCACCGCTGGAATATACAAGTCAAACATGAGAATGTGTATAATAACGGCTGGCTATATAAGTACAACCTCAAGCATACACAGTTATATTTCTAGTCGACAGATTTACAAACGCAAGCCAATGTACACAAAAATACTAATTTTATATCACTCTTCAAATAGATCACTGTACATAGCTTTAACAGTCCACTTACATAGCTCTTTTTCACACCTGTGAGCTTGCGCCTATTGTCGTCATTTTGTGACCTTGTGTCAGCCCCTGAGGCAGCATCAGGATTGCACTTAGCGTGGACATTACTGTTGATGTCGCGCACCATGTTACCGGCAAACAGATTGAAAAGGACGCCAGCCATTTGTCGCACGAGCTTGTCCACCAAGCTGTGTCCCTCAGAACAGGAGGCCCCGGTCAGCTGGGCGTTCTCGCTTTACTGGGTGCTCACCACCTCAATGAACACCATCCCTGGGCAGGTCACACTGTTGCAGCTTGTGCCGGTTTGTCTCCTCCATCACCAGGAACCTCCAGACATGACTGATGTCCAGCGTGACATCAATGGCAGTGGAGGATGGAGCCAGGAACTTGACACGGTCCAACAGCTCTGTGAAGGACCTGTAAATGGCCTCCACCTGCTCGCCATCGTTCTCTTCAAACCTGGCTTCCAACGGTGCAGCCTCTCTGTCGACCAGCAGGTCAGCACAGGCACCACACTTGTTGCCCCTGGTTGTCGAACGTTCCCGGGAACATTTCTTTTGGGATTTTGTGGGATCACCCGGTTCTGGCCATAGTAATATTAGCAGTAACACTCCCCGCATACTAAAAAAAGCGCTTACATAACGAAGAAAGATAAAGTGATCCTACTTAAAGTACGATATATTTATGTGTACATTTCAAAGTTTTAGGAGTTTTTAGCAATATCTACTATTTTTAAACAATATTTGAAGACGTCCATCGACGCTATCGCCGACGAGTAGTTTAACCTCGCACCTCACCGTTTTCTGTTAACCCATTTTCTTACGATGTGCGATTTTGGGTTTGTTTGTCACTCTCCCGCAGTAATATTTAGTTATTTGACGTCTTCTACATCATCTTTAGGAGCAACGGGGGTCTGGGGGCAGCAGCCCTTAAGTTAGTTATAGTTGTCAGGTAAGGTTAGTAACACTATTGTCGTCGGAGGAGGAAGCGGGTGCTTACCTAATTGTAATTAGTGGGGGAGTATGAAGAAGCCTTCTCGTATAGACCCACACCTCTAATATTTATTTATTTCAAGTTAAAGCCTCCCAAAATTGGAGGTGGGTTTGTTTACGTTCCGCCGCAAGTGCAGCCTAGCCGAGTCGCATTATCAAGGGAAGTATTAACCTAACCTGACAACCTAAACTAACCTAAGAGTTGCCACTGCTGCTGTCTGCACATCAGTAGTAGGGCTTCTTAAATACCATAAGACTAAAATAACACAAATTTCCAGTAATAATCATTATTATAGTAAGATTGTAAACCTAAAAAAATTACAAATAAAAAAAACATGAAAATAGCTGTGGTCCGTTTCCTTAACAATTTGGCTGCGGCCATATTTCCGCTCATTCAGGCACTCCAGAATGATTATGCGAGTGTCTGAATGAAATTAAATGTGCCAGTATTCAGCCAAAAACTAGAAGAAAATAGCTTCAAAATTACACGAAAACGAGCTACGTAGCTCGCGGCTTCACCAGCAGCGCTACCATAGGCATTCGCTAAAATTAGCAATTATCGCTAATGTCGCACTACATTTGCCTTTGGCAGCGCTGTATATCTCACGAGAGCATGACTCAGATTCCTCAGTGCCGCGGCCAGCTGGCTGGAGGAAGGAGTGTGGCCTGTCGTGCTCCCGCTCCCTCGCACTCAATTCTACAGGCTTTAACACCGGGCATTTTCCGGTTATTTCCGCCATATTAGGGCTCATTCAGGCACTCCTGATTGATTAGGCAAGTGTCTGAATGAAATGTAATGTATTCAGCCGAAAACTAGAAGAAAATAGTTTCAAAATGACACCAAAACGAGCTTCGTAGCTCGTGGGGTTCACCTGCAGAGCTAACATAGACATTCGCTAAAATGAGGAATTCTCGCTAATGTCTCGCTAAATTTTCCTTTGGCAGCACTGTATATCTCGCGAGACTCTGACTCAGAGCCTTCAGTCTCCACGGCCGCTTGGCTGGGAGATGGACGTGTGCCCTGTCGCGCTCCTGCTCTAAAGAGGCTTTTAAAGCCTGTAAATTGAGGTAAATTTCCATGGCGTTCGGGAATGTCTCCCGCAGGGAAAGGGTTAAGAGGCTTTAAAAGTCTGTAAATTGCTGTAAATTGCCATGGCGTTTGGGAACGTCTCCTACAGGCAATGGGTTAATATTGACCAAAAAGAATTCTCAAAGAAAATGAACGAATCCGTGTAGCCTACTAATACAGTACAAAGCTCGCGGGGTAGCGTCGTCGGATCACTCGGACGTCTGGGATATATTTTTCAAATATTGCTTAAAAAGAGCCTAGTAAATATTGATAAAAACGATAATTATTTAGAAAAGGCTCGCCGCCTAATTATAAATAATGTATTAGGGACAATGCAGGTCTATGGAATCCTTATACTGTACTCATGTATAATCCACTGTGGAAGAATAATTTTGATCATATTTATATAACCCGATATTAGTGGAAAAAATTCATATCACTCTCAGAGCTCCTTCGGACATCCTCACTGTTTACAAACTCCTTCAGTATGGAGTATAATCGACATTTACCCCCTGCTGGTAGCCTGGTAACACAGAGTCACAGATGATGATTTCAATAAGTGATGGGAAGCCCCTCAACCCATCCGGTATCCCACATTGGAAATATAGGTAACAAAAACCATGAAAACACTCATTCACATCAAATCTGGAGGAAAAAAACAAGAAAAATAAGGTGCGAGCCTTTTCCCTATACAGTAATTACATTAAAACTATTAAAACCTTGAAATGCACCTACAAATAAACCATACTTTAAATAGGATAGGTTTTCTTTCTGTATTTTTCAAGTACTTCGTTTAATAGGTGTGGAGTGTTACTGCTACTATTACCGTTATGGGTAGCCTAGCCTATCAAGGAATTGTCTTAGGTGTTAAATTTTCACATAGCCTAGCGTAGATATTTAATAAAATAGATTCTCCATACTCCATAGATTTTCATGGAAAGCTTGTTATAAAGATAAATAAAATATTCGTAAGTAGGCTAAGTTATTTTACAAGATCCAGCATTATTCTTGGTGTCAAATTAAACTGTCTCTGGTGTCACCACTGTTTCGGCTTACTGCTTCCACATCACTTCAATTTATCGCCTTTAACATCATTGGTGCCTTCACTGTCATCATTATGCCTTTCACCACTTTTAGGATAGTACTGTATGAGGGATCGACAGCATCGCTGCCATCACTGGAGTTAGGCTACTAGAAACACTTGGAATCCAACGAGGAATGTAATTTGTTTTAGCCTAGCCCTGATAAAAAGACGAAATGCTTCCTTTTTCCGCTGATTGAAGGCCAGATGGAGTAGCTACAGGCTACCAGTTAGTCACATTCTCATCACTTGTACATTCTGCCATTGTTGTGTTAAATCAGAGGAACATTAAAGCACTAAAACACGATATATCACTGGAAATAATAGGCAGTTCAGCAGAGTCGGCCACACTCTGGGAGTGTAAACATTTAACCTCTGAAGTGCGCATGGGGGTAATTGGAAACGTCCCCCTGTGCTGACGTATTTGAGGTGTTTCCGTCACTAAAATATTCATTGTGCCATTAATAGCATTAATACTTATCCATATGCGCCTATTATGGGTTGATTATAAAGGTATTAACCTGAAACAACAATAAAACGAGTGAAAACAGCGTTTGGATGGTCAAAATCGGAGATATAGCCCGCGAGTTGTATAATGTATGGGTGAGGCAATCTGCTTTCCCGCCAATTTCCCCCAAGGCCACTGAGACACAGTCGATCGATACTCTCTCTCTCTCTCTTGCACTCGCTTGCCATCAGTGATGACAACACCCTGCTTGCAACTCGCTAATGTTAGCACGAAAATATACCTCAGAATAAGGGAATAACAGGGAAAATAGGTGATAACTGAAGGAGAGGAGGAAAGTGGGGAAGGAGGGGAGGTAGAGGACTGAGATTTTGCATGGCCCAGGGGCCAAAACAAAAAAATTTTTTTTTTTTTTTTTTTTTCGATGTCAAAAGTTGATTTTTTTTTTTCACTCACTCATAAGAGTCTCCCCGCAGTCCGCCGGGGGAACTCTTAAGAGTCTCCCCGCAGTTCCCGGGTTAAACATAAACAATGAGGTGTGCAGGGTGCAGGAAGCGAAATGTTTCTGGTGGCTCAGTTATTTCGTATTTGTTTACGTTTTCGTTATTCCAGTGACTTATCCTTATTGTCTAATAATACTCTAATATTTTAGACATTGCTTACCTTACTGTATGTACTTCAACCGCTATATTATAGCTGTGGTGGTTTTTGGGAATCGAGAAACCTGCCCTACATAGCTCACCACAACAGCTTGGTATGGACATTCGTCTCAGATAGCACTAAAAACGCTTACAAAATGGACACTTTCAAAGCATTTTGCATTTTTAATAATTACAAAATGATAATACTTCACAAAATCTAAACAGAGAGCACCACTTCAACTAAACAGGGTTGGGTCCGTTACTACAGCTGCAGGTCAACTTCGCTGGCCCGTGTCAAATCCAGTTCTCCTGTTATCTATGATATATATATATATATATATATTATCTTTTTTTATTGATATCATTTATCTTGACCTTTTAACCCCTTGAAGCTCTGACGCACTTTAGCAGTATATTCTGGCTATCATTAGACGATTCTATCCAGCTTAAGAAGGATCTGTGAGTATTAAACGTGTAAAAAATGTCTCAATCAACCCTCTGACTTCCATATAACCTTCCTAATCTGAATAAAATTGTTTTATAATTACCAGAAAACAAAACAGAAATGCGTATTTTGAGCTTGAAAGGGTTAAACTAATTACTCGGGCGAAGTATCAAAAGTGTAAACGCGACTATTTAGATATCTTTTTTGTTAATATATGATTGTTGCAACTGACAGAATATCTATTATTATAATAAAATGAGTGTGCGTTTTTTTATATCGCAAAAGGAATTACAAACCTCAATTATATTGCAACCAAAAATCTTACTAACCCCAAGACGTCGATTTAGGCAGTGTTAAAGGGAGGCAGGAAAAACTATTCAAAGGTGTCAATTAGCCAGGTTGTCCTTGCCTTTCAATTAGTGACTCTCCTGTATATATTGGACCAAGATAATTAGCTCATTAAGCTTCGTGCAAGTTAGGTTGTTTCAAGACCAGCAGAAGGTCACCGTAGGGGCTGCAGGTGAGGCTGAGGCGGTGCAGAAAAGAAAACAAAAAACATATGAATTATTGGGGTTGTGCCGAAAATACCTCAAGAATTATTGGGGTTGTACAGATAATAATGTAAGAATTATTGGGGTTGTGCAGAAAATACCTTGACAATTATTGGGGTTGTGCAGAAAATACCTTGACAATTATTGGGGTTGTGCAGAAAATACCCCAAGAATTATTGGGATTGTGCAGATAATATCGTAAGAATTATTGGGGTTGTGCAGAAACTACCTTGAGAATTATTGGGGTTGTGCAAAAAATACTTTGAGAATTATTGGATTCTGCAGAAATTACCGTAATATGTGGCTCGAGTTTCAGTACAGTCGTGGTCATAAATACTTGAACGTATCTTATTGATAAATCTCTAATTTTTACATGTCCCCTACAATGCTGGTGCTGGTATTACAAACACTTATTTTATTTACCATTTAAGTTTTTAGTTTATACTGTATATACACACGCACATACAGACAATCACTCAAACGTTTACGCAAAGCTAACACTCTGATACAACAAACAACAACACCATCTCCATCAACGAACTCTCCCACAGAGCAGTCCACCCCTTCCCCCATCCTTCACACAACAAGTTTACACACACACACACTAACTCAAACACAAAGCTCACACACCAAGCATAGATCCCTGACTAACTTTTCTCACAGGTACCTTTGTCAGTGTCTGTTTACATCAGTCACACACACACGTGCACGCGCGCACTTACACACTAATCCACAAACTTACATGCAAAGCAAAGACCCCTTTACACATAACATATCATATCTTCATTAGTGGGTTAGGATTTTAATATTTTGTTGTTTTCTGTCATTTAATCATGTGCAAAGTTTTCACTCGTTTGGTTTAATATCATATACTATATTCTCCAATCTATAATTTGAGAACCTTCAGATGTTCAGAAGGTTTAGGTCGAATATACCTCGACAGTTTTCACTGTCATACAGATGGGGCAATTGAACAGCTACCTTTCCCATTTCTTCCCTTCATTCCTATTTGTATAGAAGGAAAACACTGTTCAATGTATTATAATCACAGAGACGTATTCTACAGTGGCTACTAGCTGCAGTCATCTTCCAACTTCACTCCTGGTGGTTTTTCTGGGCGATACTCTAAGCCGCAACTCTTTCCATCCGATATTGCTCTCGCCAAGATTGATCGACTTCCCGTAGCCATAAGACATTTATAGGGGTATAGAGCTCATGTTCGTTGAGTTCTCCAAGATTGTATGTACAAAGAATCCGCTAACCAATGCAATTTTACTCTTTACAGTGTCACCATCCAGCATCAGACTAGTTGGTGTGGGTGATGGTGGTCAGCTGAAGGTGGTGGCTGGATCACCCCTGGAGCTGGAGTGTATAGTGAGGGACGCCAGACCACCACCCACCGTAGCCTGGTATAGAGACGCTATCACCCTACATCATGGTTAGTTCTATCTATCTATCTATTGCCTGACGCCGTGATCCCCGAATGGGTGGCCACGAACGAACCGCCCCCATGCACCTCTGTCCCCAGTCAGTCGACGCCCCTCCCCCCAACCAGCACACCTTCGTTCATGTACTTCCTCACTCCATCCTTCCACCTCATATTCGGTCTACCTCTCCCCCTCTGTCCCTCCACCTCGCTCTCATACACCCTCTTAGTCATTCTCTCGCTTTCCATACGTTCCATATGGCCGAACCATCTCAAGTTGTTCCTTTTCACACTTTCCAGCACATCTACCTCCACACACACCTCCTTCTTACTTCCTCATTAGTCTGTCTATCCCTCCATGTAACTCTGCACGCACTCCTTAAGTTAATTCATTTCCACTGCTCTCACTCTTGGTCTGAGTCTCTCAACCAACGTCCATGGCTTCGCTTCCGTAAGTCAGTGTCGGGATTACCACACTGTCCATGCAAGGACTTCTTCACTTCCATGGTTAGTTCATTATGTTTATATTTGTGCTGAGGTGGTGGCTGGAATCACTCCTGCAGCTGGAGTGTATATTGAGAGACGCCAGACCACCACCTACCGTAGCCTGGTATAGGGACGCTATCCCCTTGCATCAAGGTCAGTACATTTTAATATACCAGTAGTAGTAGTTGATGAATGATTGGTGTGCGTGACTGTGCTTACCCTCTTACTCTAATCATGGGAATTCCCTCCGTGCAAGCTCCCAGGTCATGATTTGGTCCCTTCCAGTCAGTTCCTGACATAAATTCTTATGTGGTGTTCCCCGAGATCTCTTTGGGGGTTGTCACTCATCAAAACTACAGTATGAGTTAGGTCAACTTCAGGAAGGCAAGCCAAGTACCCATTTAGCCAAAGCCGGCACTCACAAGATATGCACCCAATATATCTCAAATTTGTTTCAGAGAGTAGATGCCCAGTTTGTTATATGTTCATACCAATGGTCCTCCAAGTACCTGCAAAAACATTGTGGTACGTAAGTAGTTGATGTGTCTCTCCAAATCACTGTTGAGTATCTTTGTTTCACAGCCATATAATAAGACAAAGGAATATTAATATCTTGATGATCAGCAGTTTGGGCCTTTTGCATAGCTATCAACATAAGCATATAATACCCTTGTTGAGAGTTCATAATCTTACATGCTAGACCCATGACATTGTAGTGTTATGGATCTCACTACCAATATGAATGAATAGTTTGTGTTTTTACTTGCAACTACAGACCACACTGCTTCACCCAACAAGCCACCAACTGCTTGAACTTCTTAGTCCAAGATGCCATTAGACTCAGGATATCCAACTCCTCATGTAATACCTTAATATCAAATGTGATTTTCTCCAGCGATACCTTTAAGATCATTTCATCATCCGGAAAGTCAAAGTCAGTTATTGTGAAATTGCCATCCATTGCTCTATATTAACTGTGACTGACTGCATCTCAGTAACCGATCTATACAACATACTAATCCAAACTAGTGTTGAATAGTGAGGGTCCCAGCATACACCCCTGTCTCATTTCTGAGTTCACAGGGAAGAAGAGGGAAGCCTAACCACCACACTTAAGGGTTTGTTTTCACCTAAGGCGGTGTTGTTTTCTGGACCCCCTTCTCCTTCATGTTTAGCCCAATTAGTATTGAGATTATATGACGTTTGTTCCATTGGTTTGGCGATTTGAAGAAGTTTCGACCAATTACCATGTCAATGTTAAGACATTTTGTGCTATTTGAATGACAATTGTTTTCCTAGCGAGTGATAGCGAGTCTGCAATTAAATAGGAATTAGGCTTCAGCCGAGGACAATTATCTACCCAATAATGTACAAATGTATCTTGATGGGGGTCTTGGGGATACTTGTTAATGCTTGATGGAGGTCTAGGGAGCAAACTAGAAACCTTCACTTAACTGCACTCTTTGTACCTGTGTTAAGTCCAGACACTAGATCAATAATCTCTGCAGGTATCCCACGGTGTCAAAATACCATTCACAGTTCTCAAGCTGGTAGTAGTATAAATAGTAGTTTACTTGGGGCTGTTTCATGGACTCTATATTGATAAAGAGGAATATTTGATGCTAGACCACCTACCATCACTGACTGGTTGTAAGTCCCTTTCTCAATCTCCTGTATGCACTCACATCCACACAATCTCTCTCTCATTCTCTGTGTCGTACTTTCTGCCTCTGGTATGTTATTTGGAGCTGGAGTGTGACCGAGTTACACGACCCCCTCCCGCCTTGCATCACATTGTATAATTATCTTGCTTTATTCCTTGCTCTCGATCTACAGTTATATGTCTCCTTAGCTTTCTCTGAGTGGGCCTCTTCCCTGTATTTGTTTGCTGTCTGTTCGCTCACTCTCAATTATATGCTTCTTGGAGCTGTTGCCTTCTTGCTGGTGTCATGGTGTATACCAATGGCATCAAGTTTGATTGGATCACATAACACAACAATCTAAGTATATAATCATTGTAAACAATATACATACACCTATGACGCCTTATGTTCATGATAAATTTGTGACTTGACTCAGGTGACAAAACCTGGTGTTTGTTTGTGAGCTGCGGTACAACTGTTGTTCACTGCCAGGCTCCACTATCACTTGATAGTCTTTTTCAAGTGATAGTGGGGCCCGGCCTTAAGGGGGGAAAGGCTGTTCAAGTGCTAGTGGAGCCCGGCTTTAACCCTTTCGCTGCGGTTGACGTTCTGGAACCTCCTGGCAATTTGCAGCAATTTCCAGGCTTTAAAAGCCTGTAAAAAACGTAAAAATTGAGTGTCAGTGGTCGGGAGCGTGAGGGGCCCACCTCCGATCCTCAGAGCAGCCAGCGGCCCACTGAGGTTAGACTGTGTCTCGTGCGGGTCTCTCACTGCCTCTCACAACATTGTTGACAAGCGAGCGAGTGCTAACAAATAGCGGGTGTGACGTTAACCACTCCGTTAGAACCGCAGGCTTGTCCTACAGTGACTCGCTAGGATCGCCAGGGCAGTGGATGTGGCTACAGTTGATGTAATTTGTGTGCTTTATTTCATATGAAACCTCGTTTCAAGGGCGGTCCAGTAAGCCTCTTTGTTTTCGCCCATGTCAAGTCTTTATATATTTAATTGCAAAGTATATGTTTTATCATTAACCCTTAACTGGCGGCGTGCAACATAAGTCGAGTATAATAAATCTGGACTATCTGGCGGCGCTCGACATAGGTCGGGTGGCAATTTCAGCACGTAATGTTGCTGAGTGAGAGAGACAAGGGGTGGCAGGAGACTCGCGAGCGTATGACTTCTCCAGACCACCGCGGCGAACCTACTGACACGAATCCCACCTCCTCCCTCCCTCTCACACTCGCTATATACGGAATTGTATGGGGAAAGTGCCGAATTACATGCTTTTTGCACTCGCGTTGCGCGGTTTGTTGCAAGAAAACTAGCCATCATAAAAGGATCGTTATGGTGTCATTGGAAAGCTCTGTTTATGCCCTTTCAGGGATAGATACTTGTTTTACGCTCTGGGTCTTATTTAGGCATGAAAATGATCACGTAACACCCCTATTTTGGCTAAAAACACCCCGCTGGGGGGGACAAATAAATAAACCGCTAGCCCGATAATCTAGTGTTAAGTAGTAATGATAGGATTTGAGAGAGAGAGAGAGAAAGCAGAACAGAGTGAGAGGAGGCCCGCAGTGTTTTTTGACATGCTCGATGACGCCACGGCTAGCTGGCCTATTGGGGATTGGTTGGAGGAGTTTTTTACCATGCTTGGTGACGTCATGGTTGGTTGGCCTCTTTGGGATTGGCTGGAGGACGTGTTGCCGCTTTGCTTACGCGGTTGCGAGCTAGTGCTAGATATAGACAGCTGTCTTGCCACTCCCTCCCTCAGATCTGGTCTCTAGAACGCATCCTTATCCCTTTGATATCTGTCCCCCTTCTGCACCTGAGAACCTTTTCCTCTGCCTATCTCTCTCATTTCCCATATCTTTCACCACCTTTTATTAATATTATACCCCCTCTGGTTAACTCTGCAAAATCAGCTTCATGCTGGCCAGTTGTATTGTGCGTTAAGGTCTTATATAACCCATGTATTTTAGTTGTTAAGATAAGTTGATCACGAAGCATTGGTTGCCTCCATATTGTTTAGTACTGCGTCCTGTAATTATTAGTGTTCTGCTGGATTAGATAATGCTAGACTAGGAGTCTGATATTATAAGGTATTGTTTCCGATGGGTGCTGGCTTTAGTTAAAAGCTGCACGACATACCTGAGAACTGGCGGTGTGTGGGTAAATTCTAGTCTGGGAGCCATTGCGAGAAGAGCATGCTCGAATGAGGGCGTTTTTGCCTATACCATTCTGCACTGTTCTATGCTCGGTTTGTTTGTCTTTGAGGTACTCCAGGAGAACGCTTAATACTTCGGTATTAAGATTTCTCAAGAGAGCTACCCTTCACTATAACGTAATATGTGACGCACAGACTTGAGATTTGCACTAGGCTATGCGGCATGCCTATGCGCACCAGTTATCTCGGTATTTCATTGACTCTAGCTAGGACGTGATCAGTCATAGTAGACATTAAGTATATTAAACCAATTTACTCTATTATGCATACCCGTTTATTAGATAAAACAAGCATTTTCGCAGCCTAGTTTGATGTATTGAGACACAAAACGACATAGGCTCTTTGTGTTGATAGGAGAAAAACTGCATTGTACGTGGCAGATTATTATTTATTGTTGTAGAGTTTAGGATATTCTTGGATACGACTGCCTAATATATCCTGCCTTTTTTGTGTGCATAGCCTGCACGAGCATTGTTCCGCCTGCCTGCCTTTTTGGGTTCCATTTCCGATTCGAGCATCTTGATAGCCATCTCCCATTTAAAAGAAGATGCCTTGTGGTGTTGAAGGGGGACTTTAGTGCAACTTTTCGTTTCATGCAGGTGAGTGCCTGAAATTTATTGATTTAAAGTAACAAAGCTGTAACCTTTTCCCCCCTTACCACCTTACTGTGCATGACCCATTAAACCACAGCACATCGGTTATAGGTTAGTATATAGGCTGTTTTCACAATAACCATTAAGCCTAGAGTAGACCGCACATTTATTGAGAGTTTGATAACCTATTATTGCACTATAGAAACTACTGCGGAGTATTGTGTTCTGTGTTCACTCGGGGGAAGATACGTCTAGAGGTTGGATCTAGCGCTTTCCGTTGTACAACTTTATGCCATTACTAGTCCAATGAATAAGAGCAATGATATATTTAAACATCAGTCGTAACAAGGGTTTCACAGGTTTCTATGGCAACCCACTGCGGGTGAAACCCAGGGACACCTACAGGGCCCGTTCTGGTCTCATTTTGAAGATCATTTTCGCCTAGTTTTCGGCAGAAAACAGGTCATTTAACCCTTTGGCGCACCTATTTAGTTTCCAATCAAAGTTTTTTCCCACTCCAAAAATTATATCTAAAGCGCACTCAGGTCGGAGGCCAGTTTTGTGCCCGGCGATCATTTGTTTCTGTGACGTTTTTATCCACCAAAAAATCCTTGTATATGTATTAATGAGGTACCATCGGCTTCGGAGGATGGAAGTTGAAGCTAAGCCGAATAAAAAACATAGAATAAATACAAAACAACCACCTTGGGGCACTCCGAAATAAGAATTGTAAAACAAGAAGTAAATACCTATTCTCCAACTCGCGCTATGCTCAAACTTTTGCACCGCAACAATTTTGATTGGCATACATATATGGAAGCGGAATGTAATGATGGATTCCACTGGTATCTTCAGAATTACTATAAACCAAATAGTTACTGAGATACACGAATAAACGTGACAGTATCGAAACACAGACTGAGCTGTACTTCTGCTCACTTTCCCAGACAGCCGTGAGTAAAACGGTTACTATGAGGGGGTTGCCAAATTGTACCCATTGAACTAG
>CM064529.1:46805153-47117876 GCA_032716605.1 Paralithodes platypus
ATGCTAGTCAAGACCTAATCCAGGAACAGAGTAGCCAATTAAAAGTGTAGGTTTGTACCAGCCTGCCCATACCCTGGCCCGGGAGAGAGTGATTCACTAAAGTGCCCCTGAAGTTCTGTTCGAGGGACACCCGACCCAACTGAAGTGCTGCTCGAGTGACGCCCTACCCGAATGAAGTGCTGCTCGAGGACCACGCCCTACACCCATGAAGTGCTGCACCTCGGGCCCAACGACCTACGTTGGCCAGACCTGTAATCTCTTCCCCTGCCCTCCAAATATTCCCTAAGTGTTTCTGGTGTTTTTCGTTGTGTTATGGGTGTCAAGGTAAAGTATGATATGTGCTCAGTGTTGTGCTAATTACCTCTGCGATCTGTGCCCAAGATCCTTAATTGCGTACTGTGTTAATCCTTCTGAACCTTACTTACCAACCGTGTTAAAAACTGTGTATAAGTCCATAAACCTGTTATTTGATCAATTGTCTACAGAACATCTTCAAGGAAATACGTTGATAGATACTTGTGTTCAGTTATCCACTTTTCCACACTCTCACAGATCTTTATAATTACAGTATGTATTCTGTTTTGTATTTAGTGAGTTGAGGTCCCGATGTGTATTTCGTGATTTGAGTCCCTTCCTAAATGACTTTACATAGAAGATACGCCCATTTTTTATAAAGAATTAACCCACACATACTTAATTGTTTACCCCTAGAATCATCCCTGTGAATACCTATTTCCCCCCAGCTTCCTTTGATTACGTTCGATTACATACTCACCCTTGTCATTATTTTATGAATTCGTATTGGACGTTCAATTGAGTACTGCTGTAAAGTAATTCTGATGCTTCACGGCTCAGGAATTCCAGCATTTGAGTAGATTATGTTACTTAATGCCCACATCACTTACCATTCACCTATTATTATAGTGGCTGTTCATTATACGACTCTGTTAAACCATTCAGACCCTCTTAAGAATACTGATATTAAGTATCATTATTAAAACTATACAACTTTAGTGGCATTAAACCTTTGAACTGTTGTTAATTTCCACCAAACAGCTGTCCAGTCAGTGACCTGACCTCCTCCCTTGGTTTGAGTTAGGAAGGTCAACCTTGAGAATACCGCGACTAACCTTGAGTGTGCCCCTCACCGTGTGACTCACCCAGCCTACCTGGGTGTTTATTTTATTCCCACTCCCTCCCAAACTCCCCCCGTGTCTCTTATACTGAGACTGTATTTTACTTCTTTATTTGGTTTTCTCATATCGATTTTGTTATAATTTAAGGGTTATTATTTACGATGTTCCTGGTTTCCCCTTATGTTGCTACGTTATTAAACTGATACCATTGACCACATTTGGTCTATGATTTATTTCTTTGTAAGATTCTCAACATACATGTACCCTATTATTTTGTGCATTATTATTGATTTTCCGGTATACCAAGAAACCATCCCCGACTACGAATCTATATTCGAAGAGTTGGAAATTAAAATGATTGTGTTGAGACGATCTATGACTCCTCAAGATAGACGTTGCTTGACATAAAATTATACCATTTATAGTTCTATGTGGGTGTTGTTTATTGAGTTCTGTATTATCCTGATTGAATATCTATTCTGTGCTATTAAGAACGTTGTTCGGTGTGACCTGTCGGGCTATATTAAGGTCTATAAAGCCCATACTTTGGTATTTTTTGAGGAGGATACTAGGGCCTATCTCACGAGTTGTAAATTATAAACAAACCCGACATAAGAAATTACTTGTCTTGCTTTTATTAACGTGTGTGTGCATTCCCTTAAGTTATTAAACAGTTGCAAAACCATTTCCAGTAATCTTGAGAACATAATAATTCTTAAGTGATATAGTTATTTTTACCTTGCATTTGTTTCAGTAATGGTATATAGTTATATTTTACCTTGGCATTGTTTCAGTAAAGGTATAGTAGTTTATTTTTACCTGCATTGTTTCCCAGCTAAAGGTATATAGTTATTTTTTAACACCTTGCAATTGTTTCAGTAAAGGTATATAGTATTTTTACCATTGCAAATTGTTTTCAGTAAAGGTATATTCAAGTTATTTTTATACCTTGCATTGTTTCAGTAAAGGTATATAGTTTATTTTTACCTTGTCATTGTTTCAGTAAAGGTTTATAGTTATTTTTACCGCTTGCATTGTTTCAGTAAAGGTATATAGTTATTTTTACCTTGCAATTGTTTCAAGTAAAGGTATATTACGTTATTTTTACCTTGCATTGTTTGCACACAGTAAAGGTATATAGTTATTTTTAACCTTGCATTGTTTTTTTCAGGTAAAGGTATATAGTTATTTTTACCTTGCATTGTTTCAGTAAAGGTATATAGTTATTTTTAACCTTGCATTGTTTCAGTAAAGGTATATAGTCTATTCCTTACCTTGCAATTGTTTCAGTAAAGGTATCTCGTTATTTTTTTACCTTGCATTGTTTCCAGTAAAGGTAATATAGTTATTTTTTTTTACCTTGCATTGTTTCAGTTAAAGGGTATATCAGTTATTTTATTTTCACTTGCATATACTTTGATGATCTTAGCTGCCATTATGATATTCTTATTGCTCGTCCTGAAAGAGACTGATTTTTATGTATTACATTATAATATTCAATTTTATTAACAACTAAGATTATTAATCTAGTTTTTCCCATTGAACCTGGATATGTTGAGGTGTAAGTTGGCATTAGGGCTTGAATTTTACGTTATCCTATTTGTTGTGTCATTTCCACGGTCGCCCATAAACATAACAATATATATATATACCGGTATATATATATCTATATATATATATATATATATAATATATATACATAAATATATATTGCTATGTATTGCCTTTAGGCAATGAGAAAACATCTGGGAATATATTTCTGTCCAATGGTGTACTGCTTTAGCTAAACGTCTTTTGCCCCTGGCAATTAAAAAGCCGGCTGATGTTGGCGCCGATCTCGCCCTCCTTCCCCCTTGTCTGCTTGTTTGTTGCCTCTCTGGCTGAAATATGATTATGGTTCATAGAATTCGTAATTTAGTTTTACTACTCTTTATTTATACATTGTAATGAAGTATTCTATATTATAATTATTCGAGTTAATTTGCTTGATTATAGTGAGAGTAGTTTGTCTCGGTGATGTATGACATGTTTAATAACCTAATCTACCTTTCACTTGCTGTAGGGAAACTATAATTATTGGGTTGTTTCTTTCCTCATCTAAGAGAGGACCTTGGTTGTCGGGGAGACATAAGGACCAGCATTAGTCCCTCTTTCAGGCGAGATAAAGAAAAAAATAACTGACCATCAACATCAACCTAACCTCCGTGAGTCTGTCTGCTGAAATTATTGGTTCTTATTTGTCAACATTATTGTTTTCGTCTCCCAACATAATTTATTAATATTATTATGCTAGTTATCTTAATTGGGAATCAAAGCTCATGTGTGTGCATTTCCAGCTCAAACGTTATGCATTGCCGAATTATATAGCTAAGCTGATGACATGTAGACGATGCAGATCAGACACTAACGCCCATCAAGCGTATGGACGCGGCGTGAGCTTTGCATCCACAACGAAAGTGCGAAAATAAGGCATCTGAAAATGCCACTTTTTCAGTCTCTTCCAGGTATCACTTGTCTCACTCGCTTATCCCTCATGTTGTTCATCCTCCTGCTGGGTACCACGACATTTTGAGCACTGCTCTCGAAATGGCAACACTTCTCACCTTATATCCAACTCTCTGCAGGCTGAGAGAGCACAAGGGTCTGGAGTTCTTGCAGAGAGTCTCCAGTCCTGACGTTAGTGTTGACGTAGTGTGGCAGGCTTAATAATCCGATAGAGTTGATAGCCTCTGAAGTCCTATTTTATCTAACTAACTGGGAGAGCCAGTATTCCTTCATCTTTGAGGTGGGAGGTTGTTCTAATCTTGCCATTTTCGCCACATTACTTGGGACTGTGGGGGGGGGGGACTTATATTACAGTATCCTCCGTTACAGTAGGGGTTAAGCTGAGTGCCATTCCATTGAATAGTTTGCTTCCTCATTTCTGTTTCCAATATGTAGTACTTTACATTTATCCGCATTGAAGCTCATTTGCCAAATTTGGTCCCAACTTGACAACCTTATCTAGATTGTGTTGTATATCATCAAATTGTTCGTTTGAGAGTTCGCTATTTGCAATTATTGTATCGTTAGCAAACTTTGAGATAGTACAGGTTGAGACCCTCATCCATGTCGTTGATGTAAATTAGAAAGAAAAAACTTAGAGGCTGATAGTTTCGGTAGGATTGTCCCTAGTGATCTTATTTGATATAGGTACGTAGATGATGTTCTGATAATAGTTCCCCGTAGATTAGACCTAGAGAGCCTTAGGAATAGAATAAATAGTATAGAACCCAGCATCCAATTAACTGTGGAGTACGAAGCTGACGATGGATTGCCCTTTCTTGATACTCTTCTGATAAAGATGGAAACAATTTAAAGTTTATAGTTATTAGAAATACTACCAACAACAATGATTTTATACACTTTTACTCTTGCACTGATAACAGAACGAAACAAGGTATTGTGATAGGTTTTTTATCTTCGTGCCCTAAGAATATGCTCAGGTTAATATTTGCATGACGAATTTGACAATATTTGTAAAGCTTGTACTGACTTGAAATATCCTCCGTTTGTTATACTCAGAGCAAAGAAAAAGACACTAATATTCACACTAAAATTAACCAAATCGAATCATTCTACCCAGGTCAAACGTAGCAGACAATGTTTCGAACATCATGAAGGAGGCAGGTATAGATATAATCAGAACAGGCAGTGTCACCATTGGTAGTGTCGTGAAACAGATAAATAAACATAAAACAAACAACAATGAAGCCGTTGTGTACCAAATTCCATGTTCCACATGTTTTAAAATTTACAATGACGAAACATATAGAGGAATACAAATACTTATAAAAGAACACGAACAAGATATGCGAACATAAATAAAATTAGCAATGCTATGGTAATACATAGGTTAGACACTGGCCACAACATGAAATATAACGAAGCCAGACTGATAAAATGTGAGACTCATATCGTAAAACGTAATGCTTTGAATCCGCCTATATCGTTATGATGAATATCACCATGAACCTAAACAAAGGTTTCATTTCACTATCCAAACCACTTGCATTTATGTTGACTAGAGAAAAACCAGGCTAAACATGTTGCCATATTTCATACTGTTTGTTTTCTTTCCTTATGACATGGGCTATTTACTGTATGGTTGACTGGACCTCCTGTATGTTATTCCTGAAGAAGCCTTCACCGGCGAAACGTAGAATAAACTTTGGTTCTCTACTCTGCCTAGTTTCTTTTCCCATTGTTCTTCTTCTCAACGCAGGTGTTGAGCGTCACGTCCTCGGCGTCCCACACTATCGGTACCGGGGGACCCAGAGGAAGAGAGAAAATTATCAATACACACAATTATATTTGTATAGATGTTGTTGGTAATACCTCTTTGTCTCATCCTAGTACTTAATTCCTGACTGCCACCTAATGACCCATTCTCTCTCTCCTGACGCAGGTTTCAAGCGTCACGTCCCCGGCTACCCTCGCTACCGATACCTGGGTGACCCAAGGAAGGGGGGAGCACCACCTAGTCATCAAAGGTGTCACTCTGGAGGACGACGGAGAGTACCAGTGTCAAGTGGGACCAACTGACGTTACTGAACCCATCTGGGCTGCCGCTAACGTTACTGTTTATGGGTAAGTTGTATATGTACCAGTGTCAAGTAGGACCAACTGACGTTACTGAACCCATCTGGGCCGCTGCTAACGTTACTGTTAGGGTAAGTTGTATAAGTACCAGTGTCAAGTGGGACCAACTGACGTTACTGAACCCATCTGTTCCGCTGCTAACGTACTGTTATGGGTAAGTTGTATAAGCTTACCAGTGTCAAGTGGGACCAACTGACGTTTACTGAACCCATCTGGGCTGCCGCTAACGTTACTGTTATGGGTAAGTTGTATATGCCAGTTGGTCAAGGATGAAAGTATACAGTTTTTCGTCTGCTATAGCCACATATAGTTTGTCAATGTGGGCAGCCCTGGTAGCCATATCTCAGAGCCCACACACAGCGCCAGTGGGAGATGTTCCGAAACCGACCTGAGACCGCTCGGAACCATGCTCTGTCCATGCCCGATAGGCTTCAGGCAGTGATAAACAGGATGGGGGGATGGGACAGATATTGAATATATAATATATAATGAACAAAAAACAATTGTATTTGTATTTCTTACCTACGTAACATATATTTTAAGCTATAATTCGTAAGTGACATCTATCAGAACGAACCAAATAACTCGTATATAATTTACGAATCCGATTTAATTGCTTGCAACACCAAAGCTTAGTCCCCTAACCTTAGTAACTGTCTTCCAGTCAAGGAATGTTGTCTACTGAATAGTTAAAGTAACTGGTCAAGAAGAAGAATCGCATATTTCTAAATAATTAATAATAGTAATAAATATACATTATAAATATTGATAAGTTATATCCTACGATTAATATATTATTAATTACCTTAACAACAATAATAATGATCATAACATTAACAGTAAATAATACTAATACACCATTAACCCTTCCTCCCCCGGTGTCATCTTAATATGACACCGCGGCAGATGGGCCGGTACCCGGGTGTCCCTTTTAACAGACAGTAAGCTTGAAAGCCTATTCAGCTTGGTCTGAACGCCGTGCGTCCGACGCATGTAAACAAAGCCGATCGTTGCGTCACTGCACCTCCGAAAACAAGAAGGAGAAGACTCGTTTGTTATTGTATGTCTGTATGTCGTTGTTTCAGTAGTGAAAAGATCGTTGTATTGCTAACATTGCCTGAAAATGCTCTCCACTAAAATCGTCATCACAACTGAACCAGTTGACTTAGAGAGCTCTACTCAACGCCAGTCTACAGATTGGAAACCGCACTACATTTATAGATGCGGGGAAATTTCTAGCAGTTAAAATTAACCAAAATACGGTAGCCTAGGCCTAGACGTTTTTCGGCCAGATCGCCCGGGTAGCCCATCCTGTCCTTTGGAGATACAGCCCGGGCCAGGAGGGTTAAGCATAATATAAATAATAATAATAATAATAATAATAATAATAATAATAATGCATTTATATTGTTAATATTTTATATAATATAAACCTAGAAATATTTAATAATAACCGAAATTATTGTAATAATGATAGTAATATTATATATAATAGTAGTAGTGCATCTCCGTTACTGAACAAAGCTGTATGTTTATGTTACAGTTCTTCACACCTGCTAAACAACTCTCCTCCTAATGGGTGTCACCAGAAAGTTATCTCTGCCAATGAAAACCCCATGTGTGTTGGGATGGTTTGGGCTAGTGGAAAGGCTGTCATGGCTGCCAACATGACAAACCATGTGTGGCTATAGCAGACGAAAAACTGTATACTTTCATCCTTGACCAACTGTACCAGTGTCAGTGGGACCAACTGACGTTACTGAACCCATCTGGGCCGCTGCTAACGTTACTGTTAATGGGTAAGCCGTCCGGCTGGCTCAGTTGATAGCGTGCCTGATTCCCATCTTGCAGGTCTTGCATTTAATCCCCGCTCAGATTGAAAAGTTTTTTTCTGGGATATAGCCGGCGGTTACCATCTCCCCATGAGCAAGGGGGATGGGTAATGGTATCTGGTAGACTAAAGAAAGCCAAGCGCTTGTGAATCCTCGAAGGAGGAGCACGGGCATTATATAAGTAACCAGACAATTATTATTATTATTATGTACCAGTGTCAAGTGGGACCAACTGACGTTACTGAACCCAACTGGGCCGCTGCTATCGTTACTGTTATGGGTAAGTTGTCTATGTACCAGTGTCAAGTGGGACCAACTGGCGTTACTGAACCCATCTGGGCCGCTGCTAACAGTTACTGTTATGGGTAAGTTGTATATGTACCAGTCTCAAGTGGGACCAACTGACTTTACTGAACCCAACTGGGCCGCTGCTAACGTTACTGTTATGGAGAAGTTGTATATGTACCAGTGTCAGGTGGGACCAACTGACGTTTTACTGAACCCCTCTGGGCCACTGCTAACGTTACTGTTATGGCTAAGTTGTATATGTAACCAGTGTCAAGTGGGACCAATTGACGTTTCTGAGCCTATCTGGGCCGCTGCTAACGTTACTGTTATGGGTAAGCTTCATTGCCATTCATATAAATGTTTGTATAATTTGTTAGGGGAAATGAAACTAGAAGACATAAATAAGGATCTTGGGGAAGTAGTGATATTCAAAAGCAAATCAGAAAGTAAGGAACACTTTAATATGTGACCGAACAGAGTGAAAAGGTGTGTCGTGTAGTCCATTAATTCGGTTCACAACCAAGAGAACACGTGTTCGTATTCCCTAACAGGGCATGATGGATTAACCATCTCTTCACACCCTGTGCTTTTGTTCGGTAAGGATGTAGTATTCGGGCATATCACCCGCTTTGTTTACATTACTCGTACGCTCGCCATCACGTTCCCGTCTATTTTGACTGCTGTGGGATACAACAATAAGTTGAGGGGGTGCTCACCCCCTCATGACTTATAGTCATCAATCATTTACATTGCCAGCAGGGGAGCAAATAACAGAAAAGAAGCAGTCATAATAGACGGGAACTTGATTGCTAGCGCAGTAATAGTGTAAACAAAGCAGGTGATATGCCAGAATTCTACATTCTTACCATTTGTTCACTTAGTAGTAACTAGGGTCCAGGAGTCAGGGGACATTGTGGCATACCATCTGGGGAGGTTGTTGTTGTTGTTGTTGCCCCAATCTTTATGGGAATCCCGCGGCATCCTGGTAGTCTGCCCCTCTCTCACCTCTCTCGGGTTGGTCCAGAGATGTCTGAGTGAGGTGACATTGAAGTTGTATTTGTGTGGTGCAAGTGTTGGGCAGTGGAGTATTAGGTGTTCTGTGTTGTTAGTTGGTGAGAAACTTTAGTCACCTAGATAATACGCTGTAACTCCAGTGTAATAGGTGGAGTCAGGCTCCAGAGACATGGAGATGAGCACCGCAGCATCAGTCATCGGTCTGATAATGGTGATGGTGTTGGATGTATTGGTGTTGATAACAGAACTAGTGTTTATTATAGATGCTGAGACTTGATGATGGCGTATTTGACAAATGTCTGAGAATTCGTCGTACTAAAAACTTACCTCAGAGGTGAAAATAAGCAGAAATAAGCAACTCAAAACTTATATATTTTGCTTGAGAAATTAGAAGTAGCGTTTATGCTAAGAACAAATATATGAGTTGTTTGTATTGAAATTATAATTTTTAGTAATATTGTTGCAAATCATTATATTTGTTTTATTGTAATGAATACTGCATAATAGATAGATGCAATGCCTAACAAGAAACTTACCTTAAATGTAACAACCCTCTCACTTGCCCTATCCTAATAACTCACTAATGATGATTCCAATAATACCAGCCCGGTAATTACTATAATGATACACAACTCCCGAGGCTGGATTGATGACCATCACTACATCATTTACTATAATCCACGCCACCACTAAGGGTAATTAATGGTCGATAATACGATAATCCCACACTTTAACACTTACTGTTGAGCCACATGAATTATTGTTTAAAAGCATATTTCGAAAAATGTATTTCGCTACATCTTTGTTTTACCTGAATAATATACATAGGGACGCAGCAAATGACATATATGTATATATATACTGTATACATATATACTGTATGTAATGTATGTATGTATGTATATACTCAGGCACATACCCCATTGCTGGGGGTGGACGACACAAGACAGAGTCCAAACAAAAACAACATTTAAAGTTCCTATTCTCAGAGTCCGGGACCACTTTTGCGTTCCCTCGCCCGTTTCTCTCTCTCATCGAGTAGGAGATGTATATATATATATATATATATAATTATATATACAGTATATATACTGTATAGGCCTATATATATATAATTATATATATATATATATATATATATATATATATACTGTATATACAGTATATGTACAGTATATATATATATATATATATATATATATATATATATATATATATATATTTCTAGTCTCTCAGTGGGGATCGAACCATCGACCATCATAACGATAGCCGACGCTTAATCAATTACACCACGGCAGTCTGATTAAGCGTCGGCTATCGTTCTGATGGTCGATGGTTCGATCCCCACTGAGAGACTAGAAACATTTAGTGGCTCACGTGTATTTGTGATATATTCTCAATATATATATATATATATATATATATATATATATATATATATATATATATACACATAGTGTTATACCAGTGCCCCAGGGTCAGGAAGGGACGCCCACGCCTCTCAACCCTCCGAGGGTGCCACTCACAGTTTCGATACCACCCAAGGCATCATGTAACACATGGGACAAAAAAAAACCTGAGGACTACCTCCAACACACATGTGCATAAAGAGTGCACCTCGGAGAGAAGCCACACCACCTCGCACTACTCCTGCACCTCCGGGAGGTTCCGAGAAGCAACTCCCCTTCCGAGCAGTCCCGAACAACAATACCGGAGCCAAGGATACCTGAGGATTGCCATTGACACTTCGGGACCTACGGGGGACATCCTCGAGAGAGAGCATGCCTCCTTGCCCCACTCCTGAGGATCCGGCTGACGCCCCCAGAAAAGGGTACAGTGCTCCAGGACCCCTGGAAAACCTCATACACCGGAGGGCGCTGGACATGGAAACTGCCCCTGACGGACTGGAGACGACCTCAGAATTCCCCAGTGCTTCTAAATATGTTAGTGTCCCCTTGCCAGAAGCAGAAAACTGGGACTTGTAGCAGTAGCTCCTCACCTGGGCCAGTTACCCCTAAAAAATGCGCAGTGGAAAACAAGGAAAAGAACAGCAATAAGAAAAATAGAGAAGAAAGCTGCGCGTCATCACAACAATCGAGTTCATTAGCGGAGCCCGCGGAAACGGTGACGTCATCATCTCAGCCGTCTACCTCTGATAACTGCAGCCAGGGCGGATCCGGGGTATTGGACCTTAAGAGGGCTTCAGAACTGAGTTAAAGCCAACCTGCCCCGCCTCTCACCTCCAACAACCAGGTCCGAGGAAGACGGGTCTACTGTCATGCTAAAAAGGCCGGGTCGCCCCTTTTATATAAAATAACTCTTCCCTGTACAGTAACTCTTAAGTTTGCCAAATAAGCAGGCCGACTTTAGGTCATCAGAAAGATTATAAACCTGTTGCCTTGCCAGGAGTGCTTTGGAGGACTCTCCCCAAGTGTTCATCTTAGATCAGCTGTTGGTGACGAGGAAGTTATTTAACCAGGAAAGAGGATCCTACATGATTTCCTGTTATCCCGGGTACAAGCATCGTTCCGGAGATGATAAATTAGACCCCGTCTTTATACGAAAGTTAAGGCTTTTTAACTTCCCTTCCATTTCAAAATTAAAGGTCAACTTGCCCACAATACAAACTCTAACATAACGTAAATTCTCACTTAACCCGAAAATTTAAGGATTTTACGTTAGATACATAGAAGGCTGGCCATATACTCCCTTAACCTGTCTGTAAAAGTTGAATGCCAAAAACCATTTCTAAGTGCATTACTTCGAGCTTTATATAACACTTTCGCGGGCTGAGTATGGGCCTAATATATATACACTTATACAGTATGTATAAATGACTAAAAAGTAAAGAGGAATCATTAACAATTAATTTCTTGTAATAGGACTAATATATATGTATAAATGACTAAAATGTAACCAGGAATGATTATAAAATCATTTCCTGTAATAGGACTTGAGTTATCCTACTGGAAAACAGTTCTTGAACTTTGAGGGCCGTTTTCCAACTCGGAAATACTTCTAGTTCATAAACAACTAGCCATACAGTAATGATTCAAACACCATTAGAAAGGCCATACCAAAATTTGTAAACTGGTCTGTGGGAATTCATTTAGCCACCCCCATTCATGCGCAGCACGTCTTAAAATTTGCAAAAACAGTGGCAAATGTTCAACCTAATAATATATAGGCTAAAAAATTAAACTAGATGAGATATATAAAAACATTGAAGACTAGATTATAAAAACACGTTTGTGAGTTGATTGCACACAACAAGAAAGACGATATACTAGATTCTTGAGTACTGAATCAATTGTTGTAGTGTGTAATTTTGTATAATTTTGGCCCTAATTTTTGACATATTTAAAAATTATAAAACAATGTTCAATCTGATGGTACCAAGGATTAGCTTTCATAGTCCTCTAAACGTATGCCAAATATCATTAAAATCAGAGGGAGTTCACCGACACCCTGGGACTAAATACAGGTCGGTCCCCTTAATACTTCACATATTACCCATTCACTGTTCATTAGACTCGCTCCTTCACATCATTCCTTTATCCATAACCTAGTTCCTAAACTCTGATCTTAAACTTTATTCCTAAAAATTCCCTTTGCTATACTTTTGTTTTGTCAGTAATTCTGTCTCAATTCGTCTTGTACATTAATTTACCAGCAGCCGTATCCAACAACTTTGTTGCATTTTTGTGTTCCCATACTTAGTAATATTGTTGTATATAAATTGCACATAAAACTCATTTGTTTCTCAAAGTCTGCCGGTCCTATATTGACAGCCGAGTTCAGTTGTCTCAGAAACTATTTACATTTACTTGGGCAACGGACTTCATTTCGACCAGGTCAAGTGAAATGATCGGGAGGCTCTGTCTCAGTTATTACTAGTGTCTTGACTAAATTAATGTGTACAAATTGTTTTTATGTTTCTGAATTATAAGACTTCCCTCACGGAGGACCTAAATTCTTTCAGTATAACACTCATATATATATATATATATATATATGCATGAAATGGTTCGCTTGTTTTTTCATGCCATGGTGGAATGGATTAAACTTTCAAGCAGTGGTTCCCAAACTGGGGGCCCATTTTAAATATGTAGGGGCCCTTAAGTTGAGGGAGTGTACAGATTATGATACCAGATGGTAGAGGGGAGGTAACCAGCCAGTAGAGTAAAATCACAGGTTCAGAACAGGTTGGTGCATTGCCTTGCTACCAGGCATATGATTGGTCTGTCCCAAATTATATATTTATGTTTATTCATTCAATCTGAATAAATATTGCTCTATATCTGATTATATTTTCTTATATTTTAATAACAAAATATATGTATTTGATGAGGAAGAAACACAATGTTGGCCTAATCCGTGCATATCCCACAGAGGCTATGCACGGATGGGGCTCCAGCCATTGTAGGTTCTCAGCCAGGCTTTATTACAAGAGTTCTACAAAAAACCTCCAACTGCTACTCGTCTTCACTGCATGATCCCCAGGCAAGCCCTTGCATCTAAAACACTACCCCTAGAGTTCTTGTACACTCCGACATATTTAGATAACTGAATATGCTCAACCTGGATCTACAGGGTAAAGAAAGCTTGATAATCGAGTCTGTGGACAAAATCAAAGCTTTTATTTTTAAGATGGAAAATTGGAGGCTCAAAGTTGGCCTAGGTAACTAGGTAACACTGCTACACATAATTTGATAGCAAAACATCTTTAAGCCTTGGAAGAGGAACTTAAAAGATACTTCCCCAATATCCAGAGCCAAACCTCTCTAAGGGCCCATTCACTACTAAGGGCCCATTCACAGTTCCAGTGACATGTATACCTGCTGGCAATGATGATGGCCAGACAGAGCTGATGAAGCTTCAGGAAGATTCAGGAACCAAGATGGAGTTTTAAGTTGAATCTCTTACTGTGTTTTGGTCATCAATGGCAGTTTCCTATCCAAACTTATGTGACCTAGCATTTCGCCACCTCCTACCATTTGTGTCAACCTATTCCTGTGAGGCTGCTTTCTCTCACCTACTCAACATAAAAACAAAATACACTGATGTGAAGCATGACTTACGATGCACTTTGAGTGTAACATAACCAGGAATCAAGGTGGTTGTTGATATGCAACATAACCCTTCGCACAGAATGGAATGGGGATGCAAATGATAGGAACATTGTAAGAGCTGTAACTTGTTTTAGTAAGATATGTTTAACCCTCTACGTCATCTATGACGCGATCACATCATATGGCGGTACGCCCAAGAGTATCATATGACGCGATATCGTCATATGAACTTAGTGAAATAGCTCAATAATAGGTTTATGACGCGAAATTGCATCATATGGAGCTCAGTAAGTTAGGTAAGTTAGATCATTGTCGGTTGGTGGTAACCCCACATTCCTTCGACTTCTACCGGTCCCTCAGTGTAAGAGAGAGTGTTGTGGGGGAAATACCGGGCGCTCTGGCAACCCGTAAGTAAGTTGATATAATATGATGGAGGGGGTTAATATCAATGCAAGTACCTCATTATATATTGTCTGATCTAGGAATGTGTATTAATTGTTTAGTTCTATTAATGTATCATACTCAAAGAATTAACATAATAAATAACACATTATTACAATACTGCAATGTATGTTGCTAAAAGTGTGTGTTTTTAAATACTGTAGCGGGCTACGGATGGACGGACGGACGACGGGGGCCATAAATATGGATGCTATAATTATGAAAAAGGGGTAATGACCGTAAAGAGTTTGGGAACCACTGTAGGACTGTCCGTGGTTCGATCTTGGGTGAGAGAAAGAACTTGAAATTATATAATTATGTTTTCGTTTTCGAATCATTATGCAAACTCAGTATATTTATATTAGACGAGAATTTCTGATAAATGTTGCCAGATATACGAGTTAGCCTTATTTGGTCCTTGGAGGGGGGGGGGGCCCCTGTTTGAATTTTACATATTTCACTCTCTTAAATTGGAGATTGTATGACATTTCACCCTATTAAGTTGGCCATAAATAAACGCTTCCCCCCATTCAGGTGTCAATTTTTGTCATGGCGAGCGATAACGAACTTGTAACATACAATAAATCGGCCTTTGGTTGAAAAAAATTTCTATCGAAAAAATTTACAGACTTAGCTTGAAGGTGACCTGGGGGGGGGGGGCCTTTTATAGTTTGAAGGAAGTCCAGGAAGGCGTTTGTGTTTGCCTTAAAATAAATTGCTCGAAAAGGGGAAGTGCAAACATCATCCTCAATAATAATTAAACAAATTATCATAATAACCTAGAAAACGTTGGACACCATAGTGCCCCAGCTTGGTGAACATCCCGTAATAAAGAAAAATAAATGTATGGTGTTTTATATATATATATATATATATATATATATATATATATATATATATATACACATAGATAACAGGAGAACTTGATTTGACCCGAAAATGGCCGCTTTGCAGTAAGGGACCCAAAGCTGGAAAATGGACCTTTAACTTCAATCCTCAAAATATCGGCTCATAACCCACATAAATTGACGAAACTCACGGTGAAGTCAGCTAATTCAATGTCTATTTTAATATCTGAAAACGGTATCTAAATCCGTCCACTTGTTTCTTTGCACCGCTGGAATATACAAGTCAAACATGAGAATATAATAACGGCTGGCTATATAAGTACAACCTCAAGCATACACAGTTATATTTCTAGTCGACAGATTTACAAAACGCAAGCCAATGTACACAAAAAATACTAATTTTATATCACTCTTCAAATAGATCACTGTACATAGCTTTAAACAGTCCACTTACATAGCTCTTTTTCACACCTGTGAGCTTGCGCCTATTGTCGTCATTTTGTGGACCTTGTGTCAGCCCCTGAGGCAGCATCAGGATTGCACTTAGCGTGGACATTACTGTTGATGTCGCGCACCATGTTACCGGCAAACAGATTGAAAAGGACGCCAGCCATTTGTCGCACGAGCTTGTCCACCAAGCTGTGTCCCTCAGAACAGGAGGCCCCGGTCAGCTGGGCGTTCTCGCTTTACTGGGTGCTCACCACCTCAATGAACACCATCCCTGGGCAGGTCACACTGTTGCAGCTTGTGCCGGTTTGTCTCCTCCATCACCAGGAACCTCCAGACATGACTGATGTCCAGCGTGACATCAATGGCAGTGGAGGATGGAGCCAGGAACTTGACACGGTCCAACAGCTCTGTGAAGGACCTGTAAATGGCCTCCACCTGCTCGCCATCGTTCTCTTCAAACCTGGCTTCCAACGGTGCAGCCTCTCTGTCGACCAGCAGGTCAGCACAGGCACCACACTTGTTGCCCCTGGTTGTCGAACGTTCCCGGGAACATTTCTTTGGGATTTTGTGGGATCACCCGGTTCTGGCCATAGTAATATTAGCAGTAACACTCCCCGCATACTAAAAAAAGCGCTTACATAACGAAGAAAGATAAAGTGATCCTACTTAAAGTACGATATATTTATGTGTACATTTCAAAGTTTTAGGAGTTTTTAGCAATATCTACTATTTTTAAACAATATTTGAAGACGTCCATCGACGCTATCGCCGACGAGTAGTTTAACCTCGCACCTCACCGTTTTCTGTTAACCCATTTTCTTACGATGTGCGATTTTGGGTTTGTTTGTCACTCTCCCGCAGTAATATTTAGTTATTTGACGTCTTCTACATCATCTTTAGGAGCAACGGGGGTCTGGGGGCAGCAGCCCTTAAGTTAGTTATAGTTGTCAGGTAAGGTTAGTAACACTATTGTCGTCGGAGGAGGAAGCGGGTGCTTACCTAATTGTAATTAGTGGGGGAGTATGAAGAAGCCTTCTCGTATAGACCCACACCTCTAATATTTATTTATTTCAAGTTAAAGCCTCCCAAAATTGGAGGTGGGTTTGTTTACGTTCCGCCGCAAGTGCAGCCTAGCCGAGTCGCATTATCAAGGGAAGTATTAACCTAACCTGACAACCTAAACTAACCTAAGAGTTGCCACTGCTGCTGTCTGCACATCAGTAGTAGGGCTTCTTAAATACCATAAGACTAAAATAACACAAATTTCCAGTAATAATCATTATTATAGTAAGATTGTAAACCTAAAAAAATTACAAATAAAAAAAACATGAAAATAGCTGTGGTCCGTTTCCTTAACAATTTGGCTGCGGCCATATTTCCGCTCATTCAGGCACTCCAGAATGATTATGCGAGTGTCTGAATGAAATTAAATGTGCCAGTATTCAGCCAAAAACTAGAAGAAAATAGCTTCAAAATTACACGAAAACGAGCTACGTAGCTCGCGGCTTCACCAGCAGCGCTACCATAGGCATTCGCTAAAATTAGCAATTATCGCTAATGTCGCACTACATTTGCCTTTGGCAGCGCTGTATATCTCACGAGAGCATGACTCAGATTCCTCAGTGCCGCGGCCAGCTGGCTGGAGGAAGGAGTGTGGCCTGTCGTGCTCCCGCTCCCTCGCACTCAATTCTACAGGCTTTAACACCGGGCATTTTCCGGTTATTTCCGCCATATTAGGGCTCATTCAGGCACTCCTGATTGATTAGGCAAGTGTCTGAATGAAATGTAATGTATTCAGCCGAAAACTAGAAGAAAATAGTTTCAAAATGACACCAAAACGAGCTTCGTAGCTCGTGGGGTTCACCTGCAGAGCTAACATAGACATTCGCTAAAATGAGGAATTCTCGCTAATGTCTCGCTAAATTTTCCTTTGGCAGCACTGTATATCTCGCGAGACTCTGACTCAGAGCCTTCAGTCTCCACGGCCGCTTGGCTGGGAGATGGACGTGTGCCCTGTCGCGCTCCTGCTCTAAAGAGGCTTTTAAAGCCTGTAAATTGAGGTAAATTTCCATGGCGTTCGGGAATGTCTCCCGCAGGGAAAGGGTTAAGAGGCTTTAAAAGTCTGTAAATTGCTGTAAATTGCCATGGCGTTTGGGAACGTCTCCTACAGGCAATGGGTTAATATTGACCAAAAAGAATTCTCAAAGAAAATGAACGAATCCGTGTAGCCTACTAATACAGTACAAAGCTCGCGGGTAGCGTCGTCGGATCACTCGGACGTCTGGGATATATTTTTCAAATATTGCTTAAAAAGAGCCTAGTAAATATTGATAAAAACGATAATTATTTAGAAAAGGCTCGCCGCCTAATTATAAATAATGTATTAGGGACAATGCAGGTCTATGGAATCCTTATACTGTACTCATGTATAATCCACTGTGGAAGAATAATTTTGATCATATTTATATAACCCGATATTAGTGGAAAAAATTCATATCACTCTCAGAGCTCCTTCGGACATCCTCACTGTTTACAAACTTCTTCAGTATGGAGTATAATCGACATTTACCCCCTGCTGGTAGCCTGGTAACACAGAGTCACAGATGATGATTTCAATAAGTGATGGGAAGCCCCTCAACCCATCCGGTATCCCACATTGGAAATATAGGTAAAAAAAACCATGAAAACACTCATTCACATCAAATCTGGAGGAAAAAAACAAGAAAAATAAGGTGCGAGCCTTTTCCCTATACAGTAATTACATTAAAACTATTAAAACCTTGAAATGCACCTACAAATAAACCATACTTTAAATAGGATAGGTTTTCTTTCTGTATTTTTCAAGTACTTCGTTTAATAGGTGTGGAGTGTTACTGCTACTATTACCGTTATGGGTAGCCTAGCCTATCAAGGAATTGTCTTAGGTGTTAAATTTTCACATAGCCTAGCGTAGATATTTAATAAAATAGATTCTCCATACTCCATAGATTTCATGGAAAGCTTGTTATAAAGATAAATAAAATATTCGTAAGTAGGCTAAGTTATTTACAAGATCCAGCATTATTCTTGGTGTCAAATTAAACTGTCTCTGGTGTCACCACTGTTTCGGCTTACTGCTTCCACATCACTTCAATTTATCGCCTTTAACATCATTGGTGCCTTCACTGTCATCATTATGCCTTTCACCACTTTTAGGATAGTACTGTATGAGGGATCGACAGCATCGCTGCCATCACTGGAGTTAGGCTACTAGAAACACTTGGAATCCAACGAGGAATGTAATTTGTTTTAGCCTAGCCCTGATAAAAAGACGAAATGCTTCCTTTTTCCGCTGATTGAAGGCCAGATGGAGTAGCTACAGGCTACCAGTTAGTCACATTCTCATCACTTGTACATTCTGCCATTGTTGTGTTAAATCAGAGGAACATTAAAGCACTAAAACACGATATATCACTGGAAATAATAGGCAGTTCAGCAGAGTCGGCCACACTCTGGGAGTGTAAACATTTAACCTCTGAAGTGCGCATGGGGGTAATTGGAAACGTCCCCCTGTGCTGACGTATTTGAGGTGTTTCCGTCACTAAAATATTCATTGTGCCATTAATAGCATTAATACTTATCCATATGCGCCTATTAAGGGTTGATTATAAAGGTATTAACCTGAAACAACAATAAAACGAGTGAAAACAGCGTTTGGATGGTCAAAATCGGAGATATAGCCCGCGAGTTGTATAATGTATGGGTGAGGCAATCTGCTTTCCCGCCAATTTCCCCCAAGGCCACTGAGACACAGTCGATCGATACTCTCTCTCTCTCTCTTGCACTCGCTTGCCATCAGTGATGACAACACCCTGCTTGCAACTCGCTAATGTTAGCACGAAAATATACCTCAGAATAAGGGAATAACAGGGAAAATAGGTGATAACTGAAGGAGAGGAGGAAAGTGGGGAAGGAGGGGAGGTAGAGGACTGAGATTTTGCATGGCCCAGGGGCCAAAACAAAAAAACACAATTTTTTTTTTTTTTTTTTTTCGATGTCAAAAGTTGATTTTTTTTTTTCACTCACTCATAAGAGTCTCCCCGCAGTCCGCCGGGGGAACTCTTAAGAGTCTCCCCGCAGTTCCCGGGTTAAACATAAACAATGAGGTGTGCAGGGTGCAGGAAGCGAAATGTTTCTGGTGGCTCAGTTATTTCGTATTTGTTTACGTTTTCGTTATTCCAGTGACTTATCCTTATTGTCTAATAATACTCTAATATTTTAGACATTGCTTACCTTACTGTATGTACTTCAACCGCTATATTATAGCTGTGGTGGTTTTTGGGAATCGAGAAACCTGCCCTACATAGCTCACCACAACAGCTTGGTATGGACATTCGTCTCAGATAGCACTAAAAACGCTTACAAAATGGACACTTTCAAAGCATTTTGCATTTTTAATAATTACAAAATGATAATACTTCACAAAATCTAAACAGAGAGCACCACTTCAACTAAACAGGGTTGGGTCCGTTACTACAGCTGCAGGTCAACTTCGCTGGCCCGTGTCAAATCCAGTTCTCCTGTTATCTATGATATATATATATATATATATATATTATCTTTTTTTATTGATATCATTTATCTTGACCTTTTAACCCCTTGAAGCTCTGACGCACTTTAGCAGTATATTCTGGCTATCATTAGACGATTCTATCCAGCTTAAGAAGGATCTGTGAGTATTAAACGTGTAAAAAATATCTCAATCAACCCTCTGACTTCCATATAACCTTCCTAATCTGAATAAAATTGTTTTATAATTACCAGAAAACAAAACAGAAATGCGTATTTTGAGCTTGAAAGGGTTAAACTAATTACTCGGGCGAAGTATCAAAAGTGTAAACGCGACTATTTAGATATCTTTTTTGTTAATATATGATTGTTGCAACTGACAGAATATCTATTATTATAATAAAATGAGTGTGCGTTTTTTTATATCGCAAAAGGAATTACAAACCTCAATTATATTGCAACCAAAAATCTTACTAACCCCAAGACGTCGATTTAGGCAGTGTTAAAGGGAGGCAGGAAAAACTATTCAAAGGTGTCAATTAGCCAGGTTGTCCTTGCCTTTCAATTAGTGACTCTCCTGTATATATTGGACCAAGATAATTAGCTCATTAAGCTTCGTGCAAGTTAGGTTGTTTCAAGACCAGCAGAAGGTCACCGTAGGGCTGCAGGTGAGGCTGAGGCGGTGCAGAAAAGAAAACAAAAAACATATGAATTATTGGGGTTGTGCCGAAAATACCTCAAGAATTATTGGGGTTGTACAGATAATAATGTAAGAATTATTGGGGTTGTGCAGAAAATACCTTGACAATTATTGGGGTTGTGCAGAAAATACCTTGACAATTATTGGGGTTGTGCAGAAAATACCCCAAGAATTATTGGGATTGTGCAGATAATATCGTAAGAATTATTGGGGTTGTGCAGAAACTACCTTGAGAATTATTGGGGTTGTGCAAAAAATACTTTGAGAATTATTGGATTCTGCAGAAATTACCGTAATATGTGGCTCGAGTTTCAGTACAGTCGTGGTCATAAATACTTGAACGTATCTTATTGATAAATCTCTAATTTTTACATGTCCCCTACAATGCTGGTGCTGGTATTACAAACACTTATATTTTATTTACCATTTAAGTTTTTAGTTTATACTGTATATACACACGCACATACAGACAATCACTCAAACGTTTACGCAAAGCTAACACTCTGATACAACAAACAACAACACCATCTCCATCAACGAACTCTCCCACAGAGCAGTCCACCCCTTCCCCCATCCTTCACACAACAAGTTTACACACACACACACACTAACTCAAACACAAAGCTCACACACCAAGCATAGATCCCTGACTAACTTTTCTCACAGGTACCTTTGTCAGTGTCTGTTTACATCAGTCACACACACACGTGCACGCGCGCACTTACACACTAATCCACAAACTTACATGCAAAGCAAAGACCCCTTTACACATAACATATCATATCTTCATTAGTGGGTTAGGATTTTAATATTTTGTTGTTTTCTGTCATTTAATCATGTGCAAAGTTTTCACTCGTTTGGTTTAATATCATATACTATATTCTCCAATCTATAATTTGAGAACCTTCAGATGTTCAGAAGGTTTAGGTCGAATATACCTCGACAGTTTTCACTGTCATACAGATGGGGCAATTGAACAGCTACCTTTCCCATTTCTTCCCTTCATTCCTATTTGTATAGAAGGAAAACACTGTTCAATGTATTATAATCACAGAGACGTATTCTACAGTGGCTACTAGCTGCAGTCATCTTCCAACTTCACTCCTGGTGGTTTTTCTGGGCGATACTCTAAGCCGCAACTCTTTCCATCCGATATTGCTCTCGCCAAGATTGATCGACTTCCCGTAGCCATAAGACATTTATAGGGGTATAGAGCTCATGTTCGTTGAGTTCTCCAAGATTGTATGTACAAAGAATCCGCTAACCAATGCAATTTTACTCTTTACAGTGTCACCATCCAGCATCAGACTAGTTGGTGTGGGTGATGGTGGTCAGCTGAAGGTGGTGGCTGGATCACCCCTGGAGCTGGAGTGTATAGTGAGGGACGCCAGACCACCACCCACCGTAGCCTGGTATAGAGACGCTATCACCCTACATCATGGTTAGTTCTATCTATCTATCTATTGCCTGACGCCGTGATCCCCGAATGGGTGGCCACGAACGAACCGCCCCCATGCACCTCTGTCCCCAGTCAGTCGACGCCCCTCCCCCCAACCAGCACCACCTTCGTTCATGTACTTCCTCACTCCATCCTTCCACCTCATATTCGGTCTACCTCTCCCCCTCTGTCCCTCCACCTCGCTCTCATACACCCTCTTAGTCATTCTCTCGCTTTCCATACGTTCCATATGGCCGAACCATCTCAAGTTGTTCCTTTTCACACTTTCCAGCACATCTACCTCCACACCACACCTCCTTCTTACTTCCTCATTAGTCTATCCCTCCATGTAACTCTGCACGCACTCCTTAAGTAATTCATTTCCACTGCTCTCACTCTTGGTCTGAGTCTCTCAACCAACGTCCATGCTTCGCTTCCGTAAGTCAGTGTCGGGATTACCACACTGTCATGCAAGGACTTCTTCACTTCCATGGTTAGTTCATTATGTTTATATTTGTGCTGAAGGTGGTGGCTGGATCACTCCTGCAGCTGGAGTGTATAGTGAGAGACGCCAGACCACCACCTACCGTAGCCTGGTATAGGGACGCTATCCCCTTGCATCAAGGTCAGTACATTTTAATATACCAGTAGTAGTAGTTGATGAATGATTGGTGTGCGTGACTGTGCTTACCCTCTTACTCTAATCATGGGATTCCCTCCGTGCAAGCTCCCAGGTCATGATTTGGTCCCTTCCAGTCAGTTCCTGACATAAATTCTTATGTGGTGTTCCCCGAGATCTCTTTTGGGGTTGTCACTCATCAAAACTACAGTATGAGTTAGGTCAACTTCAGGAAGGCAAGCCAAGTACCCATTTAGCCAAAGCCGGCACTCACAAGATATGCACCCAATATATCTCAAATTTGTTTCAGAGAGTAGATGCCCAGTTTGTTATATGTTCATACCAATGGTCCTCCAAGTACCTGCAAAAACATGTGGTACGTAAGTAGTTGATGTGTCTCTCCAAATCACTGTTGAGTATCTTTGTTTCACAGCCATATAATAAGACAAGGAATATTAATATCTTGATGATCAGCAGTTTGGGCCTTTTGCATAGCTATCAACATAAGCATATTATACCCTTGTTGAGAGTTCATAATCTTACATGCTAGACCCATGACATTGTAGTGTTATGGATCTCACTACCAATATGAATGAATAGTTTGTGTTTTTACTTGCAACTACAGACCACACTGCTTCACCCAACAAGCCACCAACTGCTTGAACTTCTTAGTCCAAGATGCCATTAGACTCAGGATATCCAACTCCTCATGTAATACCTTAATATCAAATGTGATTTTCTCCAGCGATACCTTTAAGATCATTTCATCATCCGGAAAGTCAAAGTCAGTTATTTTGAAATTGCCATCCATTGCTCTATATTAACTGTGACTGACTGCATCTCAGTAACCGATCTATACAAACATACTAATCCAAACTAGTGTTGAATAGTGAGGGTCCCAGCATACACCCCTGTCTCATTTCTGAGTTCACAGGGAAGAAGAGGGAAGCCTAACCACCACACTTAAGGGTTTGTTTTCACCTAAGGCGGTGTTGTTTTCTGGACCCCCTTCTCCTTCATGTTTAGCCCAATTAGTGTTGAGATTATATGACGTTGGTCTCATTAGTTTGTCGATTTGAAGAAGTTTCGACCAATTACCATGTCAATGTTAAGACATTTTGTGCTATTTGAATGACAATTGTTTTCCTAGCGAGTGATAGCGAGTCTGCAATTAAATAGGAATTAGGCTTCAGCCGAGACAATTATCTACCCAATAATGTACAAATGTATCTTGATGGGGGTCTTGGGGATACTTGTTAATGCTTGATGGAGGTCTAGGGAGCAAACTAGAAACCTTCACTTAACTGCACTCTTTGTACCTGTGTTAAGTCCAGACACTAGATCAATAATCTCTGCAGGTATCCCACGGTGTCAAAATACCATTCACAGTTCTCAAGCTGGTAGTAGTATAAATAGTAGTTTACTTGGGGCTGTTTCATGGACTCTATATTGATAAAGAGGAATATTTGATGCTAGACCACCTACCATCACTGACTGGTTGTATGTCCCTTTCTCAATCTCCTGTATGCACTCACATCCACACACTCTCTCTCTCATTCTCTGTGTCGTACTTTCTGCCTCTGGTATGTTATTTGGAGCTGGAGTGTGACCGAGTTACACGACCCCCTCCCGCCTTGCATCACATTGTATAATTATCTTGCTTTCTTCCTTGCTCTCGATCTACAGTTATATGTCTCCTTAGCTTTCTCTGAGTGGGCCTCTTCCCTGTATTTGTTTGCTGTCTGTCGCTCACTCTCAATTATATGCTTCTTGGAGCTGTTGCCTTCTTGCTGGTGTCATGGTGTATACCAAGGGCATCAAGTTTGATTGGATCACATAACACACCCATCTAAGTATATAATCATTGTAAACAATATACATACACCTATTGACGCCTTATGTTCATGAGAAATTTGTGACTTGACTCAGGTGACAAAACCTGGTGTTTGTTTGTGAGCTGCGGTACAACTGTTGTTCACTGCCAGGCTCCACTATCACTTGATAGTCTTTATCAAGTGATAGTGGAGCCTGGCCTTAAGGTGGTAAAGGCTGTCAAGTGATAGTGGAGCCCGGCTTTAACCCTTTCGCTGCGGGTGACGTTCTGGAACCTCCTGGCAATTTGCAGCAATTTCCAGGCTTTAAAAGCCTGTAAAAAACGTAAAAATTGAGTGTCAGTGGTCGGGAGCGTGAGGGGCCCACCTCCGATCCTCAGAGCAGCCAGCGGCCCACTGAGGTAGACTGTGTCTCGTGCGGGTCTCTCACTGCCTCTCACAACATTGTTGACAAGCGAGCGAGTGCTAACAAATAGCGGGTGTGACGTTAACCACTCCGTTAGAACCGCATGGCTTGTCCTACAGTGACTCGCTAGGATCGCCAGGGCAGTGGATGTGGCTACAGTTGATGTATTATTGTGTGCTTTATTTCATATGAAAGCTCGTGTCAAGGGCAGTCCAGAAAGGCTCTTTGTTTTCGCCCATGTCAAGGCTTTATATATTTAATTGCAAAGTATATGTTTTATCATTAACCCTTAACTGGCGGCGTGCAACATAAGTCGAGTATAATAAATCTGGACTATCTGGCGGCGCTCGACATAGGTCGTGTGGCAATTTCAGCACGTAATGTTGCTGAGAGAGAGAGACAAGTGGTGGCAGGAGAGTAGCGAGCGTATGACTTCTCCAGACCACCGCGGCGAACCTACTGACACGAATCCCACCTCCTCCCTCCCTCTCTCACTCGCTATATACGGAATTGTATGGGGAAAGTGCCGAATTACATGCTTTTGCACTCGCGTTGCGCGGTTGTTGCAAGAAAACTAGCCATCATAAAAGGATCGTTATGGTGTCATTGGAAAGCTCTGTTTATGCCCTTTCAGGGATAGATACTTGTTTTACGCTCTGGGTCTTATTTAGGCATGAAAATGATCACGTAAACACCCCTATTTTGGCTAAAAACACCCCGCTGGGGGGTACATATAAATAAACCGCTAGCCCGCTAATCTAGTGTTAAGTAGTAATGATAGGATTTGAGAGAGAGAGAGAGAGAGTAGAACAGAGTGAGAGGAGGCGCGTAGTGTTTTTTGCCATGCTCGATGACGCCACGGCTAGCTGGCCTCTTGGGGATTGGTTGGAGGAGTTTTTTACCATGCTTGGTGACGTCATGGTTGGTTGGCCTCTTTGGGATTGGCTGGAGGACTTGTTACCGCTTTGCTTACGCGGTGCGAGCTAGTGCTAGTATATATACAGCTGTCTTGCCACTCCCTCCCTCAGATCTGGTCTCTAGAACGCATCCTTATCCCTTTGATATCTGTCCCCCTTCTGCACCTGAGAACCTTTTCCTCTGCCTATCTCTCTCATTTCCCATATCTTTCACCACCTTTTATTAATATTATACCCCCTCTGGTTAACTCTGCAAAATCAGCTTCATGCTGGCCAGTTGTATTGTGCGTTAAGGTCTTATATAACCCATGTATTTTAGTTGTTAAGATAAGTTGATCACGAAGCATTGGTTTGCCTCCATATTGTTTAGTACTGCTTCCTGTAATTATTAGTGTTCTGCTGGATTAGATAATGCTAGACTAGGAGTCTGATATTATAAGGTATTGTTTCCGATGGGTGCTGGCTTTAGTTAAAAGCTGCACGACATACCTGAGAACTGGAGTTGATTGGGTAAATTCTAGTCTGTGTGCCATTGAGAGTAGAGCATGCACGAATGAGGGCGTTTTGCCTATACCATTCTGCACTGTTCTATGCTCGGTTGTTTGTCTTTGAGGTACGCCAGGAGAACGCTTAATACTTCGGTATTAAGATTTCTCAAGAGAGCTACCCTTCACTATAACGTAATATTTGACGCACAGACTTGAGATTTGCAGTAGGCTATGCGGCATGCCATGCGCACCAGTATCTCGTATCATTGACTCTAGCTAGACTTTATCAGTCATAGTAGACATTAAGTATATTAAACCAATTACTCTTATTATGCATACCCGTTTATTATTAAACAAGCATTTCGCAGCCTAGTTTGATGTATTGAGACACAAACGACATAGGCTCTTTTTGTTGATAGGAAAACTGCATTGTCGTGGCGATTATTATTATTGTTGTAGCGTTTAGGATATTCTTGGCTCCGACTGCATTATATATCCTGCCTTTTTGTGTGCATAGCCTGCACGAGCATTGTTCCGCTGCCTGCCTTTTTGGGTTCCATTTCCGATTCGAGCATCTTGATAGCATCTAACATTTAAAGAAGATTCCTTGTTGGTGTTGAAGGACTTTAGTGCACTTTCTTTCATGCAGGAGTGCCTGACATTTATTGATTAAAGTAACATAAGCTGTAACTTCCCTTACCACCTTACTTTGCATACCATAACCAAGCACCTTCGGTTATAGGTAGTAATAGGCTGTTTTCACATAACATTAAGCCTAGAGTAGACGCACATTTATTGAGAGTTTGATAACCTATTATTGCATATAGAACTCTGGAGAGTATTTGTGTTCTTTGTTCACTGGGAATATACGTCAGAGGTTGGATCTAGCGCTTTCCGTTGTACCATTTATGCCATTACTAGTCCAATGAATAAGAGCCCTGATATATTTAAACCTCAGTCGTAACACGAGTTTCCCGCGTTTCTATGGCACCACTGCGGGTGAACCAGGCCACCTACGAGGCCCGTTCTGGTCTCATTTTGAAGATATTTTCGCCTAGTTTTCGGCAGAAAACAGTTCATTTAACCCTTTGGCGCACCTATAGTTTCCAATCAAAGTTTTTCCCACTCCAAAAATTATATCTCAGCTCACTCAGAGGAGCCAGTTTTGTGCCCGGCGATAATTTGTTTCTGTGACGTTTTTATCCACCAAAAAATCCTTGTATATGTATTAATGAGGTACCATCGGCTTCGTTATTGATTGAACTTGAAGATAAGCGAATAAAAACATAGAATAAATACAAAACAACCACATTGGGGCACTCCGAAATAAGAATTGTAAAACAAAAAGTAAATACCTTATCTCCAACTCGCGCTAGCTCAAAATTTTGCCCGCAACAATTTTGATTTGCATACATATATGGAAGCGGAATTTAATGAGGATTCCACTGGTATCTTCAGAATTACTATAAACCAAATAGTTACTGAGATACACGAATAAACGTGAAAGTATCGAAACACAGACTGAGCTGTACTCTGCTCACTTCCCAGCCAGCCGTGAGTAAACGGTTAATCTGAGGGGGTTGCCAATTGTACCCATTGAACTAGGCGTAATACTTAATATTTGTGCTAAATATGACGCGCGTCAGACGAAAACTTAATTTTTGGCGAATATTTTTAAGTTTAATGACTCTTAACGAGTCATCGTGCGCCTAGGAAAAAAATACCTAATGACTCTGAACGAGTCATTGTGCGCCATAGGGTTAATGCAGATGCTTGATTTATCATTCAGGAGTGCCTGAATATGCCCTAAATAGCCCAAAACACTACGCAGAGAAAGGGTTAAGGTGGTAAAGGCTGTCAAGTAATAGTGGAGCCTGGTCTTAAGGTGGCAAAGGCTGCCAAGTGATAGTGGAGCCTGGCCTTAAGGTGGTAAAGGCTGTCAAGTGATAGTGGAGCCTGGCCTTAAGGTGGTAAAGGCTGTTAAGTCATAGTGGAGCCTGGTCTTAAGGTGGTAAAGGCTGTCAAGTGATAGTGGAGCCTGGCCTTAAGGTGGTAAAGGCTGTCAAGTGATAGTGGAGCCTGGCCTTAAGGTGGTAAAGGCTGTTAAATCATAGTGGAGCCTGGTCTTAAGGTGGTAAAGGCTGTCAAGTGATAGTGGAGCCTGGCCTTAAGGTGGTAAAGGCTGTCAAGTGATAGTGGAGCCTGGTCTTAAGGTGGTAAAGGCTGTCAAGTGATAGTGGAGCCTGGCCTTAAGGTGGTAAAGGCTGTTAAGTGATAGTGGAGCCTGGCCTTAAGGTGGTAAAGGCTGTTAAGTCATATTGGAGCCTGGTCTTAAGGTGGTAAAGGCTGTCAAGTGATAGTGGAGCCTGGCCTTAAGCTGGTAAAGGCTGTTAAGTGATAGTGGAGCCTGGCCTTAAGGTGGTAAAGGCTGTTAAGTGATAGTGGAGCCTGGCCTTAAGGTGGTAAAGGCTATCAAGTGATAGTGGAGCCTGGCCTTACGGTGGTAAGGGCTGTCAAGTGATAGTGGAGCCTGGCCTTAAGGTGGTAAAGGCTGTCAAGTGATAGTGGAGCCTGGCCTTACGGTGGTAAGGGCTGTCAAGTGATAGTGGAGCCTGGCCTTAAGGTGGTAAAGCCTGTCAAGTGATAGTGGAGCCTGGCCTTAAGGTGGTAAAGGCTGCCAAGTGATAGTGGAGCCTGGCCTTAAGGTGGTAAAGGCTGTTAAGTGATAGTGGAGCCTGGCCTTAAGGTGATACAGGCTATCAAGTGATAGTGGAGCCTGGCCTTAAGGTGGTAAAGGCTGTCAAGTGATAGTGGAGCCTGGCCTTAAGGTGGTAAAGGCTATCAAGTGATAGTGGAACCTGGCCTTAAGGTGGTAAAGGCTATCACGTGATAGTGGAACCTGACCTTAAGGTGGTAAAGGCTATCAAGTGATAGTGGAACCTGGCCTTAAGGTGGTAAAGGCTATCAAGTGATAGTGGAACCTGACCTTAAGTGTCAGTAGATGAATTGCGTTGTGTGCCAATTTAATCCGGTCACTGGCGATCAGTTTCCATCATGCTATTTATTTCTGTTTCCATATCATTGATGTTCTATTATATTTCTTCAGGTCTGCACAAGTAATTGTTTCTCACTACTAGAATGTGAAGAGGATAAGAAGTAGATGAAAATAGAACAATTTAGAAATGACTGCTGATTACAGATTGCCTAACCTACTTTGCAATTTACTGCTTCATTTTATGCATTCCAATATTTCTTTTCAATATGTGGCTTCTTTTATACATTCCATTCCTTCTTTCTCTTCATCCAGGTCTGCACAAAGTTTCAGTGTCAGGGTCCGGAACACCTCAGAAGTGGAATGTTCGGAGTAAGCTATATCTCAGCCCTGAGGATGTCGGCTAAGAGTAATTTTTGTTTTGTATAATTATACAATCTTCTATTATATAATCTTTATGATCACTGAAAAGAAGATTATAAAATTAATGTTGTACTACGGAGAAATGTATTGAAGTGCCCTAACATAGGTGACTTAGGAGTTGGTTGTGGTTTAGCTGCCTGTGGATATTTGGTTCTCATTGACCATTGACTAATCTACTCTACAATGTCTGTATTTTTCTTATGATCTATTATATTTGTTTCCAGGGTTACACAAAGAGTCAGTATCAGGGTCCGGAACGCCTCTGAAGTGGAGTGTTCGGAGTAAGTTAAGACTTCGGCCGAGCCCTGAGGATGACGGCCAAGAGTACTCCTGCCGCGCCCTCCACCCGGCCCTCCACTCATCGCCCACCACCCTTGTCGCCTCCCTCACCCTCGCTGTATTACGTGAGTTTTGTATGATTTTAGTACTTTTATATACCCCATAGAATATGATTGGCCTTTCCTGAGCTTCTTAGAATCCCTTAGAGTTAGGCAGAATACACAAAAATAAGGTATAAATAGATCAAATACCAACAAAAATAACTCCAATAAAGTAAGGGTAATGCGACCCATCCCTGAAGAAGACGGCCGAGAGTAGCCCTCCACCCGGCCCTTGACTCCTCCTTCACCACTCTCGTCGCCTCCCTTCAGGTGGTGTCACACAAGTGGTTTGTTTTTTCGAGAAAAAAAATATATGAACAAGTTTGAGGTTCTTTTGCATTGGAAATAGAATTTAGATCGAAAGTATTTTACTGTATGTTAGATAGTTTAGTTCTTGTGGAACATATATTTTGAAGTTGCCATATTTAGTGATTTATCCACCATTTATTATCCATTGTATTTGTTATATATTGTTGGTTTGTGCGCGTGAGTGTGTGTGTGTGTGTGCATATGGATTGGTGGGGCGAGGGGTAGAAGTACAATAAAATGTGATCATTTGGCGTGTCATCCCAGGAAGTGGGCTGGTTGTAATTGCACCAATTAAGCAAGCAATTGCTGTAGTTTTGAAAGCCTGATCATTACTTTAGATGATGATAATAATAATAATAATAATAATAATAAAACAAGATGGTCATTGGATTGCAAGTTTGTATTATATAGTTAATTAGTATAATTATTAGTAGTAGGAGTAATAGTAGTAGTATTAATAGTAGTAGCATTAGTAGTATTATATTTATAATTAGTATAATTATTAGTAGTAGGAGTAATAGTAGTAGTATTAATAGTAGTAGCATTAGTAGTATTATATTTATAATTAGTATAATTATTAGTAGTAGGAGTAATAGTAGTAGTATTAATAGTAGTAGCATTAGTAGTATTATATTTATAATTAGTATAATTATTAGTAGTAGGAGTAATAGTAGTAGTATTAATAGTAGTAGCATTAGTAGTATTATATTTATAATTAGTATAATTATTAGTAGTAGGAGTAATAGTAGTAGTATTAATAGTAGTAGCATTAGTAGTATTATATTTATAATTAGTATAATTATTAGTAGTAGGAGTAATAGTAGTAGTATTAATAGTAGTAGCATTAGTAGTATTATATTTATAATTAGTATAATTATTAGTAGTAGGAGTAATAGTAGTAGTATTAATAGTAGTAGCATTAGTAGTATTATATTTATAATTAGTATAATTATTAGTAGTAGGAGTAATAGTAGTAGTATTAATAGTAGTAGCATTAGTAGTATTATATTTATAATTAGTATAATTATTAGTAGTAGGAGTAATAGTAGTAGTATTAATAGTAGTAGCATTAGTAGTATTATATTTATAATTAGTATAATTATTAGTAGTAGGAGTAATAGTAGTAGTATTAATAGTAGTAGCATTAGTAGTATTATATTTATAATTAGTATAATTATTAGTAGTAGGAGTAATAGTAGTAGTATTAATAGTAGTAGCATTAGTAGTATTATATTTATAATTAGTATAATTATTAGTAGTAGGAGTAATAGTAGTAGTATTAATAGTAGTAGCATTAGTAGTATTATATTTATAATTAGTATAATTATTAGTAGTAGGAGTAATAGTAGTAGTATTAATAGTAGTAGCATTAGTAGTATTATATTTAAACAAAAACAAAACATAGATTACTATATTTTAGGGCAGGCTAGGATGAAAGTAACATGATCATAAGTAAAAAACAATAAAACCAAATAATCATTATAATATAAAATTAAATTTATAACTGGCCATATGAACCTAAGACCAAGGTGTAATGATGGTACTGAAGCCACCAATTACCGTAGCCCTGAAGCAGCCTCAGTATTTACCTATTTATCTGTCATACCGGGAAACCTACTCTAACTCTCTCTTTATTTTAAATTTCCCCAACAATACGAAATATTCAATGTGTAACCGTTTATAAAGGGAGGAGGATGTGTAGATCAGATGTTTACCCTGAAATGTGTTATGGAGAAAATTAATATCTGGAGAACCGACAACAGTTGTATGCAGCCTTTATGGACTTGTAGCAGGCCTATGACAGAGTTGATAGAGAAGGTATGTGAAAAGTACTGATAATATACGACGTAGATGGCAAGTTGCTGAAAGCAATGAAGAACATGTATGAGGGAGCAAAGGCATCAGTATAGGTAGAGCATGCATAGAGCGAGTTTTGTTTATCTGAATGTTGGGTTAAAGCAAGAGAATAACTAAGAGAGTGAGGTGGAGGGTAGGAGAGGGAGAGTTGACCGAGAGAGAGGTGGAAGGATGGAGTGAAGAAGTATATGAGCGAAAGCGGTGCTGGATGGGAGGAGGGGCTTTGACTGACTGGGGACAGAGGTGCATGGCGGCGATTCGTTCGCGACCACCCCTTCGGGTATCACGGTGTCCGGCAATAGATAGATAGATAGATTAACAAATTAATTTCCAATCATTTTTTATTTTTACTCGGTTATATTTTGCTTTACCTGATTCGAAGTTTTTTTAGTTTTTATTTGTTTAAATTTGTGTTTTTTAAAGTTTGTTCCCAAGACTTCAATTAAGCTTAAAAACATTTCCAGGACCCCTTTTCGAAATTAATTTGTATATTGTTCGGTTGCACAATGTTCTTGCCAAAGGCCGGTTCCTCTTAAATTTCAGGCTTGCTTTCGCTCACCAGGAAAAATGGACACCTAAATGCAACTAAATGTCTTAAAATTGACGTAGACATGGGGAGAAGGATCTTAAAATCGCCTAACTAATGGGGCGAACATTTAAAATTTAAACTAATGGAGCTAAGCATGAGGAAGACGGGGTCCAGAAAAGATACCCTGAATCTCGGTCATTATCCATTCACATGTCATTTTCCTCCCCAACAAAGCTTTTAACCTTACTAAACTATTCCACTGTAATGGTATGCCGATCGCGTGGCCCAGAATATTAAATTGCAATCAGAGGGTATTGCAGAACGTATAAATGTATTGCTAATTTGGTGACATAATTTACACACACGCACATACAAACACACACACACACACATACACATACTGCACACAGACACACACAGATAGATAGATAGATAGATAATTTATTGATCACAGAATACATCATAAAATGTACAGTATACATAGAGCAATTATAGTTTTCCAACAAGCAATGTAGATCTCTCAGTCTAATCTTACAACATAAGTGAAAACTGTAGTCCAAAAACAAAACCCTTACCAAATATATAAGACACAATAACCAATATATGCAAACACTGAATATCCTCCACGCCCTTGATCGTCCGAATAAATAACAATAAGCAGGCAAAATATCATGAATGATTTAACACAAGATATCAGGCCTGAACTGATCTGAAAGCATTAACTGTTGTAAATTTTCAAAATGATAGGTCTGCCTGAGGTGATTGGTGAGCGGACAGTTTTGTACCACATGTATTTCATTCTGTACAGCTCCATACACACACAGGCGGAGGCTCAGGCGGCAGCCAGCCCCGGCCACCTCTATTCCACCGACCTGTCTCACAAGCTAACGAGTGCCCACTCACACGAAAACGAGTACATGACAATCTATGGACTTCATTGATAGTATGTCTCTGTGTATACACATTATTTACGTCGTAAGAAGGTTAACTTCCTAATAGGTCCTACGTCTAGATGGCTTACTATTCCTGATTCCAGACATAACATCTTTCATCGAAACACTGATCAGCTGTATCTCGTGAAACGAATCCACTCACCGATCTACCGATCTACCCGTAACAGTATTCGAATCAATCACGGCACCAAAGGCAAATGAAAGCGTGTCATCTCGGTATTCGGATCCTTCCTGCCACATTTCATAAAATAATGTATGCTGTTTGTTTTTTTACTTCGCCTCACTCCAAGTAACTGCTTCAAACACCAGGTGTATAACTTAATAACTGGCTTCAGATCCGAACACAACCACGACTCACATCCATAAGTCAATGTTGATATAAGGCACGCATCAAACACTTGCGTTTTCACTATAAAAGGAACATAATTATTTCCCGTTGCAAATTACACATACTGAAGTACATGGCACGTCTTTGCATCAGCATGGACTCTAACAGCCGATGAAGCACAACCATCACTCGTAAATGGTGAAGCCAAATATACATAGGTATCACACGGGTTCACAACTAGCTCGTTTACAACACCTACACACACCCACCCACACCCACACACTATCCTATCAGGTACGGTCAAAGTACAGTTAGCCACGTGAAATTGTATCCACTTCGTGATTTTATGTACGGAACGAAAAATAGTTGAAGTAGGAATGTAATTTGTTAAACAGTAGGTAATAGGATAAATAATATTAATGTGTTATATATATACTGTATATATATATATATATATACTGTATATATATATATATATATATATATTGTTTTTTCCTCCGTTTGTTTGTCAATTTGTCTGCCTGTTTATCTTTCTAGTTATTTATGTTTTTGTATCCCGTTGTCACACACACACACACACACACACACAGCTACAATAGGACCAGCACCAGTGAGGTGTTAACTCCGTACCCACTCCCACACAACCAACCACCATTGTAATCAGGTCATTGGGGTTCAGCCAGGCTAAATTGGGTTAACATGACCACACTTTTATGAGAGAGAACTTGAGCTGGGAAAGTTGAGTGGTGGGAGGGAGAGAGGGAGGGAGTTCCGATATTAACAATTTTGTATAGATAAATATTTAACCCAGGCCCGATCGATTGGTTCATTTCAGTCATAGTGTATATATATAACTTTCAGTCTTCTACTTTACTTCTCACTTCTCCGCTTGTTCTTCCTCTGTCCAATAACTCTTCTTTCCTATTTTACTCCAGCTATCTGGTATATATATATATTTGATTTTATCCAAACTTTTTTGCTCAGAGAAAACTAATCTGCCAAACTCTATTGTATTGTATATTGAATTATGTCGTCTCCTCGGGTCAACGTATTTGGTGGCAGGGAATTATAGCAAGTCATTATATGCCGTTTCACCCCATTAGTTTGGCGATAATATGACGCTTTCATGACATTAGTTTGATGATAAGACGCTTCACCCCATTAGTTTGGTGATAATAAGACGCTTCACACCATTCAGGTGTGGATTTTTTGTGGGTGAATGATAACTAGCCTGTAACTTATGGAAATAGGATTTTAACTGGGATTTTTTTTATCGAAAATGTACAAATTTAGCTTGAAGGGGATCTAGGTGGCCATATTTGTTAGCTATAAGCAAGCAACACCCTCAGTAATTATTAATCAAAATATCATAAGCCCCAAGACGTCGGACCAGATACTGTTAACCTTCCACACACTATTGCATGTTGCATTCAGCAGCCTTATAACCCTCTGAAGATTATGACGCATATTGACAGTTTATTCTGACTATCATTAGACGATTGTATACAGTATAGGAAGGATCAGTAGGGAAATATAAGAGTAAAAGCTATCTCAATTAACCCTCTGACTTTCATATACATTTCCTAATCTGAAATTAATTGTCTAATAATAGCTAGAAAATATAAACAAAATATGTCATCGGATCTTGAAAGGGTTAGGTAAATGTCATGTGCTAGCGGGGAACTCTACTTATGTCTATCCCTCCATTTAACTTAACATTTACTTCTCAAATAACTCATTTTCACCCCTCTCACTCTTAATTTAAGTCCTTCCAACAACGTCCATGCTTCACTCCCGTAAGACCCACCTATTCCTTGTCAGTGCTCTCAGCATTTCTACATCCCTTTTCCCATGTTGCTCGCTCTCCCGCACTTAATCCTCTATACTTCCATCTGTACTCAACACACTGCCCAAATACTTACATGAGCTGACATTCTCCATAATCTGACCGTTCAAGCTCACCTCACCCACTGTGACTGCACCCCTTTCAAACACCTTCTCTCTCGCTCTCCACTGTGTTGTTCTCAGCACTATCACAGGGACAGGATCTGACAGATAATGTATTTATAGCGGGTGGCTCCTTAAAGGGGTTGGTCTTACCGGAATTTGGACAGCGGGTCTATATGTACAGTTACCAAGACATGTACAGTTGCCCACATGAGTTCTGTACCCCTCTGTGATCTTATACATGGAAGCATAATGCGCATGATTGAATTACGAGATTAGTCGACTGACAATTAAAAGAAACCACTCCCAATTAATTCATACTAATTTTAATTTCGCCAAACTAATGGGCCGAACGTCTTAAAATCTGAAAACTAATGAGGCTAAACATAAGGAAGCAAGGGGACCAGAAAAACCAAGCCTCCCCTTAAACCGGTGTACACAAGCATTTTAGCGGTGACTGGATTGGAGTCACAGTATCCGTGTAAACAAAATGCTAGAATCTGGTGTACTATCAAACAATATTCTCTTTCATTATGACTGTATTTTGTATCTTAGAGCTTCCAATCGTATACAGGTCAATTTGATATACGAATATACATCAACATCAATGAACATAACATGATCATTTGTAGTGGACTCAAGACTCCGATAATTGTAAACGATAAACTTGCTGGTGTGACGCCGGTTTAACGCTCTGAAGATTGTGACGCATTTTGACAGTGTATTATGGCTATCATTAGACGATTTTGTATACAGCTTAAGAAGGACCTGTGCCAATTATGAGGGTAAAGACTATCTCAATGAACCCTCTGACTTGCATATGTTCTTTCTAATCTGAGTACAATTGTCAAATAATAGCTGGAAACGGAAAATAAATGCTTATTTGATCTTGAAAGGGTTAACAGTACCCAAGGCCCTCGGGTTAAAAATAATGTGTGTGTGAAGTAAAAATATTGACTATAGTCGGTTTTATTTCAGCTGACGGTAAAGTGATTTATCGATACTTAATGAACAAATATGAAACTACTGTCTCTGCATCGTATGAAACTACTGTCTCTGCATCGTATGAAACTACTGTCTCTGCATCGTATGAAACTACTGTCTCTGCATCGTATTATTGACAAGTGTTCATAATTAACAACATATTTCGCTTCAAAGTCGTCGTAATAGCCGAGTTAACAACATGTAGACATGACAATTTACCATCAGTTAAAAACAAAATATATATATATATAAGTATAACCAATCGAGAGCTTAACGTTGGAAGTGCATTTCGTCCGTGTAACTTGATTTAGCTGAATCGATTACTGTATATTGGGAGAGAAATTTGCATCTTTTGAAGGAGGTTCGAAATATGGGTTTGTGTGCCCATCTACACACATATAATTAAACACACACATACTGCACACACACACCGACACACATATATTCATATACGCGCACCCACATATGCACACCAACACACACATACTTCCATTGTCATTATATTTATTCTTAAAACTAAGGTAATCGAAAGGCTTTACTATTATAATAATATGTAATAGTGGTATAATGTTGACTAGGTATTCCATCAGTGTTGGTGTGTGGGTGTATTTCTGGGAGGCTATGAATAATAATGAACAGACAACACACAAGCTTTGCATATCCAGGAGGTGAGTCAACACAATCACTGGTTTCGCTACTTAATGTTGTTTACGCGACTTAGATAATTCGCAGTAAGTCTTGGTTAAAGTCTAAAGGGTACTTAACACATACACGAAAACTGTCGTGCGAAGGCACGAATAAGCGATCGCATCTCAATCATCTCGGGCCTAGGCCATCATGGCACTCCAGTGGGATCATGTGCGAGGATAGCGGCATCGCAGCAGCATCTGTGCGCGTTAATAGAACAAAAATAATCCACCCGCGAACCGCCACGATTCAAACCATTGTAGCCTCCACGACGGTGTTCGTGCATTTGTGAACTATCCTTTACATTGGTGACAATAAGTTTTTATTAAATTTTACATTTTAAAATTGTGCAACAAAGTATTTTGTTCATTAACAACATTTGATATTTATATGATGCAGAGAAATAAGAAGTTTCTTATTGTTCCATTCATAGACTACAGTAGATCTGGACTGGACACGAAAATGGAACTTTGCAGTAAGGGACCCAAAATCGGAGAACGAACTCCCAAGTTCGAACCACGAAACCGCAAAATATAACATTTTCGCAGTTTGAGGTTCGAACTTGGGGGGGCGTTTTCAGATTGTGGGTCCCTTACTGGAAAGTTCCATTTTCGTGTCCAGTCCAGATCTACTGTAGTCTATGTTCCATTATATATAGAAGCTAAGGGTTAAATTTACCGACAGCTGAATATAAACAGACTATAGTCACCGGCAAACTACTGAATTTGAGTATACATACAAGAAAGAAACAAGTCGTATAATTATTGAATACACAAAGATTTGAAGCAAGAACATTGGCATTGAAAGTATTAGGGGGTAACACAGAAAATTGTATTAGGAAATGGATGCGTCAGGGCTTAACCCAAATTTCATTAGAGCAATCTGAGAAAGTAATCTTGTGGGATAAAGCCCCTGGTAGAAAACACATATACATAGACATACACGAATCAGATTTCCTGTGAGATCTGTCTTGCACTGTTTGAGAATTGAACTATAGTTATTTTGGTTCTCTTGACAAGTGTAGGCTACACAACATTCACCGCGCTCATACAGTAAGCACAACATATTGGAACTCTCGTGAACTGTTCTCAGATGAGGTGAGGCTGTGAAAGGCGGGGATATAATGAACAAAGGGGGCTTAGGTTGGAGAACCGATAAACCAAGGTGCAGTGAAAGTTGGTGGAAGGAAAATTTATGATGTTAGAAGGTAAAGGTGTGTGTATGAAGTGGGTGGGAGACTCTGCCAGTGGCTGAGGTAAAGTGTCTGTGAGCGAGTACCTGCACACAAATTGTGCTCAGAAAAGTACAATTCTCACGCATGTGTGCAACACATGGGAGCGGTGTTGTATGTAATCAACACCATAACTGACATGAGCCGTATCACTCTGAGTTGTTAAGCTCTACTTGTGTAAGGGGATGAGGGGTTGGTTCAAGCTAATGGTATGTCTGCTGACATAGCAATTGTCTGATTGACCCTTGAGTGACCTTGGTGGCTGACAACCTGGGCAATTTTGAGGTTATGATAATGCTGAGATTTGAAATTGAAAAGTTATATTTAGCTATAGGATGTTATTTAATCCCAGTCTTCCAGAGTACGAACTCGCATCATCATTCTCAGCCTAAAGCCTCCTTCACACAGCCCTCCAGAAACTCCCAGAATGCCAGGGTACCAGCATTCTCGTGCTGCCTTGTGATTTCTTGTGAAGATCTGTGCATTGTCCTGTTGTGATCTTCAGTGTCTGGAGATGTTCCTGTGTTTCTGGGGATAACCCCACAAATTTCACTTCACGGGAGGTGTGGCCTGACCATAGAGGTCATAATCTCATGGTGGGAGGCAGACAGAAAGCAGATGGGAAGCGGTTATACAATCAGGAGGCAGCCCGGAGATGATCCCTTATTATCAGGAACAATGGTAAATTCCGACACTAATCCGATATCCGACAGATCGTATGCCAATACGCCCGCGTCAGTTCGGACATGGTCGGGGAGTGGCCGGTAAAATGTCAAGCCCTGCCTGCATCACGGCTCTAGTTTAACCTCCATGCTTGAAGATTCAGGATTGGTAATAATAATAATAATAATAATAATAATAATAATAATAACAAAATATATAAAATATATATATCTGTATATATATATATATATATATATATATATATATATATATATATATATATATTTTATTATTATGTTCTCTCCACCAACCAACTTTACTCCTAAACTCGATTAATGAAACAAACAAACAAACGTGGCATATATATATATATATATATACATATTTATATATATTGGCGTTGTTTTGATAGCATAAGAAAATGGGAGTCTTATAAAGCCGATTAGCCCACATAAGACAGGCTTTTTTGCCAAATACGAGAAAAAAGAACAAAGAAGAAATTGCATGTCTAAATATACATGCAAATCCTTCTTTGTATTTCCAATCAGAAATACATTAATTGTTTTTGTTTAAAGTATTTCATAACATACAAAGCATATAAAACGTTTACTATTTAATCAAGATAATACTTAATAGCCCACGCTAGGAAGATCCCTCTTAGACCCAACAATATTGGTTGGGTCAGAAACAGATCTGCCTTCTGTCGGCCAATTTTTCTCTTTTCAGACTCCCGTTATCTTATTCCCCATGGAAGTGGCCGAGAAGAGTGTGACGTCGGTGGTAGTTGAATGTGGTATGACAGGGCCAGGCATGGTACAGAACCCTTTATATGCAGCCCTGGTGCATGGTGGGGTGTCTACCTATGGGCGGTCGCCAATTGTATTGTGATCGTCATTAAGTCGAACTAGCCAGTTGTCTGTCGGTGTGGGCTCGCGTCAGCCGGTTGGTTGCTTTTCTTTTCGCGGCCATACGGCTGCTTTGTGTGTCGGGCTATTGCCGGAGGGCGTTCCTCATTGCGGTCGGACGACTATCGCCTCAGGGACTATATCAGCCAGTGTCGTCCCGTGATCGTTAATTTGTATACACAGAAGTGTGGATTTACTTGGCCGGGGCTATCAGGACAGCTGTGTGAAAGTGGCTTAATTAAGAAGACTAATGCCATTGATAAAATCATAACCGGGGCAATTATATATGTGATTCAGTTTTATAATCATATCAATTGGTAGCTCAAATTGTAGGTAAAACTATAGTATTTCTTGCCACCAGATCCCCCCGGTCATCCCCGGATCACAGGATACAAGACTGGTGAGGTACTGTTGGAAGGTCAGACTCGAACCCTTCTGTGTGAAGTGTTACAAGGCCGTCCACGACCCTGGGTCACCTGGTACAGACACGGGCGGCCCATCAACCATCCCCTTAGGAACATCCCGACGATAACCACTAGCAGATATCCGGGGTAGGTAGATATGAAAGCCGGTTTGCAATCACTATTGTCTATTCATTTACTTGAGTTAGACATCTTGACAACTAACCTCAATAACTCAAAAGATGACTAGAGTAATCGAGCTAATATTTTTACCATTGAGGGAAGGTCAGCCAGGGAATGGATATAGACAATTACAGATCATTTGTTCTACCACTCAACAACTCTCTGCAATCTCTCTCTCTTTGCCGCAATGTTGCATCTCTCTCGCTATTCTATCGCTACTACAATAATCAATGTTCCTCAGAGCTTTCCCAGTGTATACCACCTCCTCTACATAGAGTAAGTAGTACCCGTCATGCAACACCATCCCACCCATATTTTATGCAACTCTCCAACTCAAGAGTGAAACGGTATTCTAAGTCTTTCTTCTATTCAACTGCTGAGCTCTGGAACTCTCTCCCAGAATCAGCCTTCCCCTCTTACTATGACTTAAATTGCTTCAAACTCCCTGTGTCCAGGCATTTTGGCTTGAATGTCCCTTTCGAATGTCACGCTTTCAACTCTGGTGGAGGCAGTCGATACAGGAAGTTCTGCCTTTTGTCTCCCTCACTCACATATAAAAAAATAAAATAAAATAGGCGATTGATAAGGACAGCTGGAACTCTTGTTTCACCATCTAGCCTCCCTAGCTAATCCTGTCTGTGCCTCAACAATATTGAGGGCAACCCCAGCCAGCTCTCCAAAATACCTTCTTCCCCTATCAATACATTATACTACAAACACCTTACATACTGCTCTATCTTTTACAAAATCATGATGACGAATTTTCGACCCGCCTCAGAGTCCCCAGGGAGGGGGGGGGGGGGGGACCAGAAATGCCCCCATTTATCTGACCCCTGAAAACGACTCGCCATAATGCTCTGAACCGCTTCCTTCTACTCTCACTATTAACTTTGCCAACATTCGTGGCCTTTCCTCTAACTTCCACCCTGTGGAACAACACCTCTCCTCTGCCAACCCTGATCTTCTCTTTCTCACAGAAATGCAGTTGTCTGGGTCTACTGACAGCAAACCCTTCTCTGTATCCTCCTACTATCTCTATTCTCAGTTTCAAGCCAAAGGTGGATGTTGCATGTATGTGCGCAACAATCTTGTTTTCTCTCCAGTTCCCAACTTTGATTCTTCTGAATGCTCAACTCTCTGGCTAAAGCTTTCTTGTTACTTTCACACTAAATATTTCTGCGCTGTTTACCTCTCCCCTAATTTTACTGACTATTCAAAATACTTTGACTAGCTAGCTTCTAAAGTGGAACACATTCTATCCATCTCTCCTTTCACAGAAATCTCCATCATAGTAGATTTCAACGTTCACCACCGTCAATGGCCCTCCTCTGTATCCACTGACCAACCTGGTGAACAAGCCTACATCTTTTCTATCCTAAACGACCTAAAGCAGTTAGTCCAGCAGCTCACCCGTATCCCGGATCGCTTCGGAGATCAACCCAACATTCTTGACTTATTTTTAACCTCAAACCTTTCTGCTTATACTTTTTTTTTTTTTTTTTTTTTTTTTCTATGTGATTGAGGGAGGCAAAAGGCATAACTGCCTATAGCGAGTGCCTCCCCCATAGTTGAAAGAGTGACAGGGCCAAAATCAAGGGACGTTCGAGCCAAAATGCCTGGACACACGGAGTTTGAAGCAATTTAAGTCATAGGAAGAGGGAAAGACTGATTCTGGGAGAGAGTTCCAGAGCTCAGATGTTGAGTAGAAGAAAGTTTGAGAGTAACGTTTCACTCTTGGGTTGGAGAGTTGCACAGAGTAGGGGTGGGATTGAGTTGCAAGACGGGTACCACGTGTCCTTCGTAAAGGAGGTGGTATGCACTGGGATAGCTCTGAGGAACACTGATTATTATAGTAGCGATAGAATAGCGAGAGAGATGCAACATTGCGGCGGAGAGAGAGAGATTGCAGAGAGTTGGTGAGTGGACGGGAGTTAATGATACGAAAGGCCTTCCTTTCAACTTTGTCTAGGAGAGCGGTGTGAGAGGAACCTCCCCACACATGTGAACAATACTCAATACAAGGGCGCACTATGCCCCTGTACAGAGCAAGAAGCTGTGCAGAGGAAAAGAACCCCCTAAGGCGGTTGAGCACACCCAGCTTCTGGGAGGCTGCCTTAGCAAGACTGGTAATATGGTCCTTCCAAATGAGAGCAGAAGAAAAAGAGACACCAAGAATATTGAGAGAAGATGAATGGTTGATTTTTGTATTGTTGAAGAATAAGGGATAGTCCGCTGGGAGATCCTGACGGGTAGATAGATGGAGAAATTGGGTTTTGGAAGCATTAAAGTTAACAAGGTTTTCTCTGCCCCAATTGGAAATAGTATTTAGATCAGAATTTAAGAGTTCTATGGCTTCATTACGTTTGTCGTTGAGGGATTGCTGGCTGGGGCGTTCTGAAAAACTAATGGAGTAGTGTAAGGTTGAGTCGTCTGCGTATGAATGGATGGGAATTAAGGTACAGTTAAGGAGATCATTTATAAAAATTAGAAAGAGAATAGGAGATAGGACAGAGCCCTGAGGAACACCGGAGTTTATAGGGTGAGGAAGTGAACAATGGCCGTCCACAACCGCAGCTATGGAACGGCCGGAAAGGAAATTAGAGACAAAGGCACAGATGGAGGGATAGAAAGGCATACTGTAAATATATTCTCTCCTTTGGCTCCTCTTACCATAAACTAATATCTATCAACTGTCCTATCTCTTCGGTACGGCCACCCGATCCTCCTAACCGACGGCGCTTGTGTCACTTTGGCGCTGCCAACTGGGAGGCTCTTAGGCAGTACTTCTTTGATTTTCCATTTAATTACTTTTGCTTCCAAGGCCGGGGACCCTTTGGAGAGTGCTGAACGCATTACCGAGGTAATCCTCTAGGGCATAGAAGCATGCCTTACATTTTCTTTCTCTCAGTCTGACGCAAAAATATCTTGGTTTACTCACGCTTGTTCTACTCTTGTCCGTAACAAGGAAGAAGCATTCAAACGGTACCGACGCCTTAAAACTCAAGAATCTGAATCTTCCTATGTTCCTGCCCGGAATCAAGCCAAATCTGTTCTTCGATTTGCCAAACACTATTTCATCAATAATAAATGCACTGAACTATCTAACTTTAGCTCTTCCTAAGCTTTCTGGCAACTAGCCAAAAACCTTTCCAACAATTTTTCTACCAAGTCTTAACCTCCCATTTTCCATTCTGATGGTACAACCATCACTTCTACCTCTGACAAAGCTAAACTCTCCTACTTATGCCTAATATCCTAATCTCTTCTGATAATGTACTTTCTACCCTCTCTGGGCTTAATGCTAAGAAGACGTACGGTCCGGACGGTGTTCCTCTTTTTGTACTAAGAAACTGTGCTTCTGTGCTGACTCCCAGCCTAGGCAAACACTTATGTCTCTGTCTGTCCTCTAACATCTTCCCTTCTTGCTGGAAGTTTGCTATCATTCAACCTGTCCCAAAGAAGATTAACCGCTCTCAACCCTACAACTGTCATACAATTGCTCTCATCTCTAGTATCTACAATTTTTTTGAAACTATGCTTGCTTCCAAATTTCTTCAAGCATTTTTCTACTCATTATCTACTCTCAGATCACCAGTATGGCTTCCTTAATCCCTTACGAACGGGGATGTTTGTAAATTCTACTACCTGCCTGGCAGGCATAATTACCCTAAACGAGCTTCATTCCATGCTCTTTTTCATGCATAAATAAGAGCCAGAGCGTAATACAATTATGTATTTGTGAAAGGGCAATAATAGAGCTTTCCAATGACACCTGAAACATCCTTGTATGAGCACGGGTTATCCTGTAGCGATCGCGCAATACTAGGGGAAAACCCTATAATACTGTAATTTCCTGAGTTTTTTCCTGGTCTCGCGAGGCCATGGGTGTGGAATGTTATAGAGGTACTGTCAGTCGCGGCACTGGGTGCATGCCGAACGGTCAGAGCCCGCCTATTGTCCTCCCAACGCGTGGACTCTCTCTCAGAGCCGATTATGTGCTCCCAATCCCTTTCGACGTTAGTCGGGCACTGCAGAGGTGGCCATGATTCTCTCATACGCCATATGTCGGACCCCGCGGCTTGAGTGTTAATGGTCGCCTTACTGATGATCTTTCATGTCTTACTACTCTTGGTGATCCTCCTTTCGGAACTTTGGTTAGACCTTATCCATTGCTCTAGACATATCGAAGGCCTTCGATAGAGTCTGGCACAAAGCTTTAATTTCTAAGCTACCCTCCTTCGGTTTCTATCCCTCCATCTGTGCCTTTGTCTCCAACAATTTCCTTTCCGGCCGTTCCATAGCTGCAATTGTGGACGGCCATCGCTCACTTCCTCATCCTTCCAACTCCGGTGTTCTTCAGGGCTCTGTCCTATCTCCCATTCTCTTTCTAATTTTCATAAATTATCTTCTTAACCCACTGAACACCAGGCAATATAATATAAATGTACACTCCAGGACCAGCAGGTTGTCAAAAAAAAATGTTTTTCAGAAAAGACCTGGAATGGGTTAGAAATGAAGGAAAAAAAAAACAGTTCCCCTAGGTCATGAAGGGGTCCTACGGGGCACCCGAAAGTCGGAAGTAACATGGGAAAATGGGTAGGCAAAAACATGCAAAAACACGTTTGTGCATGCTCATGCGCATACAGTTGGACTTTGAGGGTTTTCAACCATCTGCATTGTTGCGTGGGATACTTACACAGTTTCCATACAAATCTGAGCCCACTTAGTGCCATAGGACCGGAGTAATTAACCGTGACGCACCCTGCGGCTCTGAGGTTTACCGTTACATACATTGCTGACACATCACGTGCGTCTCTGGTACTCAAAGGGTTAACTGTACCTCCAGTCCCATCCATTCATACGCAGACAACTCTACCTTACATTACTTAATTAGTTTTCCAGAACGCTCCAGCCAGCAGTCCCTCAAAAACAAACATAATGAAGCCATACAACACATATTTTCTGATCTAACTACTTATTCCAATTGGGTCAGAGAAAACCTTGTTGCATTTATTGCTTCCAAAACCCAATTTCTCCATCTTACTACCCGTCGGGAACTCCTAGAGGGCTATCTCTTATACTTCAACAATACAAAAATCAATCCTTTATCTCCTCTCAATATTCTCGGTATCTCTTTTTATTCCGCTCTCTCTTAATAGGACCATATCAGTCTTGCTAAGACAGCCTCCCAGAATCTGGGTGTGCTCAACCACCTTAATGGGTTCTTTACCCCCGCACAGCTTTTTGTTCTGTACAGGTGCACAATGCATCCTTGTTTTGAGCATTGTTCACATGTGTGGGGAGGATCCTCTCACACCGCACTCCTAGACAAAGTAAAAAGGAAATCCTTTCCTTTTATTAAAACCCAGCCACTCACCAACTCTCTGCAATCTCTCTCTCTTCGCCGCAATTTTGCATCTCGCTCGCTATTCTATCGCTACTAGAATAATCAGTGTTCCTCAGAGTTCTCCCAGTATATACCACCTTTTCTACGAAGGGTACGTAGTACCCGTCTTGCAACACAATCCCACCCTACTCTGTGCAACTCTCCAACCCAAGAGTGAATCGGTATACTCATTCTTTCTTCTATTTAACAGCTGAGCTCTGGAACTCTCTCCCAGATCCTCTTTCCCTCATCCTATGACTTAAGTAGCTTCGAACTCTGTGTGTCCAGTCATTTAGGCTCAAACGTCCCTTGATTTTGGCCCTGTCATTCTCTCAACTCTGGGGGAGGCACGCGCTAATGGCAGTTCTGCCTGTTGTCTCCCTCAATCAAATAGACAACAATTTTTTTTTTTTTTTTTTTTTTTTTTTAGTTCAGTAACAGAGGTTAGGGGTCACGATTTCTGGTCTACCAGATAAGAAATCCGGTTTACATTCAATAGTTATAACAAGATACTGTATTATTTGAACGACTCAACCATTTCAGTACAGGTAGCATATATTTATAATATTCTTGCTACTAGTAGACGATTTTATTCAGTTTAGAGAGAACATCTAGCATTTAAAAAGGCTACAAAGTATCTAATTTTACCTTTGTTTATACTACAGGTACTGTTCAAGTTGCATACAATCGTCTAATGATAGTCAGCATATGTGTATCATATTTGTTTCCAATTAGAGTTAAACTACTCATGTACTTTGCATACAATTGATAATGTGTATGATAATTATTTACTACAGTCGAACACAAAAACCGATATTTATTCAATTATGTGTATATATGGTTATAGATGCATATACTCAAAGGAAAGGGTAACTCGTATTGATCTTATTTCTCCTTTCCTCCCCAGCATGACTCAGCCACCCACGACAACCACGACCACCACCAGCAATACTGTACTATCAGATAGCCAGGGTGGAAGGGTCAGAGTCACCCAGATCATTACTGCGGCCAGGGCGGAGGATTGGGCAGTTTATGAGTGTAGAGTCTCCAGTGATTTGCTGCCTACTCCGCTAACTACTAACGTTACTCTAACCATACATTGTAAGTACTGAATAATATTTGCTGCCTACTCCGCTAACTACTAACGTTACTCTAACCATACATTGTAAGTACTGAATAATATTTGCTGCCTACTCCGCTAACTACTAACGTTACTCTAACCATACATTGTAAGTACTGAATAATATTTGCTGCCTACTCCGCTAACTACTAACGTTACTCTAACCATACATTGTAAGTGCTGAATAATATTAATAGTAGATCATATATTGTATCATCATCCTATGATTGGCCATGATGATAATGTGTTCACGAGTTAACTGTATCAACTGTACATATATTTGATGGGTTCATTGTTGTATTGGCGTATGGGTTCATTGTTGTATTGGCGTATGGGTTCATTGGTGTATAAGGTTTCGCATTGAGATTTTGGGTAAATTCATTCCTGTAACCGGATGTATGAATCCTTTGATTTAAGACTTAGGCTATTGCTTCATATGTAAATGTTCTTCCAAGACAAGTATTGTGTATAGTAGATTTACTAGCCAAGATTACATTGATGTAATTGTGATCACTAATGAATATATTATTTATATATGTGTTAGATATTCATGGGCATTCACCATTATTGGTTCATGTATTATAAAATATGATTAGTGTGTATATGTAATTTGGTTCAGATATGACTCAAGGAGTCACTTGTTTCGGACTTATAATGTAGCGCTTGTCACAAGTCATTTGTTTATATTGCTGTGTATGAAGGTGAGTTGTTCCTTTTCTCCATTTTTCTATTCATAAGTTCGCTGCTTGTCGTGGGTGTTGGCGGGGTCACGGAGCTACCTTGGTGTTGTGTCAGTAATATTCGCTATTTATTTGTTAATGGTTCCTAGTATATTGTCTTATCAAATTACCTTATTGTTGTGTTTGAAACTTCTACATCTAAACAAAAAAATCTACATCTAAATGGCACGAATGGTATTAAAATGGCCAAACTAATGGGACGAATATCTTGTAATCTCAAAACCAATGCGGCAATCACATTAGGGAGAAGGGGGTCTAGGAACCCGCCTTCCCAACACATCATGTAACAAAACACATGGATTCCACTATGAAGGAATTTATGTATTTAGCTACTTAAATAAACATTACAACCTGCTTTATCTTAGAGGGTAAAAACTTGGCTCCAATACATTTAAATCACATTATAATTTAAACCGCCCTTCTCGTCTATAAGGCTACTAGAATTATCTAGGATTCCTTCACTGTAAACTTTGTGTGTGACTAATATGTAACATGATTTGTAACCACCCCGAGGGAGTGGACACGGATAAATCGCCTTCATAGTCCGGATCCTAAATTGAGCGGTCAATCCTGTAAGTCCTTCACTAAACTGGCTCGGGTTGTCCCTCTCACAGGCAATAGGTCCGCTAGGGGGCATTCTGTGTATGGCCACCCTCGTATGGGGAGTAAGGCGTCCGGCAATAGATAGATAGATAGTCCGAAGCAACCAATTCAGACTTTCAAATATTTTACTTCTTGCATGGGAGAGTCCCCCCTGGGGGTTAGGGAATAGAATATGCCCCACGTGCCTTCTGCGTGTCGTAAGAGGCGACTAAAGAGGTTGGGTCGGTGGGCTTGCGACCCCCACCCGGAAAAAAATATCTAAGCAAAGAAAAACGAACGAACAGCCTCGGATGCGGACGGAACCAACGTTGACGAACCACGACCGACTAAGGACATGCCTTTGGACATTCTGAGAATGGCTACGTGGAATGTTAGTGGCATGAATGATGGTACAAAAGAGAGAGAGGTTCTGGAAGTGTTAGTGAATGCCAGGCTGGATGTATGTGGAATGACAGAGACCAAATGGAAAGGTTCAGATGTGAGAGAGTGGGAGTGTGGAATGGGTGTGTGTGCTGGAGTGAGTGAAGGAACAGCGAGAGAAGGTGCATGTTTGTTTGTAAGTAGCAAATGGAAGGAATGTGTAAGAGAGTATGGGTCTGTGGGTTCAAGGATTGTGTGGGTGAGAATGAAAGTAGGATTACAAACGTGGGTGATTGTATGCGTGTATGCCCCGACAGAGGATATACTTGAAAGAAAGAAAGAGGAGTTCTGGATGAATGTGGAGGCGTGCCTGGAGAAGTTTGACAAGAACGAAAGAATATTTCTGATTGGGGATATGAATGGTAAGGTGGGTGATAGGAAAGTTGAGGGAGTGGTGGGAGGGTGGGGGGTACCATCAGAGGTGAATGGGAATGGTAGTGCACTTGTGGACGTATGTGTGGGGAGGAGGATGTGGATAGCCAACACCTTCTTCCGACACAGAATGATCCACAGGTACACGTGGAAACGGATGTTGACGATGAAGGATAAGACAGTGGTGGAACGAAAGTCATTGATTGATTATGTATGTGTGGATGAACGAATGAAGAAATCTGTGATGGATGCTAGGGTGTATAGGGGTATTGGAGGGGGTCTGTCTGATCATTATGTAGTGGTAGCTAAGGTTAGGATACAAAAGAAGTGGGGGAGGAGAGCGGGAGGGAGGCGAGAGGAGGGTGGAATGGTGAGGAGGGTGGAGAGGTTGCAGGAGGAGGAAGTCAGGGAGGAGTACAGGAGAGCAGTGGAAAGACGACTAGGTGGGTTCGACCTGGAAGTTATGGAGGAAGTGGAGGAGATGAGCAAGGTGTTTAAGGATGAGATCTGTGCAGCATGTGAGGAGGTGTGTGGAGTGAGGAGAAGAGGGAGGGGAGTGAAAGGTACAGCATGGTGGACAGAAGAGGTAAGAATAGCTGTGGAAGAAAAGAAGAAAGCATATAGAGAGTGGTTGGGTAGTAGAGGGAATGAAGATTCCGAGAGACAGAAACGAGCGAGGTACGTGGAGAGTAAGAGGGTGGTGAAGGAAAGTAAGAGAAGAGTAGATGAGGAATTTGGAAGGAATCTGAGTGTAAAATGGAGGGAGAGTAAGAAACTGTTCTGGAAAGAAGTCAAGAAAGTTAGGGAAGGTAGCAAGGGATAAAGTAAGGGTGTGAAAGATAAGAATGGGAGAATGCTAGCCGAGAAGCAAGAGAGAGTCGAAAGATGGAGGGAGTACTTCAGTGAGTTGTTAAATGAAAGGAATGAAGAGCCAGCAAACCTAGCTGGATATGGTATGGGAGGGAGAAGAAGAGAAGTAGTGGAGGAGGAAGTGGGGATCAGGAGGTCAGAAGTGTGGGAAGCCATGAAAAGAGTGAAGTTGGGGAAAGCACCAGGAACAGATGGAGTGTGTGGGGAAATGTTGAGGTATGGTGGTGAGATAGTGATAGAATGGGTATGGAAAATGTGAAAACTAGCATGGGAGAAGGGGAGTGCACCCGATGACTGGAAGACTGGCATAATAGTCCCCCTATATAAGGGCAAAGGGGAAAGAGGAGTGTGTGGTAACCACCGAGGAATATGTCTTCTAAGCGTAGTAGGGAAGGTATACAGTAGGGTAGTGATTGAGAGAGTGAGAGTGAGAACGGAGAAATGGATAGGCGACGAGCAGGGAGGCTTTAGGAAGGGAAGAGGATGTGTAGATCAGATTTTTACCCTGAATTGTGTTGTGGAGAAGTATCTGGAGAAGAAACAAAAGGTGTATGTTGCCTTTATGGACTTGGAGAAGGCCTATGACAGAGTGGATAGAGAAGGTTTGTGGAAAGTACTTAGAATATACGGAGTAGAGGGCAAGTTGCTGAAAGCAGTGAAGAGCATGTATGAGGGTGCAAAGGCGGCAGTACGTGTGGAGAGTGAGCAGAGCGAGTTCTTTGACCTGAATGTTGGTTTGAAACGGGGGTGTGTGATGTCCCCGTGGTTGTTTACTGTATATATGGATGGAGTTATGAAAGAAATACTATCAAGAGCAGTGGATGTTGGTGTATCGCTGAAAAGGGAGGGAATTGAGTGGAAGCTACCTATACTGCTGTTTGCGGATGATACAGTTCTGATGAGTGATAATGAATGTGAGTTGCAGGGTCTGGTAAATGAGTTTGGAACAGTGTCCGAAAAACGGAATTTGAAGGTAAATACGGGGAAGAGCAAGGTTATGGTCTTCGAAAGGGGTGAAGTCACAGAGTGTGAGGTGAAGCTGAACGGTCAGGCTATGGAGATCGTCAACTCTTTTAAGTATCTGGGCAGTGTGTTGAGTAAAGATGGGACTATGGATGAAGAGGTGCGGGAGAGGGTACAACAGGGGAAGAGGGTTGTAGGAACGCTAAAAGCAAGTAACAAGAAATAGGGTGGTCAGTATGGAAGTGAAGAAGTCTTTGCATGACAGTGTGGTAATCCCGACACTGACTTACGGAAGCGAAGCATGGACGTTGGTTGAGAGACTCAGACCAAGAGTGAGAGCAGTGGAAATTAATTACTTAAGGAGTGCGTGCGGAGTTACATGGAGGGATAGACAGACTAATGAGGAAGTAAGAAGGAGGTGTGGTGTGGAGGTAGATGTGCTGGAAAGTGTGAAAAGGAACAACTTGAGATGGTTCGGCCATATGGAACGTATGGAAAGCGAGAGAATGACTAAGAGGGTGTACGAGAGCGAGGTGGAGGGACAGAGGGGGAGAGGTAGACCGAATATGAGGTGGAAGGATGGAGTGAGGAACTACATGAACGAAGGCGGTGCTGGTTGGTACACTATGTACAACATTGGGCGGCTTGGCTAGCGACTCTCCCATCTATCTATCTATCTATTGCCTGACGCCGTGATCCCCGAAGGTGTGGCCACGAACGAACCGCCCCCATGCACCTCTGTCCCCAGTCAGTCGACGCCCCTCCCCCCTGAGGTACTATCATACAAAAAAGTATCCTTACTAAAATGACACGCACCATTTAGACTCGATGGACGAAGTAATATGGAAACTATTGTTTGAGCTCGAATCGTACCCCACTTTATGAAACTCAACGTTGACTAGAGTAAGGATACTGTTTTGTATGATAGTACATGTGCAATGTTATCATAATGTTGGAATAACTATTGTTATGAGTGGCATCTACCAGAAATATTGATTTTTTTTATTTTCCAGAGTATAGCATGCATACCATCTATTTTTAATTTTTCTTTTTCAGAGTATAACATGTATAAAATATCAATTATGTACGATTAAGTACGACAGGTTGGGTAAGAGTTTTCAGAGTATAACATGTATAAAATATCAATTATGTACGATTAAGTACGACAGGTTGGGTAAGAGGTATCCTCACCAGGATTCGAACCCACTCACTCCACAATACTCCAATATACCTGGAGTGAGTGGGTTCGAATCCTGGTGAGGATACCTCTTACCCAACCTGTCGTACTTAATCGTACATAATTGATATTAGTCATTTTCAGAGGTTCCATAATAGTACCAGGACGATTAAAAATCGTATATCACTTAACCGAGTTGGCGGTGGGGAAGCGTAAAAATAGTTATGGTCGAAGTGTAATAAACTCACCACGTGTTCGAAGGCATAGTCCTCCACGAGACTAAAAACCTGGTTCCTCAAAGAAGAACTAAGGTTGCTTTCCTTATATCCGCTCATGGCCGAGTGGTCACTGTGCCCGACTCTCCCAAATACACCTGGAGTGAGTGGGTTCGAATCCTGGTGAGGATACCTCTTACCCAACATGTATAAAATCTATTGGGAGGATCCTGAAAACAAAATACAATAATAGCGTCGTGTGATAGAAAGGGTTAGATCCCCTTCCCTTGACCCCCTCTACGTTATAGGCCTACTAGACTGGTCTATAATTCCTAGGCTTTCTTGGCTCAGCGGAATATAAATGATAGATTTATTATTATAATCGAGGTTAAGCCGGTGTCATATTGAGGAATCTTTACCCTTTGAAAACCTGAGGACGCATTTTGACAGATTAGTATGGCTAGCATTAGACGATTGTATTCAGCTTAGGAAGGACATGTGGGAAATATAAGAGTAAACACTATCTCAATTAAACCTCTGACTTCCACATACCCTTCTTCATCTGAATACAAATCGCTTACTAATAGCCAAAAACAGTAAAGCAAAGGGTTATAATCCTCAGAGGGTTAACTCCTTCCCTGACGCGTCTATATCTTGGTTTAAATTAACTAGGACTAGACGATTGTGTTAATTATTATGTTCTATCCAACAACTATTAGGAGGTGTTTGTTGGCGTCATAGGGTAAATTATGTGAGTGTCTCTGTGTGTGTGCGTCAAATAATGTACATGTGTGTGTGTGTGTGTACGAACCCGTCCGCTCACACCCAGGCACACACCCACGAGCCAAAGCAAACCCCAAAATACCATTTGTAAATCCATAAATTGCCTTGCATTAATAATCACGAAAAAGCGGCCAGGACGAATCGAAAGTATACGGAATAATAACACGGTCTTAAAGGCGGTGTCATACGAGCGCATTTTCGATGAGTAAGTTATTTCTCCTACTATTTTGAGGCTCTTTTGCATTGGCAGCGGAAACTAGATGGCCCTGATGGAGTGAGTATCGGTGGTCGTGATGTGCTATATTGTACCCTAACTGATCATATAGCTAACCCAGAACCTTGTCTGTCATAATTTAGAATCTATAATATACCTTATATTGTAGCTAATGCAGAACACTAGCTATAATTTGCTCGAACCTATATTATGCCTTACCTGATCTTATAGCTAACCCAGACCCCTTACCTATAATGCTATATAACCTATATTATACGTTTCCTGGTCTTATAGCTAACCCAGAACCTTATCTCTCAAGAGTCGGAGCTGCATTTAACCTGAATTGTCATAGATATTATGATTTAGTATTGTATTGATCTAACATGATCTTATAGCTAACCCAGAACCCTTTATTGTCAACAGATGGACCTGAGGTAGTGAGTATCAGTGGTGGTGATGTGGTGGAGGCTGGACAGACATTTACCTTAACATGTCGTACCTCACCTGCCAACCCTCCAGCATCACTTACTTGGTATATTAATGGTAGGTATATGTATTATTAACACACACACACACACACACACAGATAACATGTCGTACTCACCTGCCAACCCTCCAGCATCACTTACTTGGTATATTAATGGTAGGTATATGTATTATTAACACACACACACACACACACACACACACAACGGGTCGGGATGACCGAGTGGTTTAAGGCTCCCGCACTGTAACTGCGATGTCGATGTCGAGGGTTCAAATCCACCAGAATCCTAAAGGTTTTTTCTCCATGCTGATGGAGAGGATTGTATTGTGGTCGTTCCCTAGCCAGGCTGCTCATCTATCAGCTTGTGTTAGCCTACACGTACTTCTCACCCGTGCATCTGAGTATGTAATATGATGGGAAACCAGGGGCCTCAGGGTTGCCAAAGATCGCATGTGACCTCATAGTTAAGGTAAAATAAGCATTGTACTGTACCTAGGTACAGCGTGAACAATATACCGACAAATATAATTATTATTATTTGTATTACACACACACACACACACCAACTAAACTGCCATGCCTTCAGTGGTAAACAAATTGTGGTATAAACTGAGAAATGTACTCGTAACCATGAAGAGTTTACGGTTGAACCGATAAAAACACTGTCGTATTCGTGTGTGTGTGGCTGCCAGTGTGTGTGTGTGTGTGTGTGTGTTATATGATTGTCGTATATATCCATCCCCCACCCCCTCTACTACTATTCCCAAGTTATGATTGGTCCAATACTCGGGGGTGTCTTACAACTGTACACAGGGGATCGGGGGTAATGGCTTTGTTGTCAAGTTCCTATCATATCTTTTTATTAAACTGTATTTTTCCTTAACTCGACTAAACACATTATGAGGGTGGCATTTCAAAGATTATGTTTCAAAGTAATGTCTATCTCCTTTTATTAATACGGTATAGGCTAATTTGTTTTGGACATAATGTACAGGATATGCCCATTGCCCACATAGCAGAACACATTATTACTGTTATAACAATAAACACGTTTTCTGTTATGTGGGTATATTTCTCCACTAGATCATAAAAGGGAAGATAGTTTTTTTTTTCTGGACCACTTTCTTCCTCATGATTAGCCCCATTAGTTATGAGATTTTAAGACGGTCGCACCATTTGTTTGTCAATATAAACCTTTTGTGCAAGGTAGTTGTCAATTTTGTTACCCGGCCTTTGTCCAGAATTTTTTTCTATCAACAAATTTATGAAATGATCTTGAATGGGAGTCTTGTTTTTTTGTGTTTTTTTTTTTTTGTTTTTGTTTTATTAAGTTTGATGGAGGTTTATGGAGGAAACTACAAACATAATGCAAATATCATTGGTAAATCAATACGCCCATCCCCCCATAACGGCACTGTAAATTTATCCACCTAACATTTGTTTTTACGTATAATTCAATATTATATGTTTCACTTATAATTGTAGTTCTCCTAATTATGTATGTATCCTGTACACACAGATGCAATAGTCTCTAGCCCACTCATATATATTCGTGGACTTCACCTATTTCTAATTATGGAAGTATATCTCTGGACGTGAAATTATGAATATAATTGTGTATGAACGAAAGAATATTTCTGATTGGGGATATGAATGGTAAGGTGGGTGATAGGAAAGTTGAGGGGATGTTGACGATGAAAGATAAGACAGTGGTGGAACGAAAGTCATTGATTGATTATGTATGTGTGGATGAACGAATGAAGAAATCTGTGATGGATGCTAGGGTGTATAGGGGTATTGGAGGGGTCTGTCTGATCATTATGTAGTGGTAGCTATGGTTAGGATACAAAAGTAGTGGGTGAGGAGAGCGGGAGGGAGGCGAGAGGAGGGTGGAATGGTGAGGAGGGTGGAGAGGTTGCAGGAGGAGGAAGTCAGGGAGGAGTACAGGAGAGCAGTGGAAAGACGACTAGGTGGGTTCGACCTGGAAGTTATGGAGGAAGTGGAGGAGATGAGCAAGGTGTTTAAGGATGAGATCTGTGCAGCATGTGAGGAGGTGTGTGGAGTGAGGAGAAGAGGGAGGGGAGTGAAAGGTACAGCATGGTGGACAGAAGAGGTAAGAATAGCTGTGGAAGAAAAGAAGAAAGCATATAGAGTGTGGAATGAAGATTCCGAGAGACAGAAACGAGCGAGGTACGTGGAGAGTAAGAGGGTGGTGAAGAGAGTAGTGAAGGAAAGTAAGAGAAGAGTAGATGAGGAATTTGGAAGGAATCTGAGTGTAAAATGGAGGGAGGTAGCAAGGGAAACAGTAAGGGTGTGAAAGATAAGAATGGGAGAATGCTTCAAGAGAGAGTCGAAAGATGGAGGGAGTACTTCAGTGAGTTGCTAAATGAAAGGAATGAAGAGCCAGCAAACATAGCTGGATATGAAGAGAAGTAGTGGAGGAGGAGGTGGGGATCAGGAGGTCAGAAGTGTGGGAAGCCATGAAAAGAGTGAAGTTGGGGAAAGCACCAGGAACAGATGGAGTGTGTGGGGAAATGTTGAGGTATGGTGGTGAGATAGTGATAGAATGGGTATGGAAAATGTGCAAACTAGCATGGGAGAAGGGGAGTGCACCCGATGACTGGAAGACTGACATAATAGTCCCCCTATATAAGGGCAAAGGGGAAAGAGGAGTGTGTGGTAACCACCGAGGAATATGTCTTCTAAGCGTAGTAGGGAAGGTATACAGTAGGGTAGTGATTGAGAGAGTGAGAGTGAGAACGGAGAAATGGATAGGCGACGAGCAGGGAGGTTTTAGGAAGGGAAGAGGATGTGTAGATCAGATTTTTACCCTGAATTGTGTTGTGGAGAAGTATCTGGAGAAGAAACAAAAGGTGTATGTTGCCTTTATGGACTTGGAGAAGGCCTATGACAGAGTGGATAGAGAAGGTTTGTGGAAAGTACTTAGAATATACGGAGTAGAGGGCAAGTTGCTGAAAGCAGTGAAGAGCATGTATGAGGGTGCAAAGGCGGCAGTACGTGTGGAGAGTGAGCAGAGCGAGTTCTTTGACCTGAATGTTGGTTTGAAACAGGGGTGTGTGATGTCCCCGTGGTTGTTTACTGTATATATGGATGGAGTCATGAAAGAAATACTATCAAGAGCAGTGAATGTTGGTGTATCGCTGAAAAGGGAGGGAATTGAGTGGAAGCTACCTATACTGCTGTTTGCGGATGATACAGTTCTGATGAGTGATAATGAATGGGAGTTGCAGGGTCTGGTAAATGAGTTTGGAACAGTGTGCGAAAAACGGAATTTGAAGGTAAATACGGGGAAGAGCAAGGTTATGGTCTTCGAAAGGGGTGAAGTCACAGAGTGTGAGGTGAAGCTGAACGGTCAGGCTATGGAGATCGTCAACTCTTTTAAGTATCTGGGCAGTGTGTTGAGTAAAGATGGGACTATGGATGAAGAGGTGCGGGAGAGGGTACAACAGGGGAAGAGGGTTGTAGGAACGCTAAAAGCAGTAACAAGAAATAGGGTGGTCAGTATGGAAGTGAAGAAGTCCTTGCATGACAGTGTGGTAATCCCGACACTGACTTACGGAAGCGAAGCATGGACGTTGGTTGAGAGACTCAGACCAAGAGTGAGAGCAGTGGAAATGAATTACTTAAGGAGTGCGTGCGGAGTTACATGGAGGGATAGACAGACTAATGAGGAAGTAAGAAGGAGGTGTGGTGTGGAGGTAGATGTGCTGGAAAGTGTGAAAAGGAACAACTTGAGATGGTTCGGCCATATGGAACGTATGGAAAGCGAGAGAATGACTAAGAGGGTGTACGAGAGCGAGGTGGAGGGACAGAGGGGGAGAGGTAGACCGAATATGAGGTGGAAGGATGGAGTGAGGAACTACATGAACGAAGGCGGTGCTGGTTGGGGGGAGGGGCGTCGACTGACTGGGGACAGAGGTGCATGGGGGCGGTTCGTTCGTGGCCACCCCTTCGGGGATCACGGCGTCAGGCAATAGATAGATAGATAGATATCTCTGGACGTGAAATTATGAATATAATTGTGTATGCATCAACTATAAAACTATATAAATAATACTATTTTTTTGGAAAAGCAAGTTTTATCATACAGTAAATCAACCAAGATACTTATAGTTGTTCATATAAAATATAAGGGGTCTACTAATGTTTATGAGTGGGCTAAAGACTATGGCATCCAACTGTACATTGGTGATGTCTTTAGGTTATAAGATATGAAGAAATCCTTAACTGGCGGCACGCATCATATGTCGAGTGAAAGAAATTTGGACTATGTGGCGGCTCACAACATAAGTCGTGTGGCATTTTCAGCACGTAATGTTGCTGAGAGAGAGGGACAAGTGGTGGCAGGAGAGTAGCGAGCGTATGACTGCTCCAGACCACCGCGGTGGACCAACTGACATGAATCCCACCATCCTCCACCCTCTCACACTCGCTACATAGTGAATTGTGTGGGGAAAGTACCGAATTACATGGTTTTTGCATACATGGTTTTTGCACTCGTGTTGCGCGATTGTTGCAAGAAAACTAGCGGTCATACAAGGATCGCTGGGGTGTATTGGAAAGCTCTGTTTATGCCCTTTCAGAGATAGATACTTGTTTTACGCTCTGGGTCTTATTTAGGCATGAAAATGATCACGTAAACAGCCCTATTTTGGGTAAAAACATCCCGCTGGTGGCTACATATTATTTACCGCCTAGGCCGCTCGTTAGGTGGTAACCCTAGAAGGGGAAACCCCCCCGGAGCGGTACACAAAGCTGAAATGGGGGTCTCAATGACCCCCCGTGGGGAAATAAAATAAAAATAAAATTCTAATGCTTTATTGATGCCCAAAATGGTTTAATTGATGCCCAAAACGGAATTTGAAGGTAAATACGGGGAAGAGCAAGGTTATGGTCTTCGAAAGGGGTGAAGTCACAGAGTGTGAGGTGAAGCTGAACGGTCAGGCTATGGAGATCGTCAACTCTTTTAAGTATCTGGGCAGTGTGTTGAGTAAAGATGGGACTATGGATGAAGAGGTGCGGGAGAGGGTACAACAGGGGAAGAGGGTTGTAGGAACGCTAAAAGCAGTAACAAGAAATAGGGTGGTCAGTATGGAAGTGAAGAAGTCCTTGCATGACAGTGTGGTAATCCCGACACTGACTTACGGAAGCGAAGCATGGACGTTGGTTGAGAGACTCAGACCAAGAGTGAGAGCAGTGGAAATGAATTACTTAAGGAGTGCGTGCGGAGTTACATGGAGGGATAGACAGACTAATGAGGAAGTAAGAAGGAGGTGTGGTGTGGAGGTAGATGTGCTGGAAAGTGTGAAAAGGAACAACTTGAGATGGTTCGGCCATATGGAACGTATGGAAAGCGAGAGAATGACTAAGAGGGTGTACGAGAGCGAGGTGGAGGGACAGAGGGGGAGAGGTAGACCGAATATGAGGTGGAAGGATGGAGTGAGGAACTACATGAACGAAGGCGGTGCTGGTTGGTGGGAGGGGCGTCGACTGACTGGGGACAGAGGTGCATGGGGGCGGTTCGTTCGTGGCCACCCCTTCGGGGATCACGGCGTCAGGCAATAGATAGATAGATAGAATGGTTTAGTTGTATACATACATCATTATGCTAGCTTATTATCACAGTTTATAGAATATTTCCTGAGTAGTTGCGTGTTGAGGCACTCGTGTTCCAAATCATCCAGGCAAAAAAATTGTGTCCACTAAAATAATCAAACAAAAATAAATTACCGACCAAATTATCTGATACTTCGCAGTATGAAGGCGTGATGATGGGGTAAGTTCCTCCTAAAACCTGGAGGGCGTAGACCCCAGGAACGAGACGATCTGGAAGAAACAAAAGAGAGCAGGGATGCTATTTGTTCATCCGACAGGTTCTTGGGGTCAGCCATGGCGGGACTATTCAAAAGCAAGAAAATCCAGAATTAGGAAAAATATTCATAAAAAATAGTTCCTGGGGTCAAATAACTATGAAATTGTTATGGGAAGCTGGGGAATATATATGTCAATCATATAAGCATAATACACCATAAATCTATCCGTCAACATAGCTTGCACAAGCACGAAACCAAACAAATCGAGAACGAAAATGCTTACCTTATAAGGGGAATGGTCGGGTCAATATGACCCAAACGAGCTGGTAGGGCTGCGAGGGGCGGAGCTTCGGGCTTGTAGGTATGCACACGATGAGCGGTGGGTGTAGACTGCCGTTCCCTCACCCAAACTCGTGGCTACCGGACCGCGTCACGCCACAACACCAAGAAACAAGCCCGCGCACGATATTTCGGGGTCGTGGTGACCCCGGTTTCCCCTTCTAGGGTAAGTATTTTTACAAATTCTTACATGATTAATCCAATGCTCTGGCGCACCTTCAACTTTCCACAGGGGTGTTCAGGGGTAAATGGCTTTGTGGTCAAGTTGACACACTTTTTTCATGTCAACCTTTTCAATATCCGATATTCCCATTCTTCATTTTATTGTGGCTATTACTAGACGATGGCATTGAGCATAAGAAGGATCTTCCGGAATCAAAGATTGAAAGCTATCTTAATTTAACTTTCATTTCTCCAAACATCTGAAACTGAATATAATTGGTTGATGATACCTAAATACAATGAAGAAATAACTTCACAATATACTAACACGGTTAAGGTGTTCTCTGTCCCTCTCACTCATAACAACATTTACGTGATACAATCTTTGATGTTTCTTAAGTATTTGCTAGTTTTAGCTAAGTACAGTATGTACGCTCGGTTACCCTAGTATCTAGCCCACTCATAAGGAGGGTATGCATAGTTAATTATAGAGTTCAACGCAGGAACAGTAAACAAATTACACTTATTTTTTTGTTCAATAAACATCGAATAATTCCACCTACACAAATTCTCTGATGAGAGTAAGTGAAAGAGAAGGCAATGGCTCAATTAGTATTATATATATATATATATATATATATATATATATATATATATATATATATATATATATATATACAGGGTGTATATAATTATATAATACTAATAATGATAAAAATACTGGGACGCCATGATAGCATGGTGGCAACTTCCCAAAGCTAACCCTCCCATTTAGTTCTAGAAAATCCTCCTCAGCTTCCTAAAACAATCTATGAACACAGGAAAGTTTGTATTTATGAAATTGGATCAATTTGGCCATTTTATCACTTCCAAGTACATAATAAGAACTGTGAAGCATAAATGTAACTGTTTATGTTGGGTAATGATGACTACAAGAACTGTGAAGCATAAATGTAACTTTATGTTGGGTAATGATGACTACAAGAACTGTGAAGCATAAATGTAACTGTTTATGTTGGGTAATGATGACTACAAGAACTGTGAAGCATAAATGTAACTGTTTATGTTGGGTAATGACGACTACAAGAAGGTAATTGGTCTTGTCTGACACCCTGATCTCATGTCTGTTTATCCATACCCTTCCAAGAAACACAAACACTCACACGCGTACACCGATTTATGGTATTATTATGTACGCTATTACTTACCGTGAGTGCCACAAGGCTGCTGGGCTCCATCAACCCTGAGTATATGGTTAACACTTTCAATCAGTAGGGAAAGTGAGAGTGAGAGTGAGTGGGGTGGAGGGGAGGGATAGGTAAAGAGGTAGGTAGATTGATAGGTAGGTGGGTATGTGGTACTGGAGCCAGGTACTCCCACATAACTGTTGGGTTACAGTTGAGGATAACACTTTCTGTTTCCTCAACAACCTTTGAGTGACCAGGGCTCACACATGCATGTATGTTTGTCACGTGTATGTGTACGTGGGCCTCTTAAAATACACTACTTCTTTTTCCTAGAGGGTTTTGAGCCTGGTAAATTTCAGGGGTGGTCTCTTGCCATGGAACTTGATCATGAGGGGATTGTATTTGTGGCTGGGATTGTATTAACCTCTACTGTACTGGAGGATACAGTAATAAAAGTCCCCCCAGTCCCAAGCAATGTGGCCAAAATGGCAAGATAGAACAACCTTCCACCTCAAGAGATGAAGGAAGACTTGCTCTCCCAACCTTCAGTGGGTTTTATATAAGCTGAGAAGTGTTGCCATATCGAGAGCAGTGCTCAAATGGTCGTGGTACCAGGTACAGCCTGATACAGGCAGTTACAAGGAAAGTACATTACTGACGGCTCCCAGCTGCCGCTGGGTCTGGGGAGTGATTTATCTACTGACAGCTGGTAGCCGTCACTGGGATTGGACGGGTTAAGTACGTTTTGGAGTTAACTATATTTTAATATACAGTATATACTATATCTATGTATGTATGTATATGTATGTATGTATGCTAATAATAAATTTTCCTCTGTTACCATAAACCATTACCTCCCGTTTACTGAGAGTTAAACTATTATTATTATTATTATTATTATTATTATTATTATTATTACCAATTCCGTTACGAAGATGGATATATTATGGTGAATTTAGTGAGTTATTTTATTGTCTTGGGAATCTTTGACGCACTACTCCTAAACGGCTGCCTCCACATCATTGAACACTAAGACTAATGTGGCTTGCAAAGCCAAAAGGTAACAAGTGAATCTGCCGGATTTCTGCAACACCAACTAAGTAGGTCGTTTAGCTGTATTTACAATGCTCCACATGAACACAGAAAACTCATTTGTTAATGTCATCTACCTCGTTTGACTGCATATACTTACGTGCAGCCTCGTCGAATTTCTAAGATGGCACAAATGGATGAAGAAGAGCTACATTATGACCTATGAGCTCCTTGTTTGCAAACAATTTAATTTTCTATTACACAAGTCAATCAATTGATGGCTTAATGATAATGCACCACGAGATTGTCTAAAACAGTATGTACCCATTTAACCTCTCCACTGCGTAGGTGGGGTAGTGGCCACCCCTCCCTGTGCGGAGGTATTTATTGTGTTTCCTACACTAAAATCGTCATCGTACCATAAATAGCATTAATACTTATCCATATGCACCTATTTTACGTTTATTATAAAGGTAATAACCTGTTACAGCAATAAAATAAGTGAAAACAGCGTTTGGATGGTCAAAATCGGAGATAGAGGCCGGGAGTTACATAACGTATGGCTCAGGCAGCCTGCCAGCCAGCCAGCCGTGAAGACGGCTGGAGAGACACTGTTGCGCGGTAGTCTCTCTCTTGCTCTTTCACACGCTTGGTAACACAGATGACCACGCCCTGCTAGCACGAATATATACCTAAGAATAAGGGAATAACAGGGAGAAAAGGTGATAATTGAAGAGGGGGGGGGGGGGTGGAAGGAGGGGATGTGGAGGAGTGATATTTGGCATGGCCTAGGGACAATTAAAAAAAAAAAAAAAAAAAAATTATACTGGGCTGATTTAAATGTTTTTTTTTTAGGCCTTGGATTATATAAGACTTCCCGCAGCCCACCAGTAAAACTTATATCAGTCTTGCGGCACTTGCCGGGTTAATCCGCCATTAATATGATATTATTATATCTTCCAGACTCTATTATGGGTAACAGTAGAGGATAGGAGGTGAATTAAAATACAATAACAATATCATCATTATCGACATTATCTTTGCCATCTTTATCATTGTCGTTTTTGTCGTTATTATTTCAGGATCTAGTGTTGGTGACATTGGTGGTAGGGAGGAAGTGAGTGAAGACAAGGGTGGTGGTTGGGTGACCTCCTCTAGACTCTCCCACCAGATACCTAGAACACACAAGGTAACACAGATGTCTAACTTTACACTATTTGCTATTATATTTAATTACAAATTCTACAAATATATAATGTATTGATTATATTAACACTTACGGTGCGGGCATATTTCCGCCATATAAGGGCTCATTCAGGCACTCTTGAATGATTGAGCAAGTGTCTGAATGAAATGAAATGTATTCAGCCAAAAACTAAAAGAAAATGGCTCCAAAATTACACCAGAACAAGGTTTGTAGAGCGCAGGATTTATCTGCAGTGCTACCATAGACATTGGCAAATATTCGCTATACTGAGCAAATGTCGCTAATGTTGCGCTACAGTTGCCTTTGGCAGCACTGCATATATCTAGCGAGACATGTCTGTTACCCCTCAGTGCCGTGTCCGCCTGGCTGTAAATCGGACGGTGGCCTGCAGCGCTCACGCTCACTCGGACTCGTCTCCACAGGCCTTAAAAGCCAGTACATGGCCATGGTGTTCCAGAACGGTCCCCGTCGCCATTGGGTTAATGTAGTGTGCATTTTTTGTTTTCTATGTTGATGAGGGAGAAAAAATGCAAAACTGCCTGTAACGAGTGCCTCCCCCAGAGTTGCATATACTGTATATTATTGATACCGCTTGATTGTTTGGTGAATAACCATGCCAGAAGATTGAAGAATGAATATTAGTCTATGTAAGGGACTATTCCATTTTATTGGATTTATGTATTCCTTTCTATCAGAGTTAACCATACAAGATGTTCATCCATTTTCGTTTATTCACTTCTGTACGCAAACAGAGACGCCATAATGAATATGTAACTATTTTAAATTTGTGAACCTTCAAACCCTAGCTCTGTAGCCTTTGGGATGTTATATAGGACTGCATTATCTCGTTTGGGTTCCATACGGATTATGTCTGTTTAATTAGTATACAGTACTTGCATTTCATTTTGTATCGAATCCAATTGGTACAATACAATGTTGTAATCTAAAATGCTTCATATTTGTAGTTAAAGGTTCAAAAGTCAAAGTATATTATACATTATCAAGGAACATGAGTTCTTGCAGAGAGACTCCAGTCCTGACGATATTCTTGACTTACAGTTTGCTGGCTTAATAATCCAATATTGTTGATAGCCTCTGAAGTCGTAGTTTAAAAACTAACTATCTATACTTTATGTGACATAAATTGGAAACTTAAGTTTTATACACCATCATAACTTAATCGCATGTTCTCGTACATGTTTTTCTAAATATTGACACGTCAAAGGTTCGTGTTTGGTGTTCAAGGGTTCATATTGGGCCAGGATGTGCCTTAACCTCTGAAGTGCGCATGGGGGTAATTGGAAACGTCCCCCTGTGCTGACGTATTTGAGGTGTTTCCGTCACTAAAATATTCATTGTGCCATTAATAGCATTAATACTTATCCATATGCGCCTATTATGGGTTGATTATAAAGGTATTAACCTGAAACAACAATAAAACGAGTGAAAACAGCGTTTGGATGGTCAAAATCGGAGATATAGCCCGCGAGTTGTATAATGTATGGGTGAGGCAATCTGCTTTCCCGCCAATTTCCCCCAAGGCCACTGAGACACAGTCGATCGATACTCTCTCTCTCTCTTGCACTCGCTTGCTATCAGTGATGACCACACCCTCCAATCGGATTTCTAATGTTAGCACGAAAATATACCTCAGAATAAGGGAATAACAGGGAAAATAGGTGATAACTGAAGGAGAGGAGGAAAGTGGGGAAGGAGGGGAGGTAGAGGACTGAGATTTTGCATGGCCCAGGGGCCAAAAAAAAAAAAAAAAATAAAAAAAAAAAATATAATTTTTTTTTTTTTTTTCGATGTCAAAAGTTGATTTTTGTTTTCTCTGACTCTTAAGAGTCTCCCCGCAGTGCGCCGGGGGAACTCTTAAGAGTCTCCCCGCAGCTCCCGGGTTAAGAATGTATTATGCTGTAATACATAAATCTTGCCCCCATATGAATCCTAGGAAACCATTATAAACTTCCTAAATGGAAAATTAACATTAGGTAAAGAATTATTAATGAGAAGATTCGATTTAGTTCGGGATAGCTTCGAAAACTTAAGGCCATTCTTTGTTATTAAGGCTGTCTAATAATGTTATAAGTATCTAGTGTTGATTTGAATACCTTTCTTCATGCTTTACCTCATATTTTCATTTCGGAGGTTCATTTAACCCACAGGACCCCGGGGACGCACGTGATACGTCCGCAATGTATGTAACGCTAAACCCCAGAGCCGCATAGGGTGCGTCAGAACTGTCGACCTTATTTACTCTTGTCCTATGGTTGCTAGTGGCTTGAGGATGGTATGGGATATACCTTATGATTTTGCCGAACAGTAGCGGTACTCAACAACCTCCAAGTCCAGCCACGCGGGTGGGAACGGGCGGATGGGGAAAGCCAGTTTACCCACTTATCTCACCGCCACTTTCGAGCTTATTTACTCTTGTTCTATGGTAGCTAGAGGGTTCAAATTTGTATGGGATATACCTTATGATATTGCCTAACAGTGGCAATACTTGGCAACACCAAAGTCCAGCCGCGGTGGGGAGTTGGGAGAGGTGCGCATGGGAGGAGGGAGGAAGACAGTTTTCTTGCTTACTTCGGACCTACTTCGTCGCCTCGCGTTGTTGGAACTAAGGGAATAGAGTGTGTATCACTCCCCTACTGCTCCCCATGACTTAGTTGACTCTCCACTAAGTGGGGAAGAGGGGGAGGAGGATGACCCAGATTCCATGGCATTCCTCAAAATTCCACCAGGCCATCGTAGGGGTCAAAAGAGACGATCTGAGGATGAGTTTGTCATGTTGCTATGTACAAGGTTTTCCCCCACACCTGCCTTCACCATCCCCTCCCACACTCTCCCCACTAAAATTACAATGTCAAACTCATATTTCTTAGTCAAAAGTGCCTATAACAATGTGTAAAACTCATATTATAACTATAAAACATACGATAAAGTTATGGTAAACTATCAATGGAAGTTAAATATTACTAAGCTATAATGAATCAAATAAATCAATCTAAATGAAAACTACTCCATATCTAAAGTGAATTCAATCTGAAACAAGTTAATTTATATCCAAAGGTCTCACATAATAAATGTATATATAGGGTAAAGTTATAAGGGTTAATATTAGCCAGGAATTAACTCACCAATAGTTCCACATGGCAATGAGGCAAGGGAGAACGTTTTACCCAATATGGCGGACAATGGGGAACGAGACTTCGGTCCCGAGACTCGAGTCAAGTTAAAGAAAGAATAAATGATTACATGGGAATGGACATGAATATTGTACTTATCTGTCAGTCAGTCATGGCGTCGATGAGAGTGTCGTGATGGTGTAGCTGTTTGTATTGCTGTTAGTGTATTGTGATTAGAGGCTCAAAAGCGCGATCAACTGAGGGCGGAAAATAGATGTTAACTGGTTGGTGTTCGTGAAGGCTCTGCTCTTCCTCAAAGGCACACCTTGCTGCCTTGGCAAACGCCAGGATCCCAAATTATCGTACCGCATCTAGGTTGCTCTATACGATCAATTATATTAATATATACGATAAATTCATATATACTACATAAGACCATGACAATATTGCTTAATAGCATATTAGGCCTTTTATAACTTAACTTATTTACAATCTTATAATATACGATCTACTCGTCCTACGTCATGCTAAAGGAGCGACCGTGACGTCACAGAGACATACGGGATCACAAAAGAGTCATAGCCTATCGTATTTACGATACACTCCCCCCACAAAAAAAGACCTGAACCCCACCTTAAACTTAAAGTTTCCCAAAGGCTATCTTCTGATGCCACAAGTTGACGGCGCCAGCAGCAGCGCGTCTGGGACGCGTCCCAGTCCGAGAATGATCACCATCAGTAAGAGGTGAGTCGTTCCTTTGAGAATCCTCGGACCCAGCAATAACAGGTGGAGCATAAGATTGCAATTCGGAATCGAGCTCCAAAGCGTACAAACGTGCGATAGGACGAACAGTAGTTCCAGTGGCTGTCTTCAATAGCGCCACCCGCTCTACAGAGTCTTCCCCCTTGTATACCTGCAACACGCGTCCCAATTTCCAGTATAAACGAGGACTATCTTCTTTAATTAAAACAACTTCACCAACTGTAGGTGCCGTTGGTCTACCAGAGGGAGTAACACTCCTTTCCCTCAATGCTAGCAGATATTCACTAATCCTCCGTTTCCTAAAATCCTCGATTATCCTTGATATATACTGGTATCTCTTAGACACCGCTACCTCAGAGTACAACGAGGGATCCTCTAACTCTACTATGGATTGGAAATCAGATGGAAACGCAGTTAATGGTTTTTCATATAGCAAGTGAGCTGCCGTTAATGGTAGTGGTTCTTGCAGGTCGGTGTACACATATGTAAGCGGGCGATCATTCACGACTGCCTCTATCTCTGTGAGGACTGTCGTCAACTCACTCTTGTTTAATAGAGCATGTCCTACTACCGCTCTGAGTCCTGACTTCACTATGCCGACACACCGTTCCAACATTCCACCAAACCAAGGTGCCTTAACTGGAATGAACCTCCATTCGCACTTCTTCTCTCCCAAAAAAGTGATGATAGTAGGATCACTACTCATATTTTTTAGATATTTTGATGCATGGACATAAGTGGGAGCATTGTCGCTAAGAATGAGTTGAGGGAATGAACGACGGGCACAAAACCGTCTAAACGCCAGCATAAATTATTCGCTAGACATATGATCACATAGTTCTAGGTGTACCGCTCGAGACGTTGCACAGGTAAAAAATAATATATAAACCTTCTCATGCTCTCTCGTCTTCAATGCCCTTGTGTAATCTAATCCTACCGCTTGGAAAGGTTCTACGTGCTTTACACGTCATTCAGGTAGAGGTGGAGCTGGTCCAGTTGCATATGGTTTACCTTTTAGTCTCTGGCATATTACACACTTCCTTACTACGCGTCGAGCTACTTGTCGAATTCTGGGTATCCACCATGTGAGATGTAAATTTGATATAATATGAAATACCCCGTAGTGTTTTACTTCCCTATGTGCACGTATGATCAATAGATCAGTAACGTGATGTCTTGTTGGCATAAGTATAGGTCGGTTTGTGCCGTCTGGTACACCCGACCACTTCAGGCGACCCTCACACCTGATGAGGCCATTGTCTAGGTGCAACCTTAGTTGACGCACTATATTAGGCATTAATGTCTTATTCAAGCTTTTCAAGGATTCTAATTCATTGGAAAAGGTTTCTACTTGAACCCATTTGATCAAAGTTACTTCAGCTGCTTTAAATTCATGAGCATCAATGTTGTGACCCCTGTTGCAGAGTTGGCCCGTTACTTTAAGCTTGAGATTGGATACATATCGCAATACCCAAGCTACAACTCTGACTAGTTTATTATAGTCACCGAATCTTGCCCACTCTATGATTGGACCCGGTGGCTCATTTGGTTGGGCTGTAACTGCCACTGTTTCCAGTGGCAGAAGTCCCTCACCAACAGCATGCCAAATCGTCCATTCACATTCATGGAGCAACCACTTTGGAAACAATTCGGACTTCACTAAATAGCTAGCTGTTATACCCCTAGTTATGAGATCACTAGGGTTTTCTTTTGTATTTACATAATGATAAGCAACATCTGGCAATGGTGATGGGCTGGTCTATCAGAGTGAGACCTGAGCTATCTCTGCCATACCCATAGCTTACTCTGACTGTTCCTTTTACTTATATATTTTCTAGATCTCAAGTGACGGCGTCTCGTCCGTGGATTGACCTCCCAATCTACCAAGATTGGAAGCCAAAGTGTCACATTTTTCCTTTGCCCCTCAACTTTCTCTTCATAATTGCTGAGGGGCACAGGGCCCTGGGTGGGTCTTTGGTTTCCCGGGTGTTTCCGCACCCTCCTCAGCTCCCCGCCATGGAGTGGCTTCGGTCACCCAGGCTTTATTATGGTCGGCAGGGAGGGTTCTATGGGGGCGCTCGGCTATGGCCTTGCTCGGGGCCTTGGGGCTGTTCGGCCAGGCAGCTTGGGGAACAACAACAACAACAACAACGTCTGGCAATAGGGCCCTAATCTCATCTACCCTATTCCTCACATAAACTGGCAGAAACTTCTTGCTATGTACCCAGTTGAGTGCGACCTGACTATCGCACCATACGTGAACGATTTCAATATTTAATTCGCTCTCGTATGCTGCGCGTACATGTTGCACCAGACGTGCTAATAGCAGCATGGCAGTCAATTCCATTTTAGGGATAGTTACTTTTTTAACCGGGGCTACCTTGGCCCGGGCTGTAACTATATGTGCCCCAAATGAAGTAACGACATATATGGCTACCCCGTATGCCGTGGCGCTAGCATCGCAAAACGTGTGTAACGTAACATCACCGTACGCCGCCACTTTACGAGGTATAGGTTTAGTACATAGGATGGCATACTCATTCAACAACAATGTCCCTTGGTCATTCAGGTCCTCGGGCTAACTGTCATCCCATCCTATTTTACATCTCCAAACTTCCTGCATTAGAATCCTAGCTCTTATCGTAACGGGTAATGCCAGACCCAAAGGATAAAAAAATTGCGCAACTTTGCTCAGCAGACTTCTTTTGGTGTGCGCTTCTGTCTGCTGAGCAAAGGACCTTGTTTGATAAGTTAGTATGTCATGTTTAGGTTGCCAGATAATCCTCAAATTTCTGGACTTTTCCTGGTTAAGAGATGCCGTACCGTCCACCTGTATCAAACTCTGAAGATCTTCACTATTAGTAACCTACTCGTGGAGAAATAGATGTGCATCCGCAAACAATGTGCTTGCTTGCCAGTATGTATATAACAAATCATCCTGACTATCGCTAGAACCCTGTAAATTGTCTATATATAATCCGCGAGATAGTTTACTTGTGTCCTCATGAGTGTCAGCTAGATGTTTTCTGATTGTGACATTTAACAAAAACTGTGAACACGTGGCCCCAAAGAGTACAACCCGAAAACGGTATATTATGACCGGACTTTCAGAGTCGCTAATGTCGCTGAACCAAAGAAAGCGGGTAACATCTCTATCTTCCTCCTTTAGCTTGACCATCAAGAATGCTTTCTCGATGTCACTGGTATAGGCGTACTTCCCCAGCCTAAACTGCAATAGATGTTGGGACAGGTCCGACACCATGGACGGACCTGTCAACAGGCAGTCATTTAGACTGGGTAGTTGACCTTGGTGGGCAGAGCAGTCATACACCACCCGTATTGGTTTGGTGACGCTGTCTTTCCTTACCCCATGATGGGTCAGATAGTGAACCCTAACCTTCTTAATCGGTTCCTTGACATCCACTCTCTCAATAAAGCCCCTATCTTCATAACTCCGAAATATATCGTCATACGCCTGGCGCGTGCTCGGTTCGTTAGAAAATTTCCGCTGCAATGCGCGCAAGCGACCTAATGCCAAACCATAGTTGGTAGGCAGGCTTATCTCACTGTTCTTCCAGGGTAAACTAACTTTATATTGCTTGTCTGAGGCACAGTAGCTCACAGACTCGTCAAGCCTTTGTAGCGCAACTTCCGAGTCATAATCAGTCTCCATAGGATTAATGCCTATGTAATCCAATCTCCACAGTCGTTCCAGGTCGAACTCGGCAGCCATCTTAGGGTCACTAGGTTGGGAATCCTCCCTTCCCAACTCCTCTGCCGCGGTTAAATTGACTCTATATATCGAGACCGTGTCGACCAGGACCTTTGACTGTGTAGTATGCACCTTTTCGCTCATGCAATATCCAAATTTAGTGGGGATTAAAATTACACCACACATCTTTTTAAATCCAGGGTATCTATTCTATCTATCTATCTATATGCTCAGGCCCAATCCCCATTTTGGGGGTAGCCGACTCAAGACAGAGCAAGAACAGGGAAAACACAAAAACAACATAAAACAAAAAATAAACACAGATAAAAAACACAAACTCACACACATCCAGGTCACCCAGGAGAAGACCCAGAGACCAGGGTTACCAAGGTCGCTCCAGCACTCCCCCGGCCCCTGACCACCCGGAGAGGTTCCGATCTCGGCAGGCAGACATGCAGCGGGGTATACTACATCATAATAATGATCCACACCAAGTAGAACATGCACCTCACTCTGATTTCCCATGGGATCTGACAAGTTAACCCCCTTGCTACGTAATGCGTGTTCCACCTTCTTCACACCTACAGATACATATTCTGGTAGGGTGTCTACTATGATGCAAGTCATAAAGTACCGGTTTTTACAGTAGAAATATGAAATCTCCGCTATCTCATAGTCTTGCTTATCAGTAACCCCTGTGAAGCCCTATAATCGAAGAGTCTCAGCCCCTACGATTCGGTGCTTCAGTCCCACTAGTACGGACCTCTTTATAAAGGAACGTTGAGACCCTTGATCTAGAAGTACCCGACAAACTTTGTTACTGTCATTACCTTCCATGGGAATCTGTATTGTGGGCAATATAGTGGTGTCTTGCGTGCTACCTAGTGCCACAGTTGTAGTACCCTCTGGTTTGACGTCTTTGACTTTATCTGCTGTAGGACACAACTTATCAAAGTGATGTCCTTTGCAGTGGCGACAGGGCCTTAAGTATGTAGCAGTACATTGTCCCTGCTTACCATGTTCCTTACTTAGACAACCTACACATAGCTTCAATCTTTTCGCCTGTGCTAGTTTTGTCTCATTTGTTGGGTACTTTACACAGAAACTCCATTTATGTTTGTTTTTACATAGCTTACATTTAATCTGAGCAGGTTTCTTATACGTACCCTCTTTCTTTTCTTTAGTCCCCACTGTCATGCTTACTGTTCCCCTCTTCTCCACATTCTCACTCCCTCCCGACACATACATTCTCCCTTTGTTCAACTGAAGATTATTGATTTCCTTACTGAACTGAGTTTTGAACTCCCCCAGGTCAAACGATCTAACCTTGATAAGTATTGCCATAGGAAGCTTTTGACGCAAGATAATGACTATCATTTCCTGTGTGGTGAGCCATAGGGTGTCTAGCGATCAAGTATGGCACTCCATATTTGCCCTGAAATTTGTTAACTCCTCAACCTTATACTGTGGTTCTGCGAGCCTTAACAAGTGAACGACATGGGCCATTTTCAACTGCTCTTGATCCCCGTATGTGGACTTTAATAATTGTACTGCCTCAAGATAACTACCACACACTACCGCAAAACCCTCTATCAAATGTAAGGCCTCTCCTTCCATTTGTCCCTTCAGATAGTGAAACTTGCGGACATTATCCAAAGAGGATTCATGAACTGTAGACCGAAATACGTCCCAAAAAGCTAACCACTCAGTCAATTTGCCCCCAAATGTAGGAAGATTGAGCTTTGGGAGGTGTACAGTGTATTTTGGGTCAGCCCTTCTATGGGCCTCATTATCGCCTCCCTTCTTACTTGCGACAGCACGCTGTAATATGTGCTTCGCTCTAAAGACAGGTTCATCATAGAGGGCGCGATTATCACACTCTGTAACTATCTCTTCCTCCCCTGTCATGTCTGCCACAATCACCTCACTCAGAGCCATAATACGACCGTGGGTAGCCTGGACGTTTTCTTATCTAGCTTCCAATTCCTCTAGGTCAGCAGTAGTGATGAAAGTGTTGACGTCCACAATTAGCCTATTTAATACTCCCCGAAGTCCCGCCCTTTGATTTTTAGGGGCCTTGATCAGCACCGCACTAGACGGTGTCTCTTTATTGTCTTTATTCATTCTGCATGTAAGCCTATAGGCTATGTATCTAAATGTTAAGTTGCAAAAACAACGACAAAATAGTAGTCTAGTTAAGAGACGCCGACCGGCGGACTTCTATGTTGTGGAGAAAAAATAGTACACAAAATAGCAGTACCTACTAAAGGATCATATTGAACAAGAACAAATGTTAGGTCAGGTCATAATATTATGTCACAGGAAGTCTGAAATGGAAAAGAAAATTTATTGGGGAAAGATGATGGGTGGGATGCTGGACTTAGCCAGGCGCAACGATACCACCCCGGCGTCCCTCTCTAGCTAACGCTTCGTTAGCCCTACGATTTTATCATATAGGACTTGATTGGTATCCAAATCGAGGTGGACACCATCCTGGTCGAGGTCCCGGGTGTTGAGTGTTATTGACACAAAGCGGTGCAGCGTCTCTATTAGCCGACACCTCAGGGCGCGGTTAACAGAGTTCTTTATGGCTTGATAATCTTCCGCTGACAAAAGTCGGACCCTAGTCCGGCTCTCAATTGCCACAATCTTGCAGCTCCCCCCGGACTCACGCTCCAGATCCAGCGCCACTTCTTTGATGGCGTTAGCTAACTCGCGGGGCACGGTACCGGGGCGTATATCATTGCCGCCCAAGAACAAAAAGATCATGTGCGGCCTATACCGAACCACCTGCCTCCATTGTGGGGAGGCTTTCAGGGTGTCAACGGTGGCTCCAGGTACCCCGAAGTAGAACAGCTTGAATGGCCTATCCCCTTCCGACGCCCGATACGACTCAGCTCCTCTGTCGGCTGCCCTTAGCCTAGTGGCATACGAACGCCCGAGGTACAGGAAGATAGCCAAGCCCCACCCCTCCGGGGTCCTTGCTCCTGCATCCCTGGGCTAATCCCTTGCTCATTGCCTAAAAAAATCCCTTACTGGTAGCTAAATCCCGGGTCTGGGCACCAATGTGGTAAACTATCAATGGAAGTTAAATATTACTAAGCTATAATGAATCAAATACATCAATCTAAATGAAAACTACTCCATATCTAAATTGAATTCAATCTGAAACAAGCTAATTTATATCCAAAGGTCTCGCATAACAATTTTATATATAAGGTAAAGTTATAAGGGTTAATATTAGCCAGGAATTAACTCACCAATTGTTCCACGTGGTAATGAGGCAAGGGAGAACGTTTTACCCAATATGGCGGACAACGGGGAACGAGACTTCGGTCCCGAGACTCGAGTCAAGTTAAAGAAAGAATAAATGATTACATGGGAATGGACATGAATATTATGCTTATCTGTCAGTCAGTGATGGCGTCGATGAGAGCGTCGTGATGGTGTAGCTGTTTGTATTGCTATTAGTGTATTGTGACTAGAAGCTCAAAAGCGCGATCAACTGAGGGCGGAAAATAAATGTTAACTGGTTGGTGTTCGTGAAGGCTCTGCTCTTCCTCAAAGGCACACCTTGCTGCCTTGGCAAACGCCAGGAGCCCAAATTATCGTACCGCATCTAGGTTGCTCTATACGATAAATTATATTAATATATACGATAAATTCATATATACTACATAAGACCATGGCAATATTGCTTAATAGCATATTAGGCCTTTTATAACGTAACTTATTTACAATCTTATAATATACGATCTACTCGTCCTACGTCATGCTGCAGGAGCGACCGTGACATCACAGAGACATACGGGATCACAAAAGAGTCATAGCCTATCGTATTTACGATAAAGTATAAAATCAATAAACAATGCGTGAGAGAGGGGCTGAACGAGGCATAGAATGCAAGGGAAAGTGAAGGGTGAGTAGGGTGACAGCCATGTGTATGTGCGTGCGTCTGGGGCCAAGATGGCCGCCGGTCGCCATGGTAACCAGGACGCGCGCGGGGCATGCCATGTGTCGGCACTTATAAAACTTGAATCTATGCACTTTTCACACTGTAACTTCACTAACAATGCCATTATGTGATCCATTTTGCTAATATATGAACTATGAAGGCACACATGATGCTCGGGTGGTGTAAATAACGGTCACTCGAAAACTGGATGCATTGTACATATGCCATGCTGCCTTGCTCAGCTGTGGGGTGTCCCCCTCCACCCCTTAGGACCCCCAAATTACCGAGGTGAGTGTTTTTTTGTTTTTTTTTACATCTCTCACCTATTTAAGCTGTTTTAGGAAAAACAAAATCTGCTGGTGCTACAGTGTGTGTTATTTAATTAGCTGGTGCTCAGTGGGTTAAACAATTCAAAGCTTTAAAGGGTTCATAATTTATGACCGCAACTGTACACGACTGTAGTCTACTCCTGGCGTTTTACCTAAAACAGCAAAACGATCATCCAAAATGTAAATACTAGGTAAAGGATTCTGAGGTTTCATTCGTGCAAACCGGGTTAGTAAAAGTGTCTAAGGAATAATGAATGAGACTGTAAATATTTGGAATGGGGTTTATTTACTTTATATTCTATGTCCTTTCCCCTTTACAGATGACCCAGGTGTTCATACAGTGTCAGGCGTCACACCCGGCTACTGTGGTTGCTGTTAATACTACACACATCATCAAGGTTATTAGTGAGTATTATACTGATTTTTATTGTGTTATCCGTCCTGCTCTACCCCCCCACACCCTCTTTTTTACGTATTATTCTTTTTTATTTTTCTCTAATCTTCTTCCCCTCCACCTCCCTCTTCCAAATCCTTCATCATCTTCTTCCTATTGTCGTTTATAATGTTGTACTATATGATATGGACAGCCCCTATACCATGACCTTACATAGGTAACATAGTAAAGACAGACAGAACGGAGACCACGGTGGGGTCATGATAGCAACTAAGCCGGGACTAGTCGTAACACCAGCCACCGCACTTAGCACGGACGTAGACATTGTATGGATACAGGGCTGCAGGGCACTTTATATAGGATCATTTTACCGGTCCCCTAACAGTAGCGTAGAGTACCTGCAGTCCCTTGACAACTCTTTATATAAAATTGATCCCTCCAGGAACATATGGCTGGCTGCAGACTTCAACTTACCGGACATTAAATGGACAGGTTACGCGACAAGGGAGAATGGTGACCATGAAGAAGACCTAATTGTACCACAGACTGACAGGAGATCATTACACAAAACATTCATTGACATAATCATCACCCATTCATTCTCACACACACTACTCAAACTAACACGTACACAAATTAGCATAACTAAAAACAACCCTAACATAAGACAAGGGGTAACATCCAAAATATTAGACTTATTCCTTACAAACAACACCTCTTTTATTACACAAACACAGGTTTTACCAGTACTTAGTGACCACGGCATGATACTTGTAGACGCAAACATAAAACCAAACATCCAAAAACAATTACTCAGGAAAACTACCAATGCAGTAGATATGTGGTTATTCTTGTAGTAGATGGACTGTAGAATTGTACTCAACCACACAATAGTATATTTACCTGGTTATTGGAGAGTAGACGAAGGGAAAGGGGAATTATGTTGAAACAAGGCAACAAGGATGGCGGTAGAGTTAGTGATTAACGAGTGATGATCAAAGAGGAAATTATTGGATAGTTAGTAAGTCCAGAAGGGGCCTCTAATCTTAAATCATAATGAGGATGATCGGTGAATCGGTGGAAGCTACGTTGAGGTTAGTACTATCATATTAATGGAATGGGATGAGAGAACTAATCGAGTTAGGTCTGCTATGGACGGCAGGTGGAGAGAGAGTGAGGCTCCCGACAATATTTGTGGGAAGCCCGCTAATTTCACGCATGCGCGGATAGGTCGGGATATATTTTCCCTTCCTTTAATTACCTAAGTTCATAGGAATGATATCTATCTATCTATCTATCTATATGCTCAGGCCCAATCCCCATTTTGGGGGTAGCCGACTCAAGACAGAGCAAGAACAGGAAAAACACAAAAACAACATAAAACAAAAAATAAACACAGATAAAAAACACAAACTCACACACATCCAGGTCACCCAGGAGAAGACCCAGAGACCAGGGTTACCAAGGTCGCTCCAGCACTCCCCCGGCCCCTGACCACCCGGAGAGGTTCCGATCTCGGCAGGCAGACATGCAGCGGAGCCAAAGCCACAAGCCCTCCCACCACACTTCCAGGTACACCCTTCATATTAATCGTCCCCCCGGGCCAGGCGCCTGATGGACTATTATCTAGTCGAACTTGCGCCCGACCCCTTACTCCCAATGACCATGTGTTCACTCAACTATTCACAAGCATTCTCCATTCACTCCTGTCCACCACCACTTCCCCTGCCTGATCTATAGTCATTCCTCTATCATCCAAAGCCTTTCTTACACAGTCTCTCCATCTCAATGGGGGTCTTCCTGCCCTTCTATCTCCCCTTGTACCTGACTCACATATTCTCTTTGTAAGCCTTTCATCTCCCATTCGGTCAATATGACCATACCAGCTCAGCACCCTTCTGTCCACTCTGGCTGACAAATGTTCCTGCTGCCCCACTCTCCTACGTATCTCTTCATTCCTCAATCTGTCTCTACGAGTAACTCCACACATACTCCTCAAGCAGCTCATCTCCATCACATCCAGCCCTCTTTTCTCCTTTTTCTTCAGAGCCCATGTCTCAGCCCCATACATCACTGTTGGCACAACAATTCCTTGATACAGTGCACTTTTTACTTTCACTCAGAGATTTCTCGTCTTCCACATACTTCCCATTGCTCCGAAAACCTTCCTTCCTTCACACACTCTCTGTTTTGATAACGAGGAATGATATACTACTTAATAATTAATACAGAACATAATTTAACCCTTAATTAGCGGCGAGCAACATAAGTCGAGTTAAATAAAGCTGGACTATGTGGCGGCGCTCGACATAACTCGAGTGGCAATTTCAGCACGTAATGTGGCTGAGAGAGAGAGACAAGTGGTGGCAGGAGACTAGCGAGCGTATGACTGCTCCAGACCACCGCGGAGAACCTACTGACACAAATCTCAGCTCCCTCCTCCCTCTCTCACTCGCTACATACTCAATTATGTACTGAAAGTACCGAATTACCTGCTTTTTGCACTCGCGTTGCACGGTTATTGCAAGAAAACTATCCATCATACAAGGATCGTTATGGTGTCATTCGAAAGCTCTGTTTATGCCCTTTCAGGGATAGGTACTTGTTTTACGTTCTGGGTCTTATTTAGGCATGAAAATGATCACGTAAACAGCCCTATTTTGGCTAAAAACACCCCGCTGTGCGGTACACATAAATAAACCGCATAGGCCGCTCGTAAGGTGTTAATATTCTTCCCCTCTATACTAAATCATATTATTATGATTCTTATTCCTACAAACATACTACTTATTATTACACTTAAACTTAGACTGTCCATGCTCCTAGATTAAAAGTACGGACGTATTCCCGCCACCGAGTTTGTACAACAATTACAAAAGCCCAGAGGCTAATTTATCCCGCCATAACTAGGAGGATTCTTGAGCCGCCTGTCGACGAGGACGTCCACTTGGTACATCAACAGGATAGTCGTTTGAGATTGCCACTACGGGAATGTCTCTGGGCAACGTCACCGAGGTATCACCTTTGCTCTCAATATCCCCTTCAAGAGGGTATAAACGTATAGTTGACCGTGTGAATATGCTCGACTTAGTGCGGATTTTAGCCACTTTGACTTCACCATCACGTCCGGGTGATCATTCGGTAATACGGCCCAACTTCCAGAATGCACGAGGACCTACGTCATGGGTGGTGATGACATAATTGATACTTGGCCACCAACCGATGATTGGTCGAAGTTTATTCCTATGTGCCTCCCTGAGCGTCACCTGATACTCATTTGCCCAGCGTTTTCAGACATCCTGCAACAATTTACAGATATACTGGTATCTGGCTGAGATAACATCTTTGTTGACGTAGTCCGGGTCCTCAATCTCATCCCCCACTTCACTTTCCTCGTGGTCTGCAGGGCAGGCAAACGGGGTAGTCGTGCGTAGTCGTAGGGTTTACCTTGTACCCGACGACATTTTAGGCAATTGCGCAGTACATTTTTCACCACCTGCCGTATTTTAGGGACCCACCATTTTTGTTTAATGTAGGTAACCACGTGGCCGGGTCGGCCACAGAGCTTATGGCAACAGAGCTTATGGCACCTATCTATTATTAGGTGGGTCAAGGGATGTTTGGAGGGCAGAAGCTTTGGATATTTGGATATTTGGATATTTGCACATTTCCGAGATAGCTGCTAATCTCAATCTGCCTCCACAATGTATATGTCTCCCTTCAGGTGTAGTCCTAACTGGCAAATTAAATTATTTCTGGACTGTTCACCCTTCACCAATATTGAGTACTCCTGCGAATAACTTTCTTTTTGGAATAATTTGAGTAGAAATTTGACTTAACTTTTAATTTCTCCTATGCTGAGGTGAGCACTACCTGTGGGAGGCAGGCCATTTATTTTTGCCTTCAAATTTTTGACGAAACGTATCGCCCATGCCGTGACATGCTGCAATCTTTTGTAGCTGCTATTTTTGTCCCTGTCCAATAACTGTGTGTCATCTTGGGGCACCGTGCCTACGATTTGGGTCACTATACCAGCGGGCTGCTCTTTGAGATCTATGTTTTCTGTCCATCCATCGGGGTTCGGGAGCCCATTCCACCACAACGCAGAACTTAAACACTTAGCAGACACGCCTCGAGATGCCATATCACTTGGGTTCTCTTTAGTCGACACATACCGGAAATGAGCAGTCGGGACTAGGGCATGTATCTTATGGATGCGGTTTGTGACATACACTGGTAATTTCTTTTTACTATTAATCCAGTGTAGGGTAATCTGACTGTCACTCCACACATAGGTTTCAGAGATACGAAGTTTATCCTTATAGGCTACCTCAATAAAGTTTACAATTCTTGCGGCATGCAAAACTGCAGTTAATTCCATTTTGGGGATAGAAAGTGACTTGATTGGCACGACTTTGGCCTTTGCCATGACCAAATGGCTGCCTTCTGACCCAACAAGATACACAGCAGTCCCATATGCTATACTGCTGGCATCACCGAATGCATGTAGGGATATAGTATGATCGTATACAACTCTCCGAGCGAACTTAATATTAGTACAGAGCACCAGATCATCTACTATACCCAGCCATTCCGTGCTGAAGTCCTCAGAAAGATCCTCATCCCAATCCATCTTTAGTCTCCACAATTACTGGAGAAATATTCTAGACCTTATAGACACTGGCAAACAAAACACCCAAAGGATCAAAGAGTTTGGCAGAAAATCTCAAACACTCACTCTTTGTCACATGCTCGACCGGAGTGTACTGAACTCCAAAGGAAAGATAATCAGAAGCCGACTCCCATATTAGTCCAAGAACTCTCACCAGTTTCTGCTGTTCAGCAGCAACACAATCCTTTTGCAACATCTCTCTCAGAACAGGACTATTGGTAGCCCATTGATGCAGGATCAAGTGGGCATTGTCCATAACTTCATAAGCCATACCGTATGTACGGACGAGGGAATCTTCAATGTCCCCCGTACCTTGGAGGTTATCGATATATAGCCCGGCCCTAATTTCCTGTACAATCTTTGGGTCTACATAAAAAGGGAAAGACGTTTTAGGATGGTTGCGTTCAGCAGAAACTGGGAGCAGGTAGCGTCAAACAATACAACCCGAAACCAATAACAACGTAGAAGCGAATCCAGACTAAGAGGATCTTTTGGCCACATGAACCTGGTGTAATCTCTGTCGTCTTCATGTAGTTTCAACATCAAGAAGGTCTTCTCGATGTCACTGACCCACGCATACTGATGCAGACGGAATCTCAACAAGACTTGATCTAACTCCGGTACTAAAGATGGTCCCGTGTACAGACAGTCATTAAGACCGGGCTTGTACTGGTTAACCTTAGCGGAACAATCGAATACAATGCGCACTGGAGTAGTCCTGTTTTCCTTTACAATCCCATGATGCGCCAGATAGTGACATGACCCAGAGTCATCAAATGGAACTTCCTCAATGAAACCACGCGACAACTGATCAGAGATTACCTGCGAATATTGTTTACAAAACCCTGGTTCAGCAATAAATCTAATTTGGAGTCCTCGTAATCTACCCACAGCCAAACCTTTGTTGGTGGGCCACCGTCCCTTTTCTTTGGTTCAGGGCAGACATACCTGATACTGCTGACTCTCAGGATCATACATGACTGTTTCCTCATATGTGGTCAAAGCTTGCCATTTGGCTTGTGAATGTTCTTTAGGTGAGATACCAATATGGTCTAGATCCCACAAAGCACTTAATTCTTTATGACATGGAAATAACCCAGTAGACATATATTGATCTACTAGGGTCACTGCCACCTTAAGTATTGTAACAACCTCAGTGCTGGAGCTAGACGTGGTTGCCGCATAGGAACCACTTGGGGCATATCCGTATTTGGTTGGAAGTAAAACCAAATTTCCGGCCCTTTTATAGACAGGTCGTACTATGTTGTAGTACTGGTCGGCACCTATTAGTTGCTCCAATTGTGCTGTCTCGGTAGCGTATGAGTCGGCCAATTTTATGCCACGACGCTGTAAAATAGTTATTTCAATTTTCAGACTAGTTTCGCCCTTGTGTTCGGGGAGATCAATAACAACTATTGCGTCAAGATGATGAAAACTGCCACGATGTATATACTTCAGTGCTAAAACAGGATACTCACGAGAGGTTTGTGTTCCGGTGAAGCCGTGAAGACTCAATTGTTCCGTTCCCTTTGATTCATAAGGAAGGGACGGTAGTACAGAGAACTTCACGAAAGTCCTCTGCGAGCACTGATCAAGTAGCGATCTGACCGTTATGGTTTTCTTGTACTTACCCTTTACAGGCAGCTGAACTGTGGGTAAAATATCTGTCTATTTACTCATACTTATGGACACTGTTGTTGAGGTTGTTGGTGTTGACTCTTTTCTATTAATACTACCACTCGCCGATCTCGCCGATCTCTGCTTTTGGCACAGGGAATGAAAATGTTTGCCACGGCAGATTTTACAATTGGTAATATTAGGATTTGTACACCCATTATTACCGTGTTCACTGGAGACACCCGACACAGAGCCATAGTTGCCTGGCTCTCTTTATTTTGAGAGAACCTGTTTTATATTTAAAGCATTTGTACCAGGGATGATTATTCCCACTACACAATTTACAGGCAAATCAGCTACTATCGATCTGTGTCGTGAATGCAGCTGTAGCTATAGGACTTTCTCGCACAGGGGTATCTTGACCCACCATGTTATAGACTTCCGCCTGAAAACACTGTGTGAAAGCCTTATAATCTAAGCTCTGATCACCCATCTCCCTCCTAACGGTCTCCTTAACCCTTGTTTGGCGGTGCCCGACTTAAGGCGGTTAGAGAACCAAGACCTAAAGAGCGGGGCCCGACTTAAGTCCAATGCGATGTTGAGCACATAATCGGCTCTGAGAGAGAGTGCAAGCGGTGGGAGCAGCGCGGGCGGGCTCTGACCGTTCGGCACGGCCACCGTACCGCAACTGGCCCCACCTCCACACCCATCCACATCCACTGCCTCCCTAGACAGGGAATTATGTCAGGAAACTACCGTATTTTAGGGTTTTTGTACTCGCGTTGCAACATAGTTGCAAGACAACCTGCGGTTTTACATGGATGGTTCATGTGTCATTGGAAAGCTCAATTATCGCCCTTTCAAGGATACATAATTGTATTACGCTCTGGCTCTTGTTTATGCATGAAAAAGAGCATGGAATGAAGCTCGTTTAGGGTAAATCTGCCCGCTTGGCAGGTAGTAGCGATAAAAAAACTAGCCGCTCGACGAGCGTTAACACATACAGTACCAGGGACGTCCATTCCATCATATTCTGGCAACTATTAGACGATATTATTCAGCTTAAGAAGAACCTATAGCAATAATAAGGCTTCAAATTATCTCAACCAACCCTTTTAACTACAACAGATCCTTTCTAAGCTGCATAATATCTTCTAAATACAGCTAGAATATAATATAACACACGTCGCTGGTACTCAAATGGTTAACTGGTGATGGCAATTTATTCAACAGTGTAACCACGCAGAGTTCCTATAGACTTACCCTTTGACTAGTCATAGATCGCATCGCACTTTCCATATTGGCGTAAAAAGCCTTTCGTTGTGCTGCTGACATTTAGGTGAGACAAGGTCATGAAAGTTCATGATGTGTGCCGCTTTTACTCTGTCGGGAGCTTGCACCCTCAACCATATAGCCTTCTACAAGCTTATAGGCCTCCCTGTAGCTGACCTCTTAATTACATCAGCTATTGAATTCCACTTAACCACTTATTGGCGGCGCTCGACTTAAGTCGTGCACCAATTTGCAGCAAGTTAGGAGCATTATTAAGGCTTTTAAAGGGTTAAAATCGAGTGCAAATGGCCGGGAGCGCAGCGGGCCAGACAGCCGACTCCCAGGGGTTACCGCCGCCCATTAACTCATGTTCCCTGTGTTCTCGAGAGGCCGGCAGTGTAGCCAGTAGTGAGCATAGCTGGGAAAAATATACCGCTATACGCTAAACTCCCATGTTCGTGGCACCACTGCAAGAGAGCCACGAGTGCTACGTAGCTCGTTCTGGTCTCATTTTGAAGCTTTTAGCGCCTAGTTTTTTGCTGAATATATTTCTTTTCATGCAGATACTTGATTGATCATTCAGGAGGGCCTGAATATGCCCAAATGAGCCCAAAACACCCTGCTAGACAAGGGTTAAATCAGCTCTGTCTTGCTCTACACATCCAAACATATCCCAAAATCCCGTCCATAATATGGGGTCGCCAGTGAAGGTGGGTAAAGTCAGGTGCGGCAATTCAAAACCCAATCCTTTCTTAATTTCGGACCGATTATGATGTTCTGATTTACAAAGTTTCTCCTTCAGACGAGCGATCATCCCATAGATATCAAATAAGTAGATGGCATCCTCTTGGTTCTCCTTAAAATACTCAGTGTCAGAGGTATATAGCGGCAACAAGACATCTTAATTGGCTTCAAACTTGGCCACCTGTGTCTGCACGCTATGTAATTTTGCCTCGACTTTTACCCGAGTTGCGGTTTCCAAGAACTCATCTAAATTCTTTGACAGGACAGTTAATGAACCTTTAATGCCTGTCCTATGGCGTTTGCCTTGGGCTAGAGCGTCCATATTGTCACCTTTAGCCAAAAACGGATGGAAATTGCGAAATACAAATGTTTACTAATGTTTTAGTCGAAAAAAAAAAAAAATCTCCCGCCGATCAAACTCGGTTTGGAATTAACAATGAAACACTAGCGGCGGTATTCATAGGTGGTAACTTAGTACATGGTAATATCAAGGATCAAAGGAAGAACACACATGTTGAAATAAATGTATTTAGTTTATCATTTGTGGTAAGGCCAACACCCTAAATCGCAAAAATAATTACATTTTGTAGGCTAGATTATATTTTATTTCGAGAGGTTAGGCTAACATGATGCTAAATTTAGAAGATAAGGCTAGCTTGATGGTAAATTAATGTTTAGGTTAGCCTAACATGAGGCCAAATTTCGAAGATTAGGCTAACTTACTACAAACCAAACTCAATTATTTAGTGAGAATTAAACTGAGGTCAGGCTAAAATTTATAAAAATACTCAAATGTAAATTATGTTAGGCTAATTTTATGACAAATTTACATTTTAATAAGAAATTATTTGAGCCAACTTTAATGACAATTTTAAATTACAAATGAGAAAAGCAATCCTAGGCCTAATTAATAATACTTTAGAATGAGATACAGTGTTGGGCTAGCCTACATATTTAACTCCGAAAATGTTCTATCCACCAGGGCTACTGTTGCATCGGCACAGAAAAATAAACAAGCCGAATCCACAATATCCCCAGGGTATCGAGCCCTCTCTGTTACAAAAACTTCTCCACCAACACCTCCCCTTGCAGCGCCATGCTTATAAAACGTGTGAGACATGTTAGTGTGGACTCTAAAGGGTACTGTATAATGCGTTGCACCTTCGCAGCCGCCACACAAACAAAGCGAGAAAGCAAATGAACCACGGCGCCGAATCACACCACAATAAACCGTTGAAGTTAATAATTTGTTTTCGTTCGAATGACCATATATTATGTGGTTATTCTTGTAGTAGATGTACTGTAGAATTGTACTCAACCACACAATAGTATATTTACCTGGTTATTGGAGCACAGACGACGGGAATGGGGAATTATTTTGAAACAAGGCAACAAGGATGGCGGTAGAGTTGGTGATTAACGAGTGATGATCAAAGAGGAAATTAGTGGATAGTTATTAAAGACAGAAGGGGACCTCTAAACTTAAATCATAATGAGGATGATCGGTGAATCGGTGGAAGCTACATTGAAGTTAGTACTATCATATTAATGGAATGGGATGAGAGAACTAATTGAGCTAGGCCGCTATGGACGGCAGGTGGAGAGAGAGTGAGGCTCCCGACAATATATGGGGGACGCCCGCTAATTTCACGCATGCGCGGATAGGTCGGGATATATTTTCCCTTCCTTTAATTACCTAAGTTCAGAGGAATTATATACTACTTGATATTTAATACAGAACATAATTTAATATTCTTCCCATTTATACCAAATCATATTATCATGATTCTTATTCCTACAAACTTACTACTTATTATTACACTTAAACTTAGACTCTCCATGCTCCTGGATTAAAAGCATGGACAAGAGCTGACATGGGAGCCATCTCGGTAGACTTAGCTGAATTTAGAGACACATTCCTCGACAACGACATAATGGCCAATCCTGTTGAGCTAAATTGGACCAGACTTCGCGACTTCAAATTGACAAGCACATACCCAAGAAGACAGTTACATGGAACCAGTCATCACCATGGTTCAATAGACAGTTACGAAAACTACATAGACACAAGATACAAGCTTACAAGACAGCTAAACGTTAGAAATCAAACTAGCATAAACTAACTACACAACCACTTTCCTCACAACCAACATGCAAAACTACAAACGATTCTACAGCTTCTTCAAAGTGCACAACAAGACTCGACTGGTATAACAATAATATTACATAACGATTCTCTGGTCACACTTCCACAGGACAAAGCACATGCACTTAATTCACAGTTCCAGTCAGGTTTTACACAAGAACAAACAGATTTGCCGGAGCTGCCACCATCAACACACCCACCTATACCTCCACTGACTATACATACTAATGGAATCGGGAAACTTTTATCTGAGGTAGACATTAACAAAGCGACTGGACCAGACAATATACCCTGCAGGATACTCAAGGCGAATGCTGCCATTCTTGCCTCTATCCTGCAGGTTATATTCTCCCAGACCATTGACATGGGAGAACTTCCCCATGACTGGCTATTGGCAAACGTGACTCCTATTTTTATATCCAGAGACAGAACTCTCCCTGTTTACTAAAGACCCATTATGATTACCTTAGTTCCTTGCAAAATCTTAGAACATATCATCCACCGACATTTAATGGACCATTTAGATAGGCAAAATATACTGACTGACGCACAGCACGGCTTTCGGCCCAAATGATCATGTGACACACAATTACTTGTGACCACACATGACATTTCCCAAACCCTTAACGACCCCAAAATTCAACAAGTAGACGCCATAGTACTAGACTTTGCCAAAGTCTTCGACAAAGTTCCTCACCAAAGACTGTTAGCTAAGTTAGATTATTATGGCATCCGAGGACCACTTCTTCACTGGATTAAGACTTTCTTGACCAATCGGGATCAACGCGTTGTTCTTGAGGGTTCTCATTCTTCCATTGTGTCTGTAACTTCTGGGGTCCCACAAGGCACTGTCCTGGGTCCCCTACTTATCCTTTCTTACATAAATGACCTACTATCGCTTACCTCTACTACTAGACTTTTCGCAGATGATAGTTTATAGACCAATTACTAATAGGGACGATTGCCTTCGACTACAGGACAACTTAACTGCGCTTGAAGAGTGGGGGGGCCAAGTACCAGATGACATTTGACCTGACCTATGCAAGCATATCCGTTTCACCCGTTTGAACAAACCATTCTCCGCAGTCATGAGGTGGACCTCTCCCGTTAGCAGCATCAGAGCAAAAACTAATAAGACCCTGGGCTTCCTGAACAGGAATCTCACTAAGTGTAACACAAACATAAAAATTCTAGCATTTAAACCACTTGTTCGTCCAAACTCGGAATACTACGACACCGTCTGGGATCCACACACTCACAACAACATAAATAAATTGGAGCCATACAAAACAAAGCTGCAAGATGGATCAGACGAGATTACAGACACACTACATCTGTCAATTTGCTCAAACAAGACATTACGCTAGACCCACTTGCAACAAGAAGACAAATGCACGGACAACAGATGTTATATAAATTCACTAACAACTTAGTAGACATAGACAAAGATATATATTTACATCCTACATGTACACAATATACGAGACGTAGCCACAACTTAAAATATCACATGTATCAGGCAAGCATGAACATATTTAGAGAATATTTATTTCACTGCAGCATCCAAGTGGAACCACCTCCCATTTCATGTAGTTGATAGCCCCACTCTTGATTCTTTTAGAACTAGGATCACCAATCATTACATCCCTAATCCTGATCCTTCTCCTGTCCCCAACCACAAGTCCTAATGCACAACCCCTGTATACTACATACAGCATTACTGTTACTAGTACTGTACGTATTATTACCTCTTCCTCCACTTCTTTCTCATACTCCATTTCCTTCTCCTACTACTTCTTTCCTCCATCCTCCTTCTCATCATCATCATGCTTCTGTTTCCTCCTTTTCCTTCTGTTTCTTCTTCGCTTTCGCCGTTGGTAGTATTTTTATCTTTAATAAGTTAATCCCACAAGTCACATACCGGCTATACTATTATCCACAGCATCCTCCCATCTCAACCTAATACCATCATCTGTTATTATTCTAGTTTTATATCATCTATTATTTAGGTTTATATATTAGTTATATCATGTACTTCATTGGCATATATGTCCAAATCGTAATTCATTATAATATACTCCCTAAATCCCTAGCAAAAAATCAGGAAGGATGTAGTGTCCAGGCGTAGGGTCGTCATGTTTACATAGGTCATATGCTCGCGGTTTCGTTTTTACTTTTTTTATATTATTTGCCCACTGCTAGCAATAATTGATGACAATAAGTCATGGGGGCGGGAAGCGATGAGAGGGCAAAGCCGACCCTCAACCTATTATTTATTAGTGGCCCCTCCACCATTGACGATATGCCTATTAGTATAATAGTCCCCCTTCAAGCGCCCGCGGGTAGCCAGTTTGAATTGACCACCGCGGGGAGAAGGAGTCCTACGTCATAAGGTTAACGCTCATTCTCTTATGGAATCGTCTTATGATTGGGTACTCACTACGAAAACACTTTCGAAAAAATAAAAAGGAAAAATAAACTTAACATAAGTTAACTCTCTTCCTGGTACAATGCATAAGTGTGTTGATTTTCTGTGTGAGCAACATAGGTTCGAATCCCCGGACTGCCTCATGTGTTTGTTAATTTCATTAATCGAGTTCAGGAGTAAAGTTGGTTAGTGGAGAGAACATAATAAATTATATAATGCTTTCCATTTCGGTGGATTTCTTGCATATTCTCTCCCTGATGGTGCTCTTTGAGCCGCCATGATTCCTCCTTCCACTCCCTGCGGCCATACTGAGTGGTGGTGCGCAACCTGTGCTCCGGCTTTATTCTTCGTTCGCTCGCTTCTAGCGAGTCCTTGCTCATTTGTATATATCTGAGTTGTATTGAACAGGTTCTAGATTAGCTAGCACAGGCTACCCCATTGGTATGCCTGCAGGAAGTGTTAAAATAGGGTACTAATGTGCAGAGGCCACCATATCCCCCAGGATCAGCGTCTCGTGTATTAATATTTTTTTGTTTTTATGCGTCTTAGTTCTTGCTCTTATCTATTAGTTAGGAGGCTACTATACCCGCAAGATACTATACTTCAGGCCGTCACTAAGAGGCAGTTGCATTATAGTTTTATAGCAGATGCACTAGATCAAGGGTTCCCATACGTGGTGCGGAACCTTCTAGTGTCTGAGTTCTGCGTCTTCCCTCTCTCGTGGGACCTTCGCCAGGAGCTACTGCTGTATCTTCGTGGGGGGGGACCTTCGCCTATGCGGCTGTTGTGTCTTCAGGAGGTCAGGTTATCAACCAAGATGATGATTACTATGAGCCTCGTGGCCAGCCTCAGTAGGGGTCTCCTTAGTGGGCTAGGGGTAATATTTTATTATTAAAATTATGTTACTATTGTAGCCCTAAGATGTACTCCTTGTGTTGCATGTAGTGATTATTTTACGTGTTAACAAGGACACAGGAGATGTCTGTTGTTGTGGGGTTTGGGGGTGTTTGTCTTTCATTGATAGGGCAACTCCTCTGATAGCTGTGGTAGTTCTTTCCGGCGGACTATTCGGTGTAGTCGCGGTTTACTCGCCGCGTAGGTGAGGAGAACAAACCAATGACCCCTGGAGTGGTGCGCGATACCACTTACCTCCCGGCGGAAATGCTAATTACCAAGGGAAGTATCTCGGCCCGCCGAGTGAACTCGCCCGACCGCAGCCTCACCCGGCATGACTTCTACGCACAGCGCAACAGTCAAGTGTGACAATACTATCTATCAAATCCAAATAGTGAATAGGATAGTTTAAGGCTAGAGTTTTAATGGGCCAGTGACACAGTCACAGATAAGCAGTTCAAACAAATTATTTCGGAAAACTAACAGTTTTTCAGTCATGCCCGACGGAAGGTTAGAGTAGCAGTGGCTATAGCTAATTTTCCGGCGTACTTGTGGTAGGATGTGTTAAAACCTCTCGGATTATCCTTATAACCATGGATTCCTGGATTTTGTTTATTTCCAGATCACGACACACAGTAGCAGCACAGGCAGCAGGTGAGGAGCCGATCACGGCGGGGGGGGGGGTTTGTCCTTTTCCATCATGCTTTTCACTCTATGCGCTACTCTTACCTGCTCTCTTTTACCAGTAATAGCACACAAACTATGCATGAGGTGTGTAAAATGCCTTGACAGATCAAGAGGTATCTGGGTCACTAAGAAATACGCCGTGTGCTCAGAAATGCGTACGGCACTATTTGACAAGAGAAATCATTCATGCCTGGTGGCATTAAAGGAGATAAAGACCTTGTATAATGTGTACGCAAAAGACGTTGCCCATAAGGCCTTGCAATGTGATGACGAAGAACTTTGGGATTATCTCGTCATCAAATCTCCAAATGTTAAACTAAGCCCAGCTAAGTCCACTCCGAAACCAAAAGCTAAATCTAAAGTAGTTTCTAAAGAGCTAGTTAGTAGCAGTGAGAGTAGCGACAAAAACACTGTGTCAACCCCCCCTGGCCGCACAAAACGAAGACATTCACCTTCGCTAAAGACCCACTCGTGGTCCAGATCTAGGTCTCCGCAACGACAGGCCCGTCAGTCTTCGGTAGAGACAACTAGGTCACTGAAACGGCGGAAAGAGGACTCAGTAACTTCAACTCCCATATCGGGGACAGGACATTCTAGTGTCAACACGGATGAGACGGTGTCGCGGCGCCAGCCTCAGCAGGAACGGCAGCCACTTGCCTCCGCCTCTACCTCCGCAATGCCTAACGTCTAATCTGGCAGTGCGGAGGTAAGGACGGAGGGAACTGAGTCGAGTCCCAGGGATAGACCCAGGGAATCAGTAAGTGAACTACAAGTCTTTACATTTGCCATCCCCAAACTAAATTTCAACGTACCAAGGCAGGGGCCTCCAATAGTATCTCAGAGGGTATTAGCGGAACAGTACCGAGGCTGTTCAACTAGTACACTTCATAGCTATGATAATTCCCAGGCTAGTGAGGTAATACCGGACTCCCAACCACCCGCGGATCAGGGACGGGGGGTCTGGAGACAATCAGGATCTACACAGGTACAATCATTAGTTCAAGGGCTGGAGACGGTGGAAAGACATGATAATGTAGAAACAATCCCATCGTAGGTCCCAGACTTACCGAGGCCTTTAAATGTACAAGCAGAACCACGGCAACAAACGCCGGAAATTTTAGAACTACCGGATGAGATAGAAGAAGCTAATTTGTCCTCAGCACAACCGAACCCCCAAGAGGAATGGTCAGAAAGTTTGGGGTCTTCTAGAGACTTCCATAGTAAGTGTGTCACAACAGATTACCTTAATGAGTTATTACATAGTGTTATGCATCAATATCTCCCTTTATATCAGGTACCATCTACTGCGTCGCCGGTGGCTCCCCCGGTAGAGTCGACTGTGCGGCCATTAGAACCAGCTGGCGTTAAGCCTTCCAATAGTTCTTTCCCCATTAACGTCAACCCGGCGAATATCGCGGCACGTGGCACGACAGTGCCCGCCTCTCTGACTACCACAAACGTCCGGGTTATCACAGACGTTACTCCTCCTCCACTAGATAGACTCCCACAAAGAAGAAGTCCTATGCCTCTCTTGTACGGACCAGACTGTTCATGGGTTCCGGCTATTGCAAAGAACCCACATTTGGCACACACGACTATATCGGGAGAGTTGCTGGACCCTAGTGACTGGACCATAGAAGTAAGTAAGAGTAAAAAGCTTAGAGCAAAAGATGTGCAAGGGCAATTATTAGATGTTATGATTAAGGCTATACCTACTGTTTACTCCTCTGACTTCTTTTGCCACTTTCCCAATGATGCGACTTCTCACGATTTTCATCGCCGACACCAATAAATTGGCACATTCGTGACATGTCGCAACAAAATCTTAAACCCTCGCATGATAATCGTTTGACTCGAGAGGCCTCGCAAGGACCCTCGCAAATTTTCGGATTGTTAAAAATTTGGACGAGGACTCATGAGTGTTCATAGTCCTCGCAAGCATTGTCGAACATCGCAGAGGGATCTGCGAGGCCCTCGGAGGACATCGGCAACATCGGCATGACACTTCTCACAAAAAAAAACTTTGCAACGCTGCACGGCGGCTCGCCGATGCTCTCAGATGTTCTGAGAACATCGACGATGCACAAGAGTCATCGGCGATTTCCTCGTCGATTAGTCGTCGACGTGCGCACGAGTACTCGCCGAGAGTATACCCGCCAGGGGTATGCTCCGCACGAGGAATGCGAAGGGCCTTGCGACGTCGCGGAATGCTCAAGACACACCTGCCGAGACCAAAGAGCACCTTCGGCGAGGTGGGTAAAAAAAAAATGATTAGGCCTATAGTGAACCTGTCAACCCTTTTTTCTATGCACCTCTCGTGGGGGGTTCAACTGTTTTTTTTCTCTTTCTCTCCTTTTCTCTCTGTCTCTGGTTTGTATCCATTCAGCCCCATTCAGCCAACTGTTTTAAGACGTTTATCCCCATCCAAGTATCGATATCTTCCTGGCAAGCGATGGCGAACCAGCATTATATGGCGAAAACCGGCTTCACCGGAGATATTTTGTTATCGAAAAATGTACAAATTTAGCTTGCTCTCAAAACAAAAATATACATATGTTGGATCGCTAACGCTCTCCAGGAAGATATTGAAACCTGGATGGGGGTAAACGTCTTAAAACAGTAGGCTGAACTGGGCCGAACGGATACAAGGCAAAGAGAGAGGGAGAGAAATAGAAAACAAACAAAAAACGAGGAGACAGGGAGAGAAACTGAAAACAAAAAAAGGCGAGGTGGGCTCAATTATTAAGCCGTAACGCAAACATTGAGCCCACCTCGCTGTTTTTTTTGTCTCTTTCTCTCCCTCTCTCCTCGTTTTTTTTATCTTTTTCTATTTCTCTCCCTCTCTCTTTGGTTCGGCCCCGTTCAGCCTACTGTTTTAAGACGTTTACCCCCATCCTTGTTTCAATATTTTCCCGGTGAACGGTAGCGAGCCAACATATATATTTGTTGTTTTGAGAGCAAGCTAAATATGTACATTATTTGATAGAAAAATGTCTCCGGCGAAACCGGACATTGCCAATCTTTGAATTAAGGGGAGATGGGTCGTTTTCCTGGTCCCCTTGCTTCCTCATGGTTAACCCCATTAGTTTTCATATTTTATGACGTTCGGCCCATTAGTTTGGCGATTTTAAGATAAATTTGTACATTTTCGACGAGTTGGGATGGGTATGAGGGGGGATCTGCTTGGTGTGGGCCAATCGGCGCTCTGCAGACCCCGTAATCTTGTGTCGATCTCTGACCGTTTTGGTGAGGTCAGTCCTCAAGGCATTAGTGAGTTGGGTCCATAATTAGGCCTTGTAATTGGGGATGGGTGTGACAGGGATCTGCCTTGTGTGGACCGATCGGCTTTCTGCAGACTCCTGTTTTCTTATGTTCTTATGTTTGTGCCATGAAATATATGGAAAAAGTTTTCGGATAATCTCGCCGAGGTATTCGCCGAACCATCGCTTAATTCGCCGAAGACGTCGCAGAACATACGCCGAGGATTCGTTCATCTTTCGCATTATTTCGCAATATTTTATTAAAATGTGACAGTTCTCGCCGAGGTCATCGGCGAACCATCGCTCAATTTGCTGATGAGGTCGCATAATGTCGCCGATTATGTCTTACCCATCGGCGACATCGTCGCCGAGTGTAAACTTGTCAACGGTTTTTAACGATCAAAATCGTTGACGTCGCACAAATTCGTTGCGAATTAACAAGACTACGTCCTCGGCGACGAAAACCGTATGAAATCGCATCAGTGGGAAAGGGGCATTAGTTTACTCTTCTATTCCGGCATTACCTCCTGCCTCAACTGCACGACTTTTTGCTGATTGGACACGATCTGACGGCGTGAATGATATCAAATCACTCCAATCAATAACGCCGGAATTGGATACAACTCCGGTGCTCGATCAGAGTCACAATCCAGTCCTGCAGGTGACACTATAGACTATACACTATGACACTATAGACACTATAGACTACAGAGACTTTTATGGTATCGGAATGTATGGGTGGGAGGATGGTGGGAGGGTGGTTTTGGGGCTGGTGGGGGGAAGGTAGAAGGGTAATTGACTTGTGTTACACATATGAAGCCGATTGGTGAGGTAGTTTCGCCACCACGGATTTTCCTTTTTTTTCTTTTTTTTTATTTCTACGCTGGAAGTGGGTGGTGGGAGATGGTTGGGGGTGTGGTGGAGGGAAGGCAGAAGGGTAAGAGACTTGTCACACAAATATGGAACCGATTGGTCCAATTGTTTCGCCGCCACAGATTTTCCTTTTTTTTCCTTCTGACGTCGGGACCGACAGTCAGCGAGTGGGTGGGAGGAGGGATTTGGGATTTTTGTGGTGGGTATCCAAAAGGGTAAGGTACATGTGGTAAAAATATGAAAGCCATAGATGAAGTCGTTTCGCTGCTACGATTTTTTTCGGCGAGGACGTATATATACGTCCCTGGCACTGGGCGTGACAACACCCTAGGACGTATATATATGTCCCTGGCACTCAGTGGGTTAAGACCTTTCGTTCCATTAAGGTGTAATTTGTTTTCCTGACAAGCGATAGTAAGCCTGTATACTAGGAGGAACCGGCCTTAGGTGGGTACATTATTTTTACCGAAAAATTTACAAATTCATCTCTAAAGGGAGTCTTGGGGGTAAGCTTGATAGAAGTACTGAAAGCAAACTAACCTCCCTCCCTTAATAGCAAGGGGTAACATTGGTTTGATTCTATCATAGTCATCCTCCTATGAAATGAGCTACAAGGTGGTTTCCCTCGCCCTGTGCGGTGTTGTCAAATATTCAAAGCTTTAACAATAAATGTTAGTTTTTCAGGTTATTAACAAATTAATTTTAGCTTTTATGACTATATATATTATATTACAATTTTTAAAGGTTATGTGGTATTAAGAAACATATCATTTTAAGGATATATAGAATGAATTTATACAACATATGGCACGCTATTTAGAACATGCTGCCATTTTCTGGGATAGATAGTAATGTCAATGCGGTTCTGTTGGCTACGCACGCACTCACACACACCCCTACAGATACACACACAAACACACACCTACATACACAATCTCCAAAATGCAATATAGCACAATGTAATCCCATCAAAAGAGAGAGAGAGAGAGAGAGCTGGATACGAGTTACCAACGTGAGTGAATCAACAGTGAAGCGAATTTGCTCCATATTAAACAAAATTTGTGATACTGAGAAGGAATCTGAGAAGCCCATATTCTCCTCACCAACAAAAAATCGTCCTCAAACAGTAATTTTTTTTGATGATCTCGATATATGTGTGTTAAGGAGAACACTCTTGGAATTCTACGAGAGGAATGAAATCCCTACAATATACAAAATCATGGAAGAGATCAGAGAAATGATCAACTACACTGGTTTCCTGTTTTCTAAAAGGTTTGTTTTGTTAGAAATGTGGCATCGCCGCACAGGGCGACCTTGACCTCCTTGGAGCTCATTTCAGTTGAGTTTGACTATAGTATCCCATTCTTAATAATATCTAAGATGGGTTTCGATATATCGGGGCTTTTAGTGAAACCAAAGTTTTTATAAAAGTTGGGCCTAAATTTGTTGCCACTGTAATATATGTAAATGTGATGACAATTGGAGAATAAGCCAACGCTGTTCTGATAATGGTCTCGAATTTTGTTCTTGAATATGTTAGGAGTCAAAATCAAACACACACACACACACACACACACACTCTAACACACGAACACACACACATTCACTACAAAAAAACACAAAACAACTGCAACACACTCATATAATCATACATACACATACACACAGAAACAAACAACATACACAGACGGACACACACACACACACACACACACTCAATCACAATACCCACACATTTCAAACAAGCACAAACACTTCACACATAATCTCAATACCATACACTCATACATTCAAGCTAACACACACACACACACACACACACACACACACACACACACACACACACACACACACACACACACACACATAAACTCTCCCTCCAGGTTACAGCCCAGATCATTTTACCCTTAGTCTAACACTTATATCTTTCTTACTTCCTGTACCTGCCAGTCTCACCTGTGTCTCTCCTTCTCTCTCTCTTGCTCACACCATTCGAAACATACATACATACATACATGCACACAAGGGCGCCAGAGTGGCCGAGCACACTGAGTCACTTGGCTCTGGTAGCGCGGGTTCGATCTAATGTACCTGCGGGTGAGGTTTCCGTCATAAACTTTTCTGGCTTTGGAGGTTAGGTGTGGATGCGCCACGTCTTTGTTCCACCTGGCTCTCTGCCCCCATTCTACCCATTCTGGGGTTATAGAGGTGTTCTTGTGGCAGCCAAATTCAGTGTGATGACTACTGATAATTAGATAATTAGGATAAGGAAGTGTGTATTCTCAGCCTAATTGGTAACCAGCTCGAAATAAAGCAATTGTTATTGTTATTATCATTATGATTTGCATTATTATTTATTATTATTATTATTATTATTGTAAATACCAATTTTCAGTAAAGTCCCAATAACAAGGGCACGCCCAATCCCTGTCAATCAACAGAGTCCTTAGTGTTAACCACTGAGCCCCAGGCAATATAATATAAATGTACACTCCAGGCCCAGCAGGTTGTCATTTTTATTTTTCAGAAAACACCTGGAATGGGATAGAAATGAAGGAAAACCAACACAAAAACGATCCCCTACTGTAGGTCATTAAGGGGTCCTAAGGGGCGCCCAAAAGTCGGAATTAACATGTGGAAATGGGTAGGCAAAAACATGCAAAAACAAGTTTTTGCGCGCTCACGCGCACGAGGATGGACTTTGAGGGTTTTTAACCACGGGCATTGTTGCGTTGGATACTTAAGCAGGTCCCATACAAATCTGAGCCCTCTAGGTGCTATAGGACCGGAGTAATTAACCGCGACGCACCCTATGCGTCGCTGGGGTTTAGCGTTACATACATTGTCGACGCATACGCTGTGGCGCTGGGGTCCTGTGGTTTAACAACTACATTATCATAGATATTCTGGTATATATATATACCGGTATATACAAGGAGGAAAGACGAGCAATCATATTATACTTAGAAGACACAGCACAAAGGAACACTTATAAAAGTTTTATAAATACTTGAGGGACTTAAGGTGTGAGGCTGTCCATCTGCCTTGGCCAACCTGAGAAACGAACCCAGCAGTATATTTTGGTTGTAACATGAACAGACTAACCACTCGGCATGGGTCACCCACAAACTGTTGAGTTTCCTCTCTATCCTCAAGTCACCCCCCTCCCCCACCCCACCACCTCCTAAACACAATTCTTACACCCTCCTCACCATCTTTCGCCCCCTCCACAACCCCAAACTCCAACCCCCCACATAAAAGCATCCCCCCCCCCCACACTCCCTTCCCTTTCTCCAGCAAATAAACCCTTCAATAAACTTAAACCAGGTAGCTTGAGCCACTTGGTGCTCTGAACATCATAACATAATGATAATAACACAGTTAGTATTGCTGCATACTTAAAAAAATGGGCCAATGTAAGTAGCAGGTTTCCCCAGGGATCGGTACTAGGACCAATTATATTTATAATTTACATCAACGACATAGATGAGGGTCTCTCCTGTACAATCTCAAAGTTTTCTGACGATACATAAATTGCAAATAGCGTACTCTCAAAACAACAAGTTGATGATATGCAACACAATCTAGATAAGTTGTTATGTTGGACCTAAATTTGGCAAATGAGTTTCAATGCGGATAAATGTAAAGTACTACATATCGGATACCGAAATGGGAAAGCAAACTATTCGATGAATGGCTCTCAGCTTAAGAGTGTAGACAGAGAAACCGATCTGGGAGTAACAATGTCGAGTAACCTAAAACCGAGTTAACATTGTTCAGAAGTTGTTAAGAACGCAAACAAAATAATTGGGTTTATAGGCAGGTCATTTGACCATAAATCCAAAGAAGTTATCCTAACTCAAAAAATGCCTTAGTCCGCCCTCTTCTTGAATACTATGTTTAATCCTGATGCCCTTATTACCAAAAAGATATAGACAAGCTAGAACGAGTTTAACATAGAGTTACCAAAATTATACCTAGCCTAAAGAACAAACCATACGAGGAGTGTCTTAGATAATTAAATATATTTTCTTTAACCCAACGCAGATTAGGAAGCGACAAAGTCAAGTGTTCAAAATCATCAAAGGCATTGACAATATGAACTTTAGTAAATACTTCAGTATCGACCAATCTAAATACACACAGGGAAATAGTTGCAAAATTATTGGTAAATGTTTTAACTCGCACAAATCTAAGAATGTCTTCTTCAATCGAGTTGTCAACTTGTGGAATGAGCTTCCCCGAGACAACGTTATAGACTTCAGTACCGTAGATTCTCTTAAACTTCGCCTAGACAAATATCTTGCATCAAACCCGCGACTGACTGCGTTTGTAAATGAATAACTTTATGTTATTCCCTCCTCAGATTCATCAAGGATTATTGCGTATATACAATATATTACTAAGACGTTACTCTCTTTTTCGTAGATATACGAAAGATCACTTATAACTGTGTTGTGTTACTAACCCATCTGTCCCCTACTAACTTCCTAATCCTGCCATGGTCATTAGTTTCAGGGCGGTAGTTCCCTTTCCAATTTCCCCTTACCCGCTCTAAATCACTGTTTGGAAACTTGATCCTTAGTGTTTTGGAGGACAAGCAGCCTAGAGGGGTCACTAGATCTGTTGATGCTTGATTTCCTTTGTATTCCTTTGTAATTTGTCCCACCATCTTACAGTAGCCGCCATTGTGTTTAAATTTGATCTTAATCTAGACGATGCATTTACCTCTGTCACAGTACATGTGTTGATACTTAATGGGAGATTAATATACAGTATATTTGAGTATATATTTGTGTAGATGTTATTATTTCTAGTTTCCTCACCAGACCTCCACATCAAGCTTTAAATAATTACTACCAAGACACCCCTATGAAATATATTTTGTTTATTTCTCGGTATGAAAATGCCCGGGTCCCTCCTAAATTCCTGGCCCGCTATTGCTCAACAGAAAAAATTACATCTAAATGACTAATGTCTCAAAATCTCTAAGCTAAAGGGGCTAAGCATGAGGAAGAAGGGGGTTCAGACAACCTCCCCTTATGGAGGGGTCACACATTCACGTATATTGCTCCCGTCCGGCGTATCGCCAATTTATGTAAAGACGCGAGTAGTTTCTGCCGTTGAACGCCCGTTCTTCCACGTCTATTGCACTTCCCGACAGACGTAGCGTAACGGGGCCAGTGTTACGTCAGACGTAATTGAGTCGTATTGAACTATGCACGTGTTTGCGACGTGCGTAAGTATAGCCCTGTTCGACCTCATGGGCTGCACGATTTGTGGGAACACAGGCCACGCCCATGCCACGCCCCCTCAAGACCGGCGTAGCTGAGGCCGCACGTCTTGGGATTTGTTAGGTCGTACCTGGACCGGTTCTGGCCAATCGTAGGCACACCCCGTCTGACCAAACACAGACAAAGACAGTCTTTGTCAACCACGTAGGTCTGGGTTGGAATCTGGGAACTACAAAAGGGCAGGAATGGCCACACCATTCCCATTCCCAGTCCTTCATCGGCACCATGAACAACATCGAGGAATTCATCCTGGAGGAGTTACCCGCTGAGTGCCAGCCAATTTTGACAGTGTGCTTCTGCCAGTGCCAGATTTTTTTTTTTTTTTTGGCTAAATCTATTAATTTGGGAGAGAAATGGTAAAAAAAACACTCCCCTCGCCAGAAATCAGGTCCCCGATGGTCCCGAAAGTAGCTGAAAAGACACTATAGACTACAGAGACTTTTATGGTATCGGAATGTATGGGTGGGAGGGTGGTGGGAGGGTGGTTTTGGGGTTGGTTGGGGGAAGGTAGAAGGGTAATTGACTTGTGTTACACATATGAAGCCGATTGGTGAGGTAGTTTCGCCACCACGGATTTTCCTTTTTTTCCTTTTCTTCGTACGGATACGCTAGAAGTGGGTGGTGGGAGGCGGTTGGGGGTGTGGTGGGGGGAAGGCAGAAGGGTAAGAAACTTGTCACACAAATATGGAACCGATTGGTGCAGTCGTTTCGCTGCCACAGATTTTCCTTTTTTTTCCTTCTGACGGGACCGACAGTCAGCGAGTGGGTGGGAGGACGGATTTGGGATTTTTGTGGTGGGTAGCCTAAGGGGCAAGGTACATGTGGTAAAAATATAAAAGCCATAGGTGCATTCGTTTCGCTGCTACGATTTGTTTTCGGCAGGGTGCAGAGGGTGGCAGGGTTGGCTTGTTGGTTGCTGCTCCGGTGTGGTGAGAGGTGTGACTGGAGGGTCCCTCGCTGGTCCCGTTGTCCCCTCGTACAACGGTGCCGCGTCTTCCCGCCAACCCGCAGTGCGGCGGTTCTGCCGCTACTAACGTATACTTCCACGTTCGACTGGAACTTTCTACGATTTGACGAGAGCAGCTCTCGTCTGACGGGGTAGCTGCTACGTCTGACAAGGCTGCTCCGGTCAGACGGCCGTGGTGGCCAGGTCGGTCGTAAGTTTTCCCGTCTTTTGACATACGTGAGGGCGAGCCACGTTCTTGATTCAACTCGAATCAACAACCGCGCGGCCTTGGCCGCACCCACAACATTCCCGACCCACGTGGGCTACTTGTTTCTACTCGCGCCATGCGTGAGTACCCCCCCCGACTGGCCGTAATTTCATTTACGTTTTGCGTATTATGCCATTACGTTTTACGCAATCGGTTGCCAACTACCAATATACCTTCGTTTACAACAGACGGGAGCTGACGGGAGCAATATACGTGAATGTGTGACCCCAACATTAAGGGACAGTAGAATAATTAAAATAATGTCCTGCTTACACTATTGTTTCAAAATTCTTATTAGTGGTACTGCATTTCATTGATTAACTTGAGCGAAAGTCCAGTTATCAAAATATGAATAAAGTTGATATGCAGTTTTCGCATTTAAAAAAAAAATAAAAAAAAAAATAAAAAAAAATATAAATACAAAAATACATAAAACTGCATACCCAACTCTGCGACCTTGAATTCTTAAATTGGTGTTTAATATCTTTGGAAATAACTATATATACATAACAGTATATATATATATATATATATATATATATATACCTGACGAATAAGTCCTGTCATAATATGAAAAAGTCAACTGAAACACCCTGTATATATATATATATATACCCGGTATATAGGAACAGTAGGACCAGGGTTATGAAAAACATCTTGGGAAGTGTTATATTTTGATTAATTACTAATTCTGTCCCTCTTGACCATTCTATTTTAAACCATTTAAGTCCTTGCAACTTCGGTGACTTTTGTTTGTTTTGTACATTTATAAATTGCTTTACTTGCTCCTTTAATACAGTACTTCATGTGGTAGCTGTTCCCCTTTTTTGTCTGTGGATTCTATTGAACTCTGATGTTGCCCTTCATTTTATTATTGCCTACAAGTTTGTATATATTGTGTTCATTTCTGTTTATAGACCTGATGATGGACGCAGAGAGTCCGAAACGTAGTACTGAATACAAACATTTACCAAGATGTTTTTCATAACCCTGGTCCTACTGTTCCTATGTAGACTGCGCTTTCCATGCAACCAGTCGATATCGCGTATATATATATATATATATATATATATATATATATATATATATATATATATATATATATACAGGATATATACTGTATATTGAATTATACATATATTCATATAATTATGACCTTCACAAATGGATTATTAATCAATAATTTGTTTGTCAGCGTACCCCCATTTTGTAGCGTTATGAATATGATGTAACTCAAATTATAATATATAGAAGTGAGAAATAATGACCATAATTTGTGACCTTTACCATTCACCTTGACCTTTGAACAACAAATATATTATTTAATTGAATAATCGTCACATTGACCAACCAAATATATCTGCAAAACTTGGTGACGATACATTAACCTGTTCAGTACCCGTTCTGTCCTTTTCATTGTATACTGGATAATGATAGACGATTTTATTCAGTTTAGCAAATTAGCAGGCTTTCAAGTATCTTAATTCACCCATATTCTACCACAGATCTTTATTAAACTCCACAGGATCGTCTACTTATAGCTAGAATATGATACAAAAAGAAGTCGCCAGTACAGAAAGGGTTAAACAGTCTAGAACAAATTTAATGAAAATTATTGCCATTCTTCTTTTGATCTTTGACCTTGACCTTTGATCTTAAGTATTATAATATTTGTATGAAATTGATATCCATGGTATTTAACCCTTAACTGTCGGCGCGCAACATAAGTCGAGTATAATAAATCTGGACTATCTGGCGGCGCTCGACATAGGTCGTGTGGCAATTTCAGCACGTAATGTTGCTGAGAGAGAGACAAGTGGTGGCAGGAGAGTAGCGAGCGTTATTTGTATGAAATTGATATCCATGGTATTTAACCCTTAACTGTCGGCGCGCAACATAAGTCGAGTATAATAAATCTGGACTATCTGGCGGCGCTCGACATAGGTCGTGTGGCAATTTCAGCACGTAATGTTGCTGAGAGAGAGAGACAAGTGGTGGCAGGAGAGTAGCGAGCGTATGACTGCTCCAGACCACCGCGGCAAACCTACTGACACGAATCCCACCTCCTCCCTCCCTCTCTCACTCGCTATATACGGAATTGTATGGGGAAAGTGCCTAATTACATGCTTTTTGCACTCGCGTTGCGCGGTTGTTGCAAGAAAACTAGCCATCATAAAAGGATCGTTATGGTGTCATTGGAAAGCTCTGTTTATGCCCTTTCAGGGATAGATACTTTTTTTACGCTCTGGGTCTTATTTAGGCATGAAAATGATCACGTAAACAGCCCTATTTTGGCTAAAAACACCCCGCTGGGCGGTACATATAAAAAAAACGCCTAGCCCGCTAATAAGGTGTTAAGTGAAATGCAAATAACAGTCAGCTTATCGAAATTTGAGTATTTTTTAGATGAAGGTTGACTTTTGACCTTGACCTGTAACCTTCACCTTTATGTAGGATTCCATTTTCAGCTTGCATTGATGTGACCCTGGAAAATCAAATAAACGTGCCAAAATGTCATTAAAGATCATCAGTTAGGTTCAGAGATATTTAAGGAATAGTTGACCTTGACCTTTGACCTTCATCTTGACCTTTATTATGTCAGAAAATTTAACATCTAAATTATCATTAAATTACAATTGTCTCAACGAACTGTGTGAAGTTTGCATGAATAGTAAAGAAATTAACATATTGATCTTATATTTGACCTTGACCTGTGACCTTGCCCTATCAAATGGAATTATGTTTATTCTTGTATGACCTTTGGCCTAGGTATTCAGAATATACATGATATGCCTAGTAAGAATCTCAGTTAATATGAAATACTAGTTAAAATCTTATTATGACCTTTGACCTTGACCTTCAACCTTACCAAATTCTTATCAAGATTTTAGTTAGTTTACACCAAGCATGATGTATATGGTGTAATTCATATAAAAACTTATAAATTACAAATAGTGACATTATACTGTGACCTTGACCTTTTACTAAAAAGAAAAAAAAACATATTTGGATTGACCAACTGAATTTGCCTGCACAATTTGGTGAACAGTCTAGAAAGAGTTTAGGGAAAATTATGAGCACTCTTGTTTCGACCTTTGACCTTGAACTTTGTCTTTAAATATTACAATATTTATATGAAAATTGCTACATATTATGTTATTTAAGTAATAAGCAACTAACACAGCCAGTTTGTCAATTTTTGAGTAATCTTGTTATTTCTAATAAAAGTTGACTTTTGACCTTGACCTATGACGTTGGCCATTATATAAGAGTATTTATTTGTTTCCATTGATGTTGCTTAGGAAAATCAAATAAACATGACAAATTTCATTGAAACCCATCAGTTAGTTTCACATATATTAATATAATAGTTTACCTGTGACCTTTATCTTAACCATTATAATATGTCTCAAAATGTGTTATTTTCCTTTTAATTTAAAGTGTAACTATCTCACAAAATGTTGTGAAGTTTGCACGAAAAGTAAGGCATTTTGCATATTGACCTTATATTTGACCTTGCCCATCAAATGGAATTGTATATTTTTGGTTTGACCTTGGCCTAGGTATACTGAATATACATGATGAACCTTGTGAAAATCTAAGTTAGTTTAAGAAATAATAGTAAAAATCTTATTTTGGCCTATAACCTTGACCTTTGACCTTTGCCTTTAGAATATTTAACTGAAATTTGGTCAATAAGATATCAAAGCTACCAGTAACTTGTATAGTAGACATGAAGAAATTTGAGTAAAAACTAAAAATTATGAAATATTTACCTTATTTTTAACCTTGACCGTTGACCTTGACCTTTAAATTAAATTGAACGTTTCCTTTTAACTGACCATCGCATTGACCAAATGGATATACCTGTGAAATGTGGTGAAAATCCATCACACGGTGTAGGAGGAGTTTCCGGACAGACAGCTGGACGACGGACAAGCTGACTGGTGGTGCACAGTATACGGGCGGAATCTGTGTTTGTGATACCACTCTGCTTCGCAGAGTTGATCAATCAATCAGTGGGGGCCAATGCTAGGACAATGCATAACTTCATTCACTCTCCGACTTCACTCCCGGAGACTTCTCAGCACCAGGTTTCAAGTTGTGACTTGGACCATCCCAAGCATTTCCGGACATAAATTATTTACTTTTCTTGGCCATAAGTTATGTGGTGTTCCCCAAGGTCTCGTCCACTCAGGTTTGTCAGCCACCAAAACCACCACATGAACAGGGTTATGGTCAGGCTGGTAACGACATATACAGTATACTGATCCTCAGAAGGCAGTAATGGACTGGACAGGTGGTGGTCTTGGGCTGCCAACACAACATACATACTGGTTCTCAGAAGGCAGTAATGGACTGGACAGGTGGTGGTCTTGGGCTGCCAACACAACATATACTGTATACTGGTCCTCAGAAGGCAGTAATGGACTAGACAGGTGGTGGTCTTGGGCTGCCAACGCAACATATATACTGGTCCTCAGAAGGCAGTAATGGACTGGACAGGTGGTGGTCTTGGGCTGCCAACATGTGTGTTCAAACTAGTTTTCAGTGCTGGAAACACTCATCGCTAAGTGTATTTTTGTGTCTGCTATTTTCTGAACACATGAGCATTTGATCATGAGCATTTTGGAAGTGTTTCATGAGTTGTCATGCTCATTGTCTGGTCCCACTTGCCACCAACGACCAATTAATATATGCCCAATCAGTGCAGGACCAGAGCTCTCTTGTGAAGATGCCTTCGCTAATGCCACACAGCAATTATCCTCAAGAGCATAGTTATTGTGGTACAATCAACGGGAACTACAGTATTGGCCACTGTCAGATGAGCAACTTTAGTCAGTGTCTTTTTGGACACAACACTGGATTTAAACTATCTCACAAACAATGTCCGATGTTTCCTGGACACAAGATACTAATGTGGACAGTACTTTAGTTTTGTTAGCAAGGTCCACTTTTGTGCTATGCACAGAGTCTGTCACAGCAAGATTGATACTTTACTACAAGAAGATTAGCTAACCCCAAGATGCCCACAATTACCTAGAAACCACATTTGTATGGGTTATCCTGGGTAACTTTTTGATGCATTGTTAGTGTGAGGAAGTCTACATAACTCTTGGAGATGCACTAGCTACATCATTTCCCAACAAACTCGCCTAATTTAGTGGTGGTGTGGTGATATGAAGAATACAGCTGCTCCAAGAGCAGCAAGATGCTCCTCGTGTCCGTGTTACAACTAAAATAACTCCCATGATGAAGAGCCACGACCGAAACCTGCACCTCATCACACACTCGCCAGCTTTATGACGACGTTGAGTCCAGGATGATAGCCAGTAAACAGGCGCAACAACAACAATTACGTCAACAACAACAACACTGACGTCAACAACAGCAGCGACAACACCTACGTCAGTAACAACAACCCGTAAGTCAACAACAACAACACCTACGTCAACAACAACACCTATGTCAACAACAACACCTACGTCAACATCAACAGCAACAACCCCTACGTCACCATGCAGGCTAAATTTCACCTACTAGCCAACAAGACTATTATTTATTATACCAGTGCTAATCATTTATATTTAGTTTTTGTGAAAAATAATGTTCTCACTCTCTCTCTCTCTCTCTCACTTAAAAGGTTTAAAGATTTTATTTGGTGAAACCAATTACAGTATATTCTGAGAACTACACAGTATTATTAAGCATTATATATTAAGTAACCGTATTATTATGTATTCCCTCTCCCTTACAGAGCGCCCCGGCTGGCCCGAGATAGAAATTAACGCTGATGGTAATGTGGTGGCTGGTGACGACCTCACTATAACCTGTACATCCAAAGGTGGCAACCCTCCTCCAACACTAACGTAAGTACCACACTTCACTATTATGGTCAAAGCACCCATATTACTAGATAAACCCCATTATAGTCACTGGCAATTACTAGCCGCTTGGCTAGCTCAGTGGTAACGTTCCTGCCTGCTACCCAGCAGACCTGGAGCGATTTTCGCTCAGGTTGGTAAATTATTTTTTCTGAGATGTTTGCTCCATTGAGCAAAGAGATGGGTAATAGTCTCTGGTGGTCTATAAAAGCTAGGTCGATTTGATCTATAAATATGTCAATCGCTTGTGAATCCTCAATGAGATCAGTCGCTATATAAGAAACCAGATGAATATTATCAAAGTAGTTTAACCGTATTCGTAGCCAATCACTATAGTAAGGTATTTGTTATAATGGCATTGAGAGTACAGTAATGAAATATTGTTCCAGTTATTCTCATTGCAGTTACAGCAACTAGTGTGTCATAATGACTGTATTCCAATAATCATAGGTTGGCCAGAAATCGTGACTCCTTGCAACTGTAATTCATAAAACGACTAGAATAATTGAGTTAATATTACTACCAATTGGGAAGAGGCAGCTAGGGATTCTGTGTAGAAACATGCAGCTTATTTTCTTTACCCCTTTTTGAGTTACAGAGGATAAGGGTCCGATTTCTGGCCTACCTATAATGAATGGACTATAGTCATATTTCTCTGTCAATATTTTTATCTTTCGTGCCATTTTGGTGTCGATTTTTGTTTTTGGTGAACAAATGCGAGCCTGCTATTTAGGATGAGCCCTGGCCGTAATTTTACAACCGAAAAATGCACACATTTATTTCGAAGTGGTGTCATGGGGGTAACTTTTTTAAAGCTTGATGGAGGTCTAGGGAGGAAATGAAAACATATATAACTATATCCAGAAATAAACAAAATCTACCTTTAAGTGCATCACAAGTGTCTATTGTCAATCTCTTGTGTTATACAATTGTCAATATGCATGAAGTTATAATGGGGTTGTCATTATGTCTTTATTTACTCTTTAGTAATTTGTGATTTAAGTTTTACCACTCGTATTTGGAATTAAGTCATTTTTCTATTCTTATTTTATTTTATTGTTCCTGCGTTTCTAAATAGACATTTATTGATGATCTTAAGTTATTATCCGATATAAACATAACCAAGAATCTCTCATATATGGATAAGAGAGAAGTGAGGAAGACATTATATATGATGGCCCCTGGTGGTCACTAAGGGAATGGTGATTTATGTAATTTAAGATTTAGTATCGTCAGATTCTGTGAGAGAGGAAACAAGCTCTGTGGTAGAGGGGGAAGGAAGGGATCTAGGACTCTCTACATTTTTACAACAAATGGATGAAGGAAAAATTTGTGTTTTAAACAATATCCAAGCACTTAACACAATGGATGGGACTATGGATGAAGAAGTGCGGGAGAGGGTACAACAGGGGAAGAGGGTTGTAGGAACGCTGAAAGCAGTAACAAGAAATAGGTTGGTCAGTATGGAAGTGAAGAAGTCCTTGCATGACAGTGTGGTAATCCCGACACTGACTTACGGAAGCGAAGCATGGACATTGGTTGAGAGACTCAGACCAACAGTGAGATCAGTGGAAATGAATTACTTAAGAAGTGCGTGCGGAGTTACATGAAGTGATAGACAGGCTAATGAGGAAGTAAGAAGGAGGTGTGGTGTGGAGGTAGATGTGCTGGCAAGTGTGAAAAGGAATAACTTGAGATGGTTCGGCCATATGGAACGTATGGAAAGCGAGAGAATGACTAAGAGGGTGTACGGGAGTGGGGTGGAGGGACAGAGAGGGAAGGTAGACCGAAAGAGAAGTGGAAGGATGGAGTGAGGAAGTATATGAACGAAGGCGGTGCTGGTTGGGGGGAGGGGCGTCGACTGACTGGGGACAGAGGTGCAGGGTGGCGGTTCGTTCGTGGCCACCCCTTCGGGGATCACGGCGTCAGGCAATAGATAGATAGATAGATTAACACAATTGCTGTGGTTATCTTATTATAGATAATATAATAGCTGTGGTTATCTTATAAGTTCCCGCCCAGGCGGGAACTTTCCCACTAATTTTGCTCAATATACGTTGCCATACTTCTGTATCCATAGCCATCAATTAATTTAAACAAGTCCCAATGGAGAATTCTAGTCAAATTCCCACTACAAAAGTCTCCTTCATTCATTCATAGCCTTCATGGTCTTGGAATTATTGATCACGACTTTCCTGTTTACAGCTAGCAGTTGTAGAGTGGGGTCATCTCTTTCTCTCTCTCTCTCTTCTGTACTTTTCCACTTGCAATAACTCAATAAACTAAACTATTATTTTTATAGAGTTTTGTGTTTAGAAGAGTTATGACCTGTAACATCAAATGAACCTAACACTCGTACCTGTTCTGTGTTTGTCGCAAATACATGTAGAATTGGACCTCTTTTCCTTGAATCTCAGTTTAAAAAACAACTCTTGCTTGGACACAGAACATGTCACAACCGAAACTTGTAGTAGACTGACATTATGGGAGGAAAGGTTAGAAGCTTTTGGAAGCATCTGCCAACAAGCGAAATAAATGGCACGGTGCTACCAATTTAGCCAGTAATACCACAACTTATGGGTATGCCGTCTGCAGTATGGGTTTTTCTTTTTTACATAGGACGTAGCCATACATTGTCCACAATGAAAGGGTTAAGGGAAGGTTTTTCATTTATCTAGATTCATTCTCCCTCATGTTTAGTCCCATTAGTTTTGAGATTATAAAATGTTCATCCCATTAGTTTAAAATTGTTAATATCTATCGCCCCATTTCTTTGCTAAAATTAAGACCTTTCGTGCATTTTAGTTGTAGATATTTTCCTGGCGGGCATGTAGTTAAGGAGGAACCGGCCTACTGGAAAATGTATGGTAAGTTAAAAATTATGCCAAAGGGGGTCTTAGGGGTGTTTTATTGAGCTTGATAGAGGTCTAGGGAGCGAACTCCCTCCCTCCTTAAAGTTAATGTACAAAAGGTTATTATTTGTCCAGGTATAATAGGTTGTAGGTAAATATTTTGTGACTTTTGACCTCCAGGTTTTACAAAGAGGGTAAGAAGCTGACAGCCAGTGTGGAGGAGGAGGACGGTAGTGTGACCCGAGCCAGGACCACACTGGAGGTCACCCCACAAGATAACGGAGAGAAGGTGTCTTGTCAGGTGTCCAACCCGGCCACCACCTCACCCATGGTAGCACACGTCATACTTAAAGTCTTATGTGAGTATAAAATAGTTTTCTACACGTGAGTGGTGTCATTCAATACTATTTATAAATTCCAATATGGGTCTCTTATATAATATATTTTTGTATGTAAGGTGTGAATCGATTCAAATATTATGTGGTAAATGGGTGTGTTCTCATATGAAGCACTGTATAATTTCACTAAAGTAACGTTTATACAATACTTCTTGTGAACTGCAAGTAGGAATATGCTACCACTATCTCTTTGCTAGTGTTGTATATATGGTTCCAATAAATGCGGGTTTCTCTACAAGAGTTATTCGCAGTTAGATGTTTTTTGAGACGGAGCTAGTAAATATCTATAGCGACTAAGTACAAACTCGCCAGGTTAAGAGAAATAGTTTTAAGCTCCCACTACTTGAAGCTAGAAACATGACCCATAGATAAAATCCAGGGAGGATCACATGCTTTAATTAATTTTTCATAGCGAGGTCAGTCCGTAGAGATCAGTGCCCCATAAATTGTTCTTTACTTCTACTCAAACATTAAGCTATTCAGTGTGTAGTTAGGTTTCAGTACATGATTAGATTGATATCCATTATTCGAAAAATGGATATACAATCGTAGTCATGTACTTATCCTTTAACTGCCTCGATAGTGTAATGGTTAGAGTCTTTAAGATCTGTATGTGGTAATACCGGTTCGAATTCCGGGAGGACAACATGCTTAGATTATTTAGTCATGGTCAGTGTTGAGGTTAGTTATTATGAGCAGCAATTGTGTGTCAGGATATTGATTGATAAGGATGAAATTTCTCAACCAAGAAAGATGAATATAGTGCATTAGCCAATGTTTGTTTTTGTGTTCTCGATTTTATCATAGAGCTGATAGATGATCAAATATTATTGACCAATTGAGGTGAGCCATGTGTAATTAAACTATGATTTTTTTGTATCCGCACTTCAGTTATGGCGTGGTCAGTGTCGGGATGGGTAAATCCGAGCAGCGTGGAGGCAGGAGAGTGGGCGACCCTCATCTGCCAGACGTCCACCAGCCTACCCCCATCCACCCTTACCTGGCACACCAATCAGTCCAACCACCTGACCAAACCCAAGACCAAACGTTCTCCAGGGGACTACGGTGGTACAGTAACAAGGTATGTTAACTACATGGCATACCAATCAGTCCAACCACCTGCCGCAACCCAAGACCAAACGTTCTCCAGGGCACTACGGCGGTACAGTCACAAGGTATGTTAACTACCTGGTACACCAATCAGTCCAACCACCTGCCCCAACCCAAGACCAAACATTCTCCAGGGGACTACGGTGGTAGCCTACAGTCACAAGGTATGTTAACTACATGGCATACCAATCAGTCCAACCACCTGCCCCAACCCAAGACCAAACATTCTCCAGGGGACTACGGTGGTAGCCTACAGTCACAAGGTATGTTAACTACATGGCATACCAATCAGTCCAACCATCTGCCCCAACCCAAGACCAAACGTTCTCCAGGGCACTACGGTGGTACAGTCTCAAGGTATCTTAACTACCTGGCACACCAATCAGTCCAACCACCTGCCCCAACCCAAGACCAAACGTTCTCCAGGGGACTACGGTGGTACAGTCACAAGGTATGTTAACTACCTGGTACACCAATCAGTCCAACCACCTGCCCCAACCCAAGACCAAACGTTCTCCAGAGGACTACGGTGGTACAGTCACAAGGTATGTTAACTACCGGACGGTGTTCCTCCTGTTGTACTCAAAAACTGTGCTTCCGTGCTGACTCCCTGCCTAGGAAAACTCTTTCGTCTCTGTCTCTCCTGAACGTCTTCCCTTCTTGCTGGAAGTTTGCTCACATTCAACCTGTCCCAAAGAAGGGTGACCGCTCTCAACCCTCCAACTATCGTCGAATTCCTCTCATTTCTTGTATCTCTAAAGTTTTTTAAACTATTCTTGCTTCCAAATTTCTTAAGCATATCTCTTCTGATAATCTGCTCTCAGATCGCCAGTATGACTTCCTTAAGAGTCACTCTACTGGTGATCTTCTTACATATCTTACTAACTCTTAGTCATCCAACTTTCGTGACTTCGGTGAAACTTTTTCTGTTGCACTAGACATATCGAAGGCCTTCGATAGAGTCTGGCACAAATCTTTAATTTCCAAACTACCCTCCTTCGGTTTCTATCCCTCCATCTGTGCCTTTATCTCTAATTTCTTTTCTGGCCATTCCATAGCTGTGGTTGTGAACGGCCATCGCTCACTTCCTCATCTTCCCATCTCCGGTGTTTCTCAGGGCTCTGCCCTATCTCCTATTCTCTTTCTAATTTTCATAAATGATCTTCTCAACTGTACATCCAGTCCCATCCATTCATATCCAGACGACTCTACCTTACACTACTCAATTCGTTTTCCAGAACGCCCCAGCCAGCAGTTCCGCAAAAACAAACATAATGAAGCCACGCCACTTACTACCCGTCAGGAACCTCCAGAGGACTATCCCTTCTTCTTCAACAATACAAAAATCAATCCTTCTTCTTCTCTTAATATTCTCGGTGTCTCTTTTTCTTCAGCTTTCACTTGGAAGGACCATATTACCAGTCTTGTTAAAGCAGCCACCCAGAAGCTGGGTGTGCTCAACCGCCTCAAGGGGTTCTTTACCCATGCGCAGCTTCTTGCTCTGTACAGGGGCACAGTGTGTCCTTGTCTTGAGTATTGTTCACATATGTGGGGAGGATCCTCTCACACCACACTCATACACAAAGTAGAAAGGAAAGCCTTTCGTATCATTAACTCCCGTCCACTCACCAACTCTCTGCAATCTCTCTCTCTTCTCCCCAATGTTGCATCTCGCTCGTTATTCTATCGCTACTACAATAATCAGTATTTCCCAGTGAATACCGCCTCCTCTACATTGGGTACGTAGTACCCGTCTTGAAACACAATCCCACCCCTACTCTGTGCAACTCTCCTACCCAAGAGTGAAACGCTATTATCAGACTTTCTTTTATTCAACTGCTGAGCTCTGGAACTCTCTCCCAGAATCAGTCTTTCCCACTTCTTATGACTTAAATTGCTTCAAACTCCCTGTGTCTAGGCAGTTTAGCTCGAACGTCCCATGATTTTAGCCCTGTCACTCTTTCAACTCTGGGGGAGGCACTCGCAGCCAGTTACACGTTTTGTCTCTCTCATTCACATAGAAAAAAACAAAAAATCTGTCCTACCACCAGCCGTAAACCAAGAGCAAACATTCTCCAGGGGACTACAGTAGTACAGTCACAAGGTACGTTATAGATGTTCTTTGTTCACCTTCATAGTCTCAGACACTTTTCATGTAAAAATGTAGTAACCTTTTTCTTGCCCCCCACGTAGCTTACATATCTAAGGTTGTTGAGACTCGTAAACACCTCGACAATTTAGGTACAGTAGGTATATTGGAAGTTTGAATTAGGCGCCAGTATTAGAATAAACTATATATCTTTATAAAAGATATGTACTCCATCGTATTAAGTTTCTATGGGTTTATTATTCATAATTATATCGGTTTATCATTATAGTTAATCCGGTATATCTTGTAGTTAGTTAAATAACGCATTAATGAATAGGAATTCACTGCGCATGCGTCATTTTGGAATCTGCGGTTCCCCTGCAAAAGAACTTCAGAATCGCTTTGACTACGACCTCCGCAACAACTCCTTGCCGCTCCTACTACAACCACCTTATTCATGCTAAGTCATTCTAATTCTTATCTCTTAGTGGCCACTATAGCTTCTATACTGTATATGGTCAATATACAGGATGCGCGACAATATTGGTAAAAAATTAATCTCAATAGCATGTGATTAAGCAATTTTTTTCCAAATTATTGATGTAGGTGTCAGTCCCAGGAAACTATCATAATACATATTATATGGATATTTACCTTTCAATGGTTTGTTTACAATAGGAGAGCTCTATTCCGTGCCTGTCAGTCAACAACTGAGACATCTGGTGGCGAAATGCAATGAACCACAGGTGGCGAAAGCAATGCACTCTACCTAATTCTTGCCAAAAGTAATAGAGTTCATTGACACCTGATGTCTATCGACCAATCAGGTGATGCCATGATTTGGAACACAGGTGGTCTGGGATATAACCCATTAGTTTGACTATGGCCAGCTTGTGTAAAGGGTGTGGGTAGCCGATCAAAGATTTTTCCACCATCTTTAAAAACAATGAGGCTGCTTTTGACATTTTCACCTCCCATGGTTGCCTTCCAATAAGTGTAAAATGTCCAAAGTGCAATAAACAGTGTTCCAAATACAGCCAACGAGGACAGCTGGTTTTAAAATGCACATACAGTTTTTTGCCATAGTAGAAATCGAAACGAAAATCCACCACCTGTTGACCAGGATGAGTGGTGAGCCTCCAGCCAGGCAGCCACTCAAGCCGAGGACCCTCAACCCAGTACCTCCTCTGTTCATTAAGGTTAGTTGGTTGGTTGGGACAATATAAATGAGCCGGACCACAGCTAGCTCGGGAATCTTAATGGGTGATCGCAAAGTAACATAGAGTAAAAGATTTTTTCGCATAGGTTTAAACTTCCGGAAATTAATGGGTAATAAATACAATAATGGATTATAACTTACGTCCGCCGCCGCACGTACTGCATAGCATGAACCCGCAGTAGCTGGCATGCAAGGGCTGGTTTTGTATCCCATGTACTGGGTACTATGCACACGCAGTAGCTGGCATGCAAGGGCTAGTTTTGTATCCCACACACTGGGCACTATGAACCCGCAGTAGCTGGCATGCAAGGGCTAGTTTTGTATCCCACGTACTGGGTACTATGCACCCGCAGTAGCTGGCATGCAAGGGTTAGTTTTGTATCCCACGTACTGAGTACTATGAACCCGCAGTAGCTGGCATGCAAGGGTTAGTTTTGTATCCCACATACTGGGTACTATAAACCCGCAGTAGCTGGCATGCAAGGGCTAGTTTTGTATCCCACGTACTGAGTACTATGAACCCACAGTAGCTGGCATGCAAGGGCTAGTTTTGTATCCCACGTACTGAGTACTATGAACCCGCAGTAGCTGGCATGCAAGGGCTAGTGTTGTATCCCACGTACTGAGTACTATGAACCCACAGTAGCTGGCATGCAAGGGCTAGTTTTGTATCCCACGTACTGAGTACTTTTTCCACGTACTGAGTACTAGCATGCAAGGGCTAGTGTTGTCCCACGTACTGAGTACTATGAACCACAGTAGCTGGCATGCAAGGGTAGTTTTGTATCTCACGTATGCCCACAGTAGCTGGCATGCAAGAGCTAGTGTTGTATCCCACGTACTAGGTCTAGGTTAGGTTAGGTTGGGTTGTTAGGTTAGGCTAATGTTAACCCCATTCTTACCAGGTTAGGTTAGGTTAGGTTGTTAGGTTAGGCTAATGTTAACCCCATTCTTACCAGGTTAGGTTAGGTTGTTAGGTTAGGCTAATGTTAACCCCATTCTTACTAAGTTAGGTTAGTCTAATATTAACCCTATGAAAACTCAAACAAACTTTTTATTTGGGTTACTGTGTAATTTTAATATGAAAATTAGTCAAATCCGAGCCAAGTTTCGTAAAAACTTGCCTCAGGTTTTCAAAAAGTCGGGTTATATGGGTCTGGAAATTTACAAAACCCGAGCCAACATTTTAATAAGGTTACTGTGTTATTTTAATTTTTAAATTAGTTAAATCCGAGCCAAGTTTAGTCAAAACTTGGCTCGGGTTTTCAAAAAGTCGGGTTTTATGGGACTGGAAATTGACAAAACCCGAGCCAAATTTTGGTTACAAATGTGTATTATCGTGTTCTATACGTGTTTTACCCCTCAATTTCCCTGATCTGTATAGCCCTCCCCACTATCGGAGGGGGGGGGGGGGGATATCTTTAGATTGATGGATAATGGGTAAATGCTTAATTCCCATTCAACTTCATCAGTAGATTCGATTAAAACACCAAAAACAAAATAAAAATACAAAACAAAAATTACCTGAAAAATACGTTGTTGCGTCTCCTGTATATTTACCCTATATATTCCTAACTCTAACCTTGAGCTATCTATCACTATCAACATCTAAAGTAAGTTAACACTTATAAGTTTTTGTTCATTTAGACTTTGTTTACTTTCGAATTCTTATAAATTGGTCCTTCGAACTACGAAACCTTTGGCATATGCTAGCGTTTCGTTTTCTTGCTATTTATTTTAGTTTTCCTACTTTTTCCTTGCATTTCCTTCCTCATAGTGCCTGCTTCCGCTTTCCTAACTCACATTTGTGCCTTGTGGCCGGTATTTTCGAATCAGGACTTAGTTTTTGTTCTTACTATGACGAGGTACTTAATTCAAATTGTTGACCACTGCGGCCTGGGAGAGCCTCGTCCGTTTGAAGCTGCCTTTGAAGCTTTGAAACAACGAAACAGCAGAGGACGAGGAGCGGGAAACAGCGTTATTAAATTAGGTTAACCATCAATTTGTGTTCCTAGTTTTCATTTGTTTGTTTTCTAGGCTAAATTTAATTGGATTTAAATTGGGTTAACCATGAAATTGGGTTCCTAATTTTCAGTTGTTTTCTAGACCACATTAGGTAGATTAGGTATTAAATTCAACCCACTTGAAAATTAATGTGAATTAAACTTAAAGGGGATAAAATTATTTTGTAGGGTCTTCTCAGCTAAAATTAAAGGGGTAACTGCCACAAACATATCTGGTACCAAGTAGATATTGGGATAGCCTAGTTTTTGTAATGTTTATAAATTAAATTGGCTTGTCTTACAAAAATGTTGGGTACGATTTTAGTTTCTGGACACCTATTTGACAGGTACCACCCGGATACCACAGAAACTAGCCCAGGTGGGTATGAGCCGAAGATTTGTAGTGGACCCTTTCTGGACGGCAGCCCACTCTATCACGGGATCACATACACCCACGAACACACCACGTTTCGAACCAAAGAAGCTTGACTCTCAGCATGTCATGCATGATAATTATAATTGAGCCCCCCCTCAACCCGTATCCAGTATCCCACGGACTATAACGCAAGTCTTTATCAAAAAATTTACCCAACAACTGGTTAGCTTAGCCATTTTAAGTCGACCGCCAAGGCGCCGGGAACGGGAAGTCAGTCTGAGCATAAAGTAAACAAAGCGACGCTACTTCCACGAACGCAACCGAGTTGTCTTTATATTTCGTCTCATATCATCATAATTAATGTGTCCCCATTGCTTTTTTAGTGTTTCGTACACCAGAAAAAGGTGTAGCATGGTGTTGGATGCTTGGAAACCGAAAAAAAAAATATGTATTAAATCGTTGGCGGTACCTGTCAAATAGGTGTCCAGTAACTAAAATTGTACCAAATGTTGGCATACCTTCCTTAGTGTACTTTAAATTTGTTTGCCTCATTTAATATTTGTTTAACTACTTAAATTTAAGATTGGAGATAATTTAGGCCTTGTTCATTTACTTTGATTATTGCGCTCCGCGTCATATTTCCCTCTTCTTGCCCTACACCGACATCACACGTATACTTAATTATTACGTTTTAAGTTGTGGTTTCCTACAATTTGCCTTTATTGACGTCGGCTAATATTCTGAGTGCGCTTCACGTCCATATAGGTAAATCAATTTGTTATATCCTTCAAATTTCTATTTCCTGTGTATTGCCATCATGTCGTTGACTCTATCCCAGTACAAACGACGCAAGGGGGGTATCAAGAGTGGGTTGACTAAAATCACCAAAGATATAAATACATTTTTAGTTAACGCAGACAACGAAGCAATAGAAGCTAAATTGACATCAATATTGAGACAACTCTATGATTTCAGTTCATGTCGCCGCGAAATGGAAACACTCTATGAAACCGACGAGGAATATTTCACGGACATAGAAGTAGACATGGGATATCTAGAGGGTCCTCATTAAATTATCATCCATCTGAAGGGTAAACTAAAACATAAGGAGCCAAATCGTGCTGCAGTTAATAGAAATGCCGGTAAAAGATTGCCGAAAATCACCCTGCCTGTGTTTGACAGTGATCGCACTCTGTGAATGGGATTTTGGGATATGTTGCACTGTAGTTGTGACGCATGTCCAGTGTGAGCATGCTGTACAGAACGCCTAGTCATGCCCCACTCTCGCTAGGATCGTCAGGGCAGGAACTTTGGCTGTAGTCTATGTAGAGTTTCCTAACTTAGTTCATGTGAGCCTTTGTACTATAAGTAATATGAATATGTATTTTGTTTTCATCTGAGTCAACGAGTTCTATTTTATATCATTAGTTATAAGTATTGTGTGTAAAACTTATTTGTAATGATGGGAGAAGCGGCAGCCACAGTTGGGGGTCAGTGGGTGCGCCATGCAGGAGGTGGGCCTAACTCACTAGCACTCCCCCCCTCCCCCCTCCCCTCAGTGCTAGGAAAGCCTTTGTCTATCCCAGAGGAGAGAGAGAAATTACGTAATTATTGTCAGTGGGCGGTCCTTAGTAGTTCACGTTGGGCTCACTAGAGGGCCGGGTATAAAAAGGGAAGTCTAGCCATTTTTCATCAGAACTCATTAGGCAGAGCGACTTCTCATTTCCCTTGCTAACTATATATATTCTTCTGACTGATGTGAACTTTCTCTACTACCTTACATTCTTATCTCCTCTTTTCCCTACCCTTTTTAACTTCCATGGTCCCGTTGGTGCAGAGCTAGTCAGCCAACGTATTATCGCTTGAGTTCTCACGAGTTATTTGCCTATTAGATAGCCTATTTTGGAAGGGTTAACTTAGAATAGGATTGATTTATGTTTGTTGCACTTGTATATGCATTTCCCTGTGTGTTATTATTATTATTCCTGTTTTCTGCTAGTCTAGGTAATGCTAGACTGGGGTAAGGCTTTTCTGTGTTACGAGTTGTTGTTTGATGCAGTGGTTAAGCGATAAACCTGCATACTCGTTTCGGTTCAGTGAAGCCTAGGTTGTCTTCGCGGCTGACTGTGTTGAGTTAATAATTTACAGTGCGTGAGGGCAAGAGCCTAACCACCCTGTATTTTATTAACAGTTTGTTTTTACTTTGTCAAGGAGCCGGGAGAAAACCAGATACAAGGGATCTGGATTTCTCAAAATGAACTTGTTGGTGTTAACGTAATACTTTAAACAGTTGTGAGGACTTCGCTAGGCTACGAGCCGTTTTTGCTCAGTCACTGCTACCTTTTGCCCACAGTACCCCAGCTAGACTTTACTCGATTAGTAGATACAGAATAGTATTGAAGCTTTCCTTATGTATGATATTGTTTATGCACTATTGATTTCATGTGTTGCACGCTTGGCTACTTTAGTGATTAGTGGCCCACGAGCACAATCCGAGTAGGCTATTGCCGTTGCTTTTGCGGAGTACTTCTTTTTAATGTTTGCCATTTACTATTGCATATTCTTTTAATTATTCTTATGCCAATTTAAACCTCTAATAGTATTTAATTGCCTGTGTTTTGCTTATTGAATTACTGTTCAAAATCCGATACGTACTTCTTACGAGCATCCGAGAAGCATCTAACTTTTTTCAGAAGATTCCTTGCTCGATGCTTAAGGACTATTAATTAACGTAACGTAATAGTGCCGATCCGAAGTAGAGGGTGGAGGACTTCTTAAGTTCTTAGTCAAGGGTGGATTACTTCGGCTTCGGCCAACACTATTCTTTGGTGTTGTTGTTTCTTACTTCATTGTTTGATTGTTGACCAGACTAGATAATTCCTGTCTCTTTATTAGTCTGTTGTTGAACACTAGTACCGAGTTCTTGTATGCCCCGTTATAGCAGATTGGACTCTGGAGGGTATTGGTGTTTTTTGTTCGGCTGGCAGTACTCAGGGGTTGGGATCGTGTGTTTCCGTTGTGGCAGCGAGCCGTACTCGAGTCCTGATTGAGAGCCCTTGTGTACCCGAGTGCCAAGTCGTAACATAGTGTCCACAGCAACGAGGAGCTCAGTGAAATACAAAAAAGCGCCTACTTAAGAGGTCAACTGAATGGCGAGGCGAAACAACTAATTGAAGGCGCCAGCTACCAAATAGCTGTTGCCTTTCTACAGAAAACCTATGGGCACAGGGATAGGATTAAGGTGGCACACATAACTAACCTTACTACTTTGAATCATCCGTCTTACAATATCGAGGAACTGAAAGGATTCTATGCTAATTTTGAAAGTACATTGAGTTCAATTGAGACCCTAAAAATTATCCTTCATGAAGCTAGTGTTGTAATACTTATGAATAAATTACCATCCCCACTAAAGGAAACTTTAAAAAGAACTTTAGGTGAAGATGGTCTGGACCTAGAAAGGTTTGTACAGGCTTACCAATCAGAAGTCTTTAACATGGAAAGTGTTGAAGAACGGACTACACCACACATACCAGTTGCTTCAGCATCCTTTGCGGTGCAGGAGGCCTCGGTGCGAAATAAGGGTTGTAATCTGTGCGAGGGGGCACACGTATGGTTCAAGTGTCTCAAATACAAAACCAGTGATCTGAAAGTAAAACGCACAAGTTAACTCAACGTTTGCACTAGGTGCTTATCCTCAGACCACGGGAGCAATGGTTATGTGAACCCTATCATCAATAACTGCAAATTATGTCATAACAGACACTACCATATCCTCTGTCAGTCCAGATCTCAATGGGACGGTGCGAAGAAGGAGAAAAACCCTCAAAAGGTAACAAAGACCAACACACAAACTACCACAATGTCTGAGGCTTCAAAGAAGACTAGTATTATCCTCCCAACTGTTATGATGCCAACAGTAAAGGAATCAAGAGGAACAGTCAAGATGCGTATACTGCTGGATCTGTGCTCACAGCACACCTTCGTTCTACATTTCGCTCTAGACTCTATATCCAATATGAACAATTGGGTGCTGAAGAGCTAGAGTTGCGAGGGTTTACCGGAGCATGTGAGAGTAAAAAGCATCCAGTAGTGTCCTTCAAGTACAAGTTCCGGGGCAGAAACTATCCTCTACAAGCAGTCGTGGTAGAAACTTTCCCGGATCATAAAGAATCAGAATGCCTAAAAGCCGACATGAAGGTGTTGCGAAGCAAAGGCTACAAATTAGCTGATCCTCTAATAACACAGACATCTCGACTAGACTTCTTGGTTGGGGCTGATCATTATTATGACTTAGTGCGGGCAGGGTACAAAAAAGAGGGTGCCATAATTCTCTTGCCCGCTATGCACTAAGTGGCTCCTACTTTAACGAAAAGTCTAGCGCCCAAGTAGAAGTAGTTACAATATTGAAAGTCGCGGCACCCCAATGGATCAATACACATCCTCGGGACCATATAATTCATGTCATAATGAATTGAAATGTTCGTGGGAACTGGATCACCTAGGAATTTCTCCGAGCGAAGATTCAAAAGAAAACCAGACTGCGTTGGACATCTACAAGGAGACAGTAACGTACTCCACACAGAATCAACTATGGTCTAGCAGCGGGTCACCTAAGGGGTCTACAGTAGCGATTTTATCAAAATCCTGTATATTGTAGTCACTACACAAACATTATTAATTATCAACTTCATCGTGGTTTCATCGAGGAGGCTCCTTTCGATGTTTCTGAAAACTGTCATTACTTGGCACATCACAGGGTCACCAAGAACAGTGTAACGACACCCATTCGTATTGTGTACAACTGCTCTGATAGTATTGGCAAAGGTAGTCCAAGTCTTAACACTAGATTAGCGGGCTAGCGGTTTATTTATATGTACCGCCCAGCGGGGTGTTTTTAGCCAAAATAGGGCTGTTTACGTGATCATTTTCATGCCTAAATAAGACCCAGAGCGTAAAACAAGTATCTATCCCTGAAAGGGCATAAACAGAGCTTTCCAATGACACCATAACGATCCTTTTATGACGGCTAGTTTTCTTGCAACAACCGCGCAACGCGAGTGCAAAAAGCATGTAATTCGGTACTTTCCCCATACAATTCAGTATGTAGCGAGTGAGAGAGGGAGGGAGGAGGTGGGATTCGTGTCAGTAGGTTCGCCGCGATGGTCTGGAGCAGTCATACGCTCGCTACTCTCCTGCCACCACTTGTCTCTCTCTCTCAGCAACATTACGTGCTGAAATTGCCACACGACCTATGTCGCGCGCCGCCAGATAGTCCAGATTTATTATACTCGACTTATGTTGCGCGCCGACACTTAGGGGTTAATGACTGCCTTTACACCGGGACATCACTAGTGCCAGATCTAGCTATGATATTGCTGCGATTCAGAGTACATAAATATACCTGGATAAGTGACATCGAGAAGGCCTTTCTCATGTTGAGACTTCATGAGGAAGATCGTGACTATACCTGATTTATGTGGCCAAAGGATCCCTTGGTCATATCTTCACCCTTACTTTGCTACCGATTTAAGGTAGTGTTTTTGGGGGCAACTTGCTCACAGTTTCTTCTTAATGCCACGTTCTTGAAACATCTGTCCATTATTGATTAGGTTCCCGAGGTTGTGGAGCTTATTAAGGAAGGTTTGTACATTGACAACCTCCAAAGTACAGGCAGCGATGAAAAGACTGTCATTAAGAGTTACTGGGATGCCCAAAGAATTATGTCTCAAGCACATTTATATCTCAGAGAGAGGGCTACCAATAGTCCTCAACTGTGTGATCTTCAACAGATGGATGGTGTTGCTGCCAGAAATCAAGAAAGAGTGAAGACATTAGGACTCTTGTGGTTACCTGACTCGGATCTGTTGATATTCAACGCTAGTCTCCAACAGACCAGTAAGGCTACAAAGAGAGAGTGCTTAAATCTTTAACCCTTGTCTGGCGGGACCGCACTTAATCTGGTCTACAGAACCAAGGACTATGTGGCGTGGCCGGACTTAAGGCGGTGTGCAATTTTGAGCAATATTTGGCTCTGAGAGAGAGACGAGCGGTGGGAGGACCGTAGGTAGGCTCTGACCGCTTGGCATGGGTCCCGCGCGGCAACTGCTACCCCCTCCACACACATCCACACTCACTGCCTCGCTACACAGGGAATTATGTAAGGAAATTACTGTATTTTAGGGATTTAGCCTTCGTCTTGCACGATCGTTGCAAGAGAATGCGTGGTCGTAGAAGGATGGTTCTGGTGTCATTGGAAAGCTCAATTATCGCCCTTTCAGGGATACATAATTGTATTACGCTCTGCCTCTTGTTTATGCATGAAAAAGAGCACGGAAACAAGGTCGTTTAGGGTAAATCCACCCGCTTGCCAGTAGTAGAAATTGCTGACGGGCCTGCTCGTAAGGCGTTAAAAGCGGGCATGTTTGTTGACATGACCATGCTGCTGGACGGGTATATTTACCGAAAACTATCTTCATTTCATGCTCTTTTTCATACATAAACAAGAGCCAGAGCGTAGTGTAAAGTCAGTGAAAATAGGTTAGGCTAAACAGACCCAGATGCGGAATAACTTGAACCGACCATGCCAAATGAGATATCTGTCTTGGTGTAACTGGTAGTGTTAACCTCATAGCCAAAAGGGTCCCGGGTTCAATCCCAGGCCCAAAATTAAAATTGTTCAGATTGTTGAGAGTATGATCGGAGATCCATAAATCCTCTTTTGGGTATGGTGTAAAAACCTATTCCTACAGTAATACAATTATATATCCGTGAAAGGGCAATAATAATGCTTTCCAATAACACCTGAATCATCCTTGTAGGACCACGGGTTATCTTGTAGCGATCGCGTAACCGGAGGTGAAAATACCATAAAATAAGGTAATTTCCGTAGTTTTATCCTTGTCTCGCGAGGTACGGCAGTGGAGTCAAGGCATACTACATGTCAGAGAAGGCCCAGCGGTGGTGTCGAGCGGTCCAAGCCCAGGTATCGTCCTCCCAATGCGCGGACTCTCTCTCAGAGCTCATAACGTCCTCAAAATGGCACCCGTCATACGATGGGCACCGCAATGGTGGCCATTATTCTCTCGCTTTCATATGATGATCACCGTCTGTTAGGTGTTAAGAGTGTCGCCACAATTGTTCGATCCACTCGGCGTACTACTGCCTGTAACAATAAGGTCCAGAATCTTTTTACAACGTTTATGGAGACTAAAACTAGATTGGGACGATCCGCTACCTGAAGACTGCGCTACTGATTGGTCTAAAATTTCTAAGGATCTGAGCCTCTGCTGTGACTTTACTTATCCTAGGATGACGGTATTTGCTGATTCGGTAGAGCTTCATGCATTTAGCGATGCTAGTGGTGTCGCCTACGGCACCTCGATATATTATGTGAGCCCGGAACATAGCAGTCTGGTCAATGCTAAATCAAAGGTCGCTCCCATAAGGTTCATAACTATACCAAGACTAGAGCTAACTGCTGCTTTGCTAGCCGCCAGATTAATCAAATGTGTGGAGGAAGCCTATCATAACATTATAAAGATCAACAAAATTTTATTATGATGCGACAGTCAGGTTACATTGCATTGGTAGCACAGCATGAAGATGCTTCCAGTGTATGTCGCGAAATGAGTTGAAAAATAAAATCCCTTCTTCCAACTTTAGAATTCCGGTAAGTATCCTCTAAAGAAAACACTAGTGATTTAATGTGTAGAGGTGTTTCGGCAAAACATCTGAAATCTTCTGAGTTTTGGTGGGAGGGGCCCATGTGGCTCTGAAACAAAGATGAGTGACCAGAAGATATAATACCAAATGACCCAATGCCACAAGTAACTAGCCAAGTCATTGGGACCAATGATGAACAGGACACACAGTTATGGAACTGAAAAAATGTGGCAGTTATGAGAAATTAATTAGGGTAGTTGCATGGACTATTCGATACAAGAATAATTTGAAGGCAAAAATTAAAGGGATGTCTCCCACAGACTGTACCCTCCTCAGCATTAAGGAACTAAAAATAGCAGAAAAGATTGTAGCTCAAAGATGCCAGCAGGAATGCTTCCCAAAGGAGTACAAGATTCTGTCTGGTGACAAGGGTACTCGCAATAATTTGATAAACCAATTAGGACTTGTCATGAAAGGAGGTTTAAATGTATGTGAAGGTAGATTGAAGTTAGTGGCTCTTCCGGATTCAATGAAATATCTGATACTACAGCCTTCCAAACACCCTTTCACTACCATGCTCATCAATATGTGCCATCGTGTCTGTTGTCACTATGGAGTCAATCACGTGGTGGATTCCTAAGATAATACAAGTTGTAAAACAAGTGACCAGTAAATGTATAACCTATCGTAAAATACAGGGTAATACCTACGCAACAGCTAGAGTACCTCCTCTGCCAGACATCAGGACTACTCCTAGAGACCCCTTCGAGGTCACGGGGGTCGATTATACAGGAGCAATTCCTGTCCGGAACTCACAAAACAACAAGGCTTATATGCGCTACTACCAGAGCTATTCACATTGAAGTAATTAGCAATATGACCTGTGAAAGTTTTATCCATGCATTCAGGAGGTTTTGTAGTAGGCAGGGATTTCCACAGATAATGTTAAGCGCCAATGCTGCTCCATTGGTAGGAGCTTCCAGACACCTGGAAGGCATTCAAAGCGATCCTATTCTTCTGGCTCATCTTACCGAAATCCGATGTAAATGGCGTTTTATACCAGCATGTGTGCCTTGGTTCGGAGCTATTTGGGAGAGAGCCATAGGTATTGTGAAAGCTGGGCTTAAAAATTGACTAGGTCGTGCTCTAGTTTCCTTTGAGGAACTAACTACTGTCTTATTGGAGCTGGAGGCTAACCATGAATGATCACCCTTCAGCATATGTCTCGGGTGATCTGGAGGACCCTATTACTCCATCCATGCTGGTTAAGGGTTGTAGACTTCGTGAATTCCCAAATGATGGATTTAGATAGATGAGTTGCAGGATCCTATAGGTAGCGCCAACGAACTTGACAATGATCTCGATCCCTGACTTCTTCGTAACTCAAAATGACCTTGAGCAAACTGGCTGTTAATTTTCACACGAATTTCCAGTTTGACTCTTCTCAAATGATAGAAATGTCAGCGCGATTGCTTTCATATATTTTGAGTTATACGAAGTTACTGGGTTCAGATTATTGTCAAGTTCGTTGGTGCTACCTATAGTTATGATAGTAAAGCCGTAATACAAAGCAGGTACTATTTATCTATCTATATGCTCAGGCCCAATCCCCACTTTTCGTATTTTTATTTGTTATTTTATATTTAATTCTATTGTATTATTTGTTTTGTTTTCTTATTTCTTGGGGGTGGCCGCCTCAAGACAGAGCAAGAACAGGGAAAACACAAAACACAACATAAAACAACGAACAAACACAGACAAAACACAAATTTACACACATCTAGGTCACCCAGGAGAAGACCCAGAGACCCGGGTCACCAAGGTCGCTCCAGCACTCCCCCGGCCCCCGACCACCCGGAGAGGTTCCGACCTCGACAGGCAGAAATGTAGCAGAGCCGAAGCCACCCGCCACACTTCCAGGCGCACCCTTCATATTAACCCACTCAGACAGGAATAGTTAACTTATTGACGAGGAGGCGGACCGCCCGGTATTATCCCCACAATAGTCAATCATACACTGAGGGACCGTTAAGAGTCGGAGAAATTTGGGGTTGCCATCAATCGACAGATTCTGATCTAACTTACCTAACTTACTGAGGCCAAAATGACGCTAGAGCATCATATAACTTATTATTGAGATATTACAGTAAGTTCATATGACGTAGTAGCGTCATTTGATAGTTTTGGGCGGATCCGTCATATGACGCTCTAGCGTCATATGGGTCGGAGGGGGTTAATCGTCTCCCTGGGCCAGGCGCCTGATGGACTATTATCTAGTCCAACTTGCGCCCAACCCCTTCCCCCAAATGACCACGTGTTCACTCAAAAATTCACAAGCATTCTCCATTCATTACTGTTTATTACTACGTCCTTTGCCTGATCTACAGTCATTCCTCTATCATCCAAAGCTTGTCTTACACAGTCTCTCCATCTCAATGGGGGTCTTCCTGCCACTCTATCTCCCCTTGCATCTGACTCACATATTCTCATTGTAAGCCTTTCATCTCCCATTCGTTCAACATGACCATACCAGCTCAGCACCCTTCTGTCCACTCTAGCTGACAAATGTTCCTGCTGCCCCACTCTCCTACTTGTCTCTTCATTCCTCAATCCGTCTCTACGGGTAACTCCACACATACTCCTCAAGCAGCTCATCTCCATCACATCCAGCTTTCTTCTCTCCTTTTTCTTCAGAGCCCATGTCTCAGTCCCATACATCACTGTTGGCACAACAATTCCTTGATACATTGCAGTTTTGACTTTCATTCCGAGATTTCTCGTCTTCCACATACTTCCCATTGCTCCGAAAACCTTTCTTCCTTCACACACTCTCTGTTTTATCTCCATTTCTATACCTCCACTCCTGCTTATCGTTCCTCCTAGACATTTAAAACACTCTACTTGTTCCAATATTTCCCCATCCAGCTTCGCATCTAGATTCACACTACGATCACCCCTATTACACACCATTACTTTACTTTTATTGACGTTCACCTTCAGTTTCCTTCTCCCACAAACCACTCCAAACTCTTTGACTACCTGCTGCAATTTCTCCTCAGAATCCGCCACCAGCGCTGTGACATCAGCGAGCAGGCACTGATTCAACTCCCAATCTCTACCATTCTTTCCTACTAAACCCGATCCTCTTCCCATAGTTCTCATTTTCACCTTCCTCATCACACCATCCATAAACATATTAACCCTTAATTAGCGGCTCACCACATAAGTCGAGTTAAATAAAGCTGGACTATGTGGCGGCGCTCGACATAGGTCGAGTGGCAATTTCAGCACGTAATGTTGCTGAGAGAGAGAGACAAGTGGTGGCAGGAGACTAGCGAGCGTATGACTGCTCCAGACCACCGCAGCGAACCTACTGACACGAATCTCAGCTCCCTCCTCCCTCTCTCACTCGCTACATACTGAATTATATGGGGAAAGTACCGAATTACATGCTTTTTGCACTCGCGTTGCACGGTTATTGCAAGAAAACTAGCCATCATAAAAGGATCGTTAAGGTGTCATTCGAAAGCTCTGTTTATGCCCTTTCAGGGATAGATACTTGTTTTACGTTCTGGGTCTTATTTAGGCATGAAAATGATCACGTAAACAGCCCTATTTTGGCTAAAAACACCCCGCTGGGCGGTACATATAAATAAACCGCATAGGCCGCTCGTAAGGTGTTAAACAGCCAAGGTGACAATACACAACCCTGTTGCAAACCTACCTTTACTTCAAACCATTCACTCAACTCACCATGTTCTGCTCCCTTCATAAACACTCTTAACTGCTTCCAACAAATTTCATCCAATTTCATAAATCCTTAACACCTTCCACATTGCTTCACGATCCACACGACCATACGCTTTTTCCAAATCCATAAAAGCCCAAAATATCTCCTTATGCTTCTCTAAATACTTCTCGCATAGCTGTCTTACTGCAAACATCTGATCCACGCACCCTCTTCCCCTCCTAAAACTGCACTGTTCTTCTCCTATTGCCACTTCCGTACACTTTACTATCCTTTTTATCAACACCCTGCCATACAGATTTCCAACCACTGATAATAAACTAATACCTCTATAACTTGAACACTCCTGCCGATCTCCCTTCCCCTTGTACAACGGCACAATACATGCACTCTTCCAGTCTATTGGTACCCTTGACACTACAAAGCACATATTGAAAAGTCTCACCAACCAATCTATTATCACATCTCCACCCTTCTTTATACACTCCACAGCAATACCATCCGAACCTTCTACTTGTCCCGCTCTCATTTGTTTCACTGCTTCTTTCACCTCATTTTCCTCAATCCTTTCTTGCATTCCCTGCCACCTGGGTGGCCTGGGCAACCTATCTCCATCAACCACTGCAGCAGGTACAATTAAATCAATAAATTAATCCGGGACCTATGGAAGCGTTGGTTTAGTGAATATTTGGCATCACTACAAGAAGCCTATAAAACAAAAGGAGGCTCATCAAGCAGTGTATGGCCAAAAGTAAATGACATAGTTTTGTACATGATGAGGGACCTTGTGTCATTTGGACACTTGGTAGAGTAGTCAAACTCTATCCGGTACGAGATGATTTTGTTAGAATGGTCCAGATTAAGAGAAAACCAGGCCTGACCACTCGATCAATCGTCAAGTTGTATCCACTGGAACAGGATGTTGGTTCTTCTCAACTTTGGAGATCTAACATCGCTGTGGGATTATTGTAGATCTGCATATATTGGTGGTGGGAATGTGTCATTGAGACTCTCAAGCACCTCGACAATTTAGGTTAAGTAGATATATTGGAAGTTTGAATTAGGCGCCAGTATTAGACTAAACTATATATCTTTATAAAAGATATGTACTCTTTCGTATTAAGTTTCTATGGGTTTATTATCCATAATTATATCGGGTTATCATTATAATTAATCCGGTATATCTTGTAGTTAGTTAAATGACGCATTAATGAATAGGAATTAATTGCACATGCGTCATTTTGGAATCTGCTGTTCACCCGCAAAAGAACCTCAGACTCGCTTTGACTACGACCTCCGCATCAACCACCTTATTCATGTTAAGTCATTCTAATTCTTAACTCATAGTGACCAGTATAGCTTCTATCTATTCCTAATTCTACCCTTGAGCTATCTATCACTATCAACATCTAAAGTAAGTTAACGCTTATAAGTTTTTGGTAATTTAGACTTTGTTTACTCTCAAATTCTTATAAAGTAACAAGGTTGGGGGAAGGTGGGGGAGGATAGCCTTATTGTGGCTTAGGTTGTTTAGATTCGATTTATCATGCTTCATATTTGCTGGACTGAGGAAATACCTTTTTTTTTAATGAGAGGTTGACTGTGGACAAGTCCATTTTGATGTGTCGCTGAATATTAATGATCTTATTCTGCTTTGTCCACAGATCAGAGTTATCAGTCCGTGTGGGTGTGAAGGACCACAACCGTGTATACACCTGTATAGCTGACAATGGTCTGGGAATACCTGTATCCAACAATCTTACACTAGATGTCCTGCGTGAGTTGAAAGTTATATATTTTCTTATCGTATCATGATGATTAAACGTAAAAGTATATATACAATATATATACAGTATATATAAATAAATATATACATTTTGTGTATGAAATTGTAGAGTTTTTTATATGACCCTCTAGCGACCAGATTCTTGGGGCTATTGGCGGGGGGGGGGGGGAAGCGGGGAGGGATTTGTTTATGGTACTGTATGAAGTTGTAGAGTTTATATATAACCCTCTAGCGACTAGACTCTTAGGACAATGGAAGGGGGGAGGGGGGGATTACGGTACTGTATGAAGTTGTAGAGTTTATATATGACCCTCTAGCGACCAGACTCTTGGGACTGTGAGGGGAGGGGGGGGGGGGGGGGGGGATTTATTTACAGAACTCTTGGGTTTCATAATTTTACCAGTTTTAGTTTCCATTCCATATTTTGTGTTACTTTTTTCTTCATGCGTCATATTTTCCCTCTTTACTCAATTTATCGTCTGTGTATATTAAATATTATCATGTTTTGTGTCATTCATAATTCCTATCTTGAGCTACATCTTTTATAAATTCAGATCCATAATTTGATCTGGAATAGTCTTGCCTTTCGTATATTCAACCCTTTGTTTTGAGTTCCATATCTTCTAAAATGCCCTGAAAACGGAAAGAGCCCCAAGCAGAGGAGAGTAAAAGAGTGGAAGAAGAAGGAGGACCAAGGAAGAAAAAGGGGCCGGAAGAATCAACAAGGACAAGGACATCAACCACCACCAGGCGAATCGCTATACTGAGGAAGAAGACGCCAAAGAAGGAATGTCCAACCACACCGGGCAAAACTATTCGCCCATGACATCCCAGAAGAAAAGAATAGTGTTTAGGTCAACCGTTTTAGAAAATCCACATATATTCTTCCGCTGTATTAAACTAAGATATACCATGATAGAAAATAAGGATTTATATTAAGTATGATTATAAATAATATGTATTAAATATAATAAGAATATAACCCACCAGATGAAATTAATATGTATGATGTTTTGTTAAAACCTGATTATGCAATACTAATATGAAATCATACCTCAATAGACCTTTGGGACATCGTTTCCTACACACACATATATATGCATTCTTGTCATCCTATGATTACTTCTTCTAATTACACAAATCACATGTTTTTATTTCTCACAAGATATTATATGTATCCAATAAGTACCAAAGTTGACACCACGCCAAACGGCGCTGGTGTCTTGCCCACACGTACCGGAAGTGGGCAGCTCACGTGCTAAAACCTCTCAGGCATATCAACACGCTCTAAGAATGAGTCCTAAATAAATACTATTTTAATAGATTAATTACCACGATATGTTTTATGAATCATTATCAACATAAATCCTACTAACAAGGATACATAAGTAGATTCCCATTTCAAAACCCCGGGAAAGAGTAGGATAAATAAAATGTTTCAAATGCGCATCTTAGACTTCATCACTTTGCGTGCACACGACACCAAGCATTCTGCTCAAGTTAAAAGTTAAGAAACTCTTTTCCTTGAATACAATTATTGTTTTCCAAGGCTTTATTGAGCTAACCTAGATATGATATAATTATTGATTTAACCATTGATGAAGTACCTTTACAGTTGAGATGTATTTTTGATTTAAGCATCACCACATCACTTAATAAATTGATTTAGAAAGAAGATATCTTGATCACCAGAATAAGAAGGGTCTATAGACCTTTTTAAGGATACCTCTTCATGCCCTTACCATCCTATAGGTTAGGAAGGACCCCTCGCAGTAATCCTCAATACCAGGTCAGGATATTTTAGGAGAGTAAAGCAATTTTAAGGCTTCTTAAGTACTGGCACCACCACCTTTAGAAGTCTTATAATTAACCCTTCATTCAGTTGGACGAACGGCCTCCCGAAATTTCAATATACTGTCTGTGAGATAAAAATCCTATTCTTAGTGATCTTTGTTAGACGAGGCACAACCCGGCTAATATAGAGACTATTGATAGGCAGTGTCTACTATAAGTATAGTAGTGCAGTGGACGGCCTACCGGAACTTCATTATTATTCTTCAGTTACCGAAACTGTGGCCTGTTACAGGAAATTTTGTTATCACTCGGCACCACCAGTGAGAAACATAGCTATTGTGACTGGTATAAAGCTTTCCTTAACTTAGGAAGAAGGAGCTACGGCACCTCCGCTCCTTCCTCTTAATTAAAGGTTAGTCCACAAGCACCCTCTCTAAAAAAAGTTGAGGTGTACGGCACCACCGTCCTCAATATGCTCTAGAGTGAAAATTGCTTCAGTCCTGCTCTAGGAACTTTGTTAATACTGGTCTCCCAGTATCTAATATTGTCCCTTTTGTTTGGTCCCACTTTCCCTAGTAAAAGTGGAGATACTCCGGCAGCACCGACCTCTCTACTATTACTCTTGGAAGTGAACACTGTACTAAGTGTCCTGGTCGGGGAACTGTGTTACTACTGGCATCCCAGTACCTGACATTGTCTCTTCTGTTAGGTCCCACTTTCCCTAGTAAAAGTGGAGAGACTCCGGCATTACCGACCTCTCTATTATTACTCTTGCAAGTGGACACTGTACGAGAGTGTCCTTGTAGAGGAACTTTGTTACTGCTGGCATCCCAGTATCTAACATTGCCTTCTTTACTACGTTTGAATTTTCTCTAGTAAAGAGTCGAGAGACTCTGGCACCACTTGAAGTGACCTCGTAATGGCACCATACAATTTTTGCCGACTTTACTATTACTTTTATTTACATTTTACAATTTTAACAATCACATCCGAACTGCGTCTGATGCGGAAATTCGCCCCAAATGTTTTTTGGGCGCATCCCGGCCGAGATTCAAACTCGGGCCCGCCACGTGGGAGGCGGAGCGCTGTGTCCACTACACCAAGAGAAGTACTCCACTTGGCGTGATACCTCAAGCAGATTTCAGCATCGAATGCAGTTACAGATACTTTGTCACACTCCAGGCATTACACACTGACCTCTCTACTCATTACTATTGGAAGTGGACACTACCACTTTCCACAGGTAGTCTCAAAACCTCTGAGACCGCTGTGAGAGAAAAAGGGCATGGCGAGATACCCTCAAGGGCACTCTGCAAATACAAGTCCTAGGTGCACTGAGTCTGTGGCATCGCATTAAACTGTGTAACTAAAAGGTTTAAACACTGCCCTGGATCCCCCGAACCTCTTACAAAGGTCAGGACAGTCAGTAAGGATACTTCTATCAAACTTACTGAGTTAGTACGATGTCATGCCATAATTATGTTCTAACTGAGGCACGATATTCAAGATCCTATTTCAAGAGTACCTTAACAGGACTTCATCAACGGTTGATATACAGGTCAGGATAGTCAAGTATTTCTCCAAACCTCTGAAATACTCGCGTTAGTCCGGTATGGTGCCCAACTGTAATTGCCAGACAATTACTATATGTTACGGAGCCATACTTAAGATCTCAAGCCCATCAATCCATTTGTAGCTATCTACACAGCCGGCCAACCTGGACGGCCCACGGAGGAGCAGAAGACTACATCCAGCCACCACCAGAATCATCGTCAAGAAGAAGACAAGAAAAGACACTTACAGTAAGTCGATGACTCCAGAAAAGACTTAAAAGTGACTAAAACGTAATCTAACAGGTGAGCGAAAGTATATAGAGTTCCCCAAGCGACTCTGGCAAAAATCCAAGTTCGTGAGAAAATAAACAGTCCCGTAAAGTGTTTTAAAAGATCATGAATCAGTTATAGTGATAATATTCGAAATTAACAGAAAATAATTACTTTTACTAATGCTACATAACCTGCAGAAGTGTTTCCAACCATTAAAAGTTATTTCAAAATGTATTACCTTTTAAGGCGATTTTGAGGCTAAGCGACTTTGTCATTATTCTAACCAAATGAAAATATTTCAGAGTCCACCGGTGACTCTACCATTATTTCCATCATAAGGATATAGTGTAAAGTCCAGTTCCAGTTGACATTGAACTCGCTCTTGTACCAGTGCGCATGGCAGATAACTCCAAAGATACGTATAGTGATAAAATAACTTTTCCAATATAACCTCGCAAGTCTATTTCTTTACAAGTACAGTGAATAATTATAGCCGAGTTTATTACTTGTGATCGCTCTCGATATTCAGAAGTATATATAATTCCAGAGAAACGGAATATTGTAAAGCTGTGCTAAAATACCTGCACTCTATCCAGATCCGCGACTGTGCTCGGAGATAGTAAATAGTTTTATCCCTCTCCGACATATGACGCAATGTTGAGCCTATAGGGATACTTTAAAGCCTTTGTTACCATCAGGGGTATTTATAAACCTTTAGTTTAGTTACTTCAACCTCTGCAGTTGTCTTTGAGTTAGCTGTGGGCAGAACACTAATTTTGGAGAGGTAATTATAAGAGTGAGAGAACTCTATTTCTTATTGCTAATCTGGCAACCTCTGCGTCATATGAGTCTGAAAGGTTTAAGTGCTATTCATTGGTAGTGTTTACAAGTTACCTTCATACTCCATTGTGTATTAGTGATTAGGGAAATAAAGCTGCCTTTCTTAAACTATATTTTGCGATATATTATTTTATCCTCTGTTGTCCTTTAGTATTATGTACTTGTATGCACTCGGCAGTCCCAGTATAGTAGAACTCACCTGTATCAATCGTTAATCTTGAATACAATCAGGGCATAACATCTTCCATTGTATATTTCCTCTGGGTTTCACTCTTGCGATCTCCAATACTTCCAGTTATATTTTTTGTGTGTTTGTCTTCTGTTCCATATGTTCTTGTTTTGTTTTATTATTTATATTAGTTATTTCTGTTCCTCTATTTATCGTCTACATTTGATATCATCTTGTTTCTTGTCGCTAACAATTTATATCGTAAGCTACATCTTGTTAGCTATGCATTCCATATACAGTATATACATATATAAATATATATATATATATATATATATATATATATATATATATTTATATACATATATATATATATATTAGATATAGACCGAATATTCGCATTGTTTTTCAATATTCGCATTCGTATTCGCATCCGTATTTCCATTCATAGCTATCTGCGAATATGCGAATATTTTCACGAAACCAATGTTAAGTAAAAACCAATATAAATCATTAAATGTTAAAGTTAACACACACACGAATACATAAAAGTGTAGATGTGCGTTCGAGGGTCGCTAGAGTGGAATGAAGGAGGACTGAGCAGTGTTGCCACTTAACTTTATTTAATAGTACCAGTGTGACGCATGTCCAGTGTGAGCATGCTGTACAGAACGCCTAGTCATGCCCCACTCTCGCTAGGATCGTCAGGGCAGGAACTTTGGCTGTAGTCTATGTAGAGTTTCCTAACTTAGTTCATGTAAGCCGTTGTACTATAAATATTATGAATATGTATTTTGTTTTCATCTGAGTCAACGAGTTCTATTTTATATCATTAGTTATAAGTATTGTGTGTAAAACTTATTTGTAATGATGGGAAGAGAAACAGCCACAGTTGGGGGTCAGTGGGTGCGCCAGGCGGGAGGTGGGCCTAACTCACTAGCACTCCCCCCTCCCCCCTCCCCTCAGTGCTAGGGGAGCCTTTGTCTATCCCAGAGGAGAGAGAGAAATTACGTAATGGTTGTCAGTGGGCGGTCCTTAGTAGTTCACCTTGGGCTCACTAGAGGGCCGGGTATAAAAAGGGAAGTCTAGCCATTTTTTCATCAGAACTCTTTAGGCAGAGCGACTTCTCATTTCCCTTGCTAACTATATATATGCTTCTGACTGATGTGAACTTTCTCTACTACCTTACATTCTTATCTCCTCTTTTCCCTGCCTTTTTTAACTTCCATGGTCCCGTTGGTGCAGAGCTAGTCAGCCAACGTATTATCGCTTGAGTTCTCACGAGATACTTGCCTATTAGATAGCCTATTTTGGAAGGGTTAACTTAGAATAGGATTGATTTATGTTTGTTGCACTTGTATATGCATTTCCCTGTGTGTTATTATTATTATTCCTGTTTTCTGCTAGTCTAGGTAATGCTAGACTGGGGTAAGGCTTTTCTGTGTTACGAGTTGTTGTTTGATGCAGTGGTTAAGCGATAAACCTGCATACTCGTTTCGGTTCAGTGAAGCCTAGGTTGTCTTCGCGGCTGACTGTGTTGAGTTAATAATTTACAGTGCGTGAGGGCAAGAGCCTAACCACCCTGTATTTTATTAACAGTTTGTTTTTACTTTGTCAAGGAGCCGGGAGAAAACCAGATACAAGGGATCTGGATTTCTCAAAGTGCACTTGTTAGTTTTAACGTAATACTGTAAACAGTTGTGAGGACTTCGCTAGGCTACGAGCCGTTTTTGCTCAGTCACTGCTACCTTTTGCCCACAGTACCCCAGCTAGACTTTACTCGATTAGTAGATACAGAATAGTATTGAAGCTTTCCTTATGTATGATATTGTTTATGCACTATTGATTTCATGTGTTGCACGCTTGGCTACTTTAGTGATTAGTGGCCCACGAGCACAATCCGAGTAGGCTATTGCCGTTGCATTTGCGGAGTACTTCTTTTTAATGTTTGCCATTTACTATTGCATATTCTTTTAATTATTCTTATGCCAATTTAAACCTTTAATAGTATTTAATTGCCAGTGTTTTGCTTATTGAATTACTGTTCAAAATCCGATACGTACTTCTTACGAGCATCCGAGTAGCATCTAACTTGTTTCAGAAGATTCCTTGCTCGATGCTTAAGGACTATTAATTAACGTAACGTAATAGTGCCGATCCGAAGTAGAGGGTGGAGGACTTCTTAAGTTCTTAGTCAAGGGTGGATTACTTCGGCTTCGGCCAACACTATTCTTTGGTGTTGTTGTTTCTTACTTCTTTGTTTGATTGTTGACCAGACTAGATAATTCCTGTCTTTGTTGAACACTATAGTCAAACAGATCCTAACAGGCGGTCCTACCCGCGGTTACTCCCTTTACATTGGTGCCATATGTATAATTATTTACAACAAAAATATATTATTTTCGGTATTAAGTACCTTAAGTCGGTTTGAAATGCTCTGGCAATTTCTACATGTACAAAAAAGCTTTGTTTTTATAATTAATTCGCTTGTTATTAGTAAATACAACGGACATTGTACACAAATTGGCACCGTAGCTACTGCGACGTTGTCAGGTTTCTGGGCAAAGAACTCCCTCACAGATTATCCCTTTAAACTATAAAAAAACATGACGTGATGGCGCGCTGCCAGGCGCACGAAATTAGTACTGTCACGTCTAAACTAAATCAGTTCATTCCTGACTTTGCCACCATCCACAATGGAGGCCTCTCCAAATCGCCCCACACACTTGCATAGTCAGGTAAAAGAGATGGCCTATAACGTTCACCAATACTTCCAGAAAGAGAAGGAGCTTGGATGCCCTCTTATTGCCGTAACAAAAGCTACTTCCCGGACAGCTGCAGCCACAAAACTGGGTGAAAGAACAATTTCAAGAATAACGAAAGAAGCAAGAATTAATGAAGAAAATAATAAATCGCCCAAATTTAGGTCACCCAAGAAACGACAACGCATTACAGATGTTTTTGATGGATTCAATGAAGGTGTTCTAAGAATATAAAATATAAAAAGAATATAAAATATAAGAATATAAGAATATAGAATATAAAAATATAAAATGGTAATATATATATATATATATATATATATATATATATATATATATAAGAGAGAGAGAGCTATATAAATAGTAATATAATTTATTATAACAATAATAATTATCTATGCATGCATGTGGGCTACACAGTAATACGGTGATAAGTGCGTTCCCATTCTCACTCATACGCAGGGCAAGGTCAATGTACGATCGCGCTAATAAGTCATGTCCCAGCTGGCATTACGTTTGGCTTGCTCTGTGCTGTATTACTGTCTGTCAGATGTTGAATAGGGTGGGTAAGTGTAGGAACATGTTTGTATATTTTACTCGATATGAAGAAATGAAGCTTAGATATTGCTGATACTAATTATTGATCAAAACATATATGGTGCCCAGACATCTCTTATTAGCGCGACTGTACCTTGAATAGGGGGAGGTGGAGGGAGGGAGAAAGATATAGCGAGAGTAATTTGGAAAGGTTATCGTACAGAAAGGGTCAAAAGGACAACCGGCACCAGTGTAAGGGTAGGTGACTGCGCCCATAACCGCCTGTTTGGGTCTGTAGGACTATAGTACCGAGTTCTTGTATACCCCGTTATAGCAGATTGAACTCTGGAGGGTATTGGTGTTTTTTGTTCGGCTGGCAGTACTCAGGGGTTGGGATCGTGTGTTTCCGTTGTGGCAGCGAGCCGTATTCGAGTCCTGATTGAGAGCCCTTGTGTACCCGAGTGCCAGTTCGTAACACCAGATCGAACCAATGAAAAGTACCAAATTATTCAAAAACGTACCAAATACAGTGCATACATAACTTACCTTATATTAAATCTCTAGATTTCAAAATTGTCAAGTTTTGTTCAGTTATACTGTCTCTCGAGTAATGTCACACTCCCTGCTATGAGAGTATACTTTCATCACTACTGCCACTTTCTGAAGAGTTCACCTTCTCTTTATCACCCATTTTGTCTAGCCAAAGATTAATCCAACGTGCTGAAGAAGCCAGGAGCATGGTCACCGCGATGGAGTGTGAAAACCTACTGATGCAGTTAGTTCGATATCATTAACCCCTTCTATACCGATGACGTCTTTTGTATTAGATTTCAGCTACATTTAGGCGATTTTATGTAGCTTAGGAAGGATATGTCGTAGCTACAAGGATTAATTGAGATAGTCTAGGTTTTTAATAGATCCACGTCTTTCCTAAGCTCAATACAATCGTCTACTAGTAGCCAAAATAAAGTAAAAATGCCGTCGCCGGTACAGAAAGGGTTATATAATTATACATTCCTTCTAAATTAATTTATCTGATCTCTACAAACCCTTAAACTGTGATATATTCCATGTATCCCATTAATTTATCTGATCTCTACAAACCCTTAAACTGGGATATATTCCATGTATCCCATTAATTTATCTGATCTCTACAAACCCTTAAACTGGGATATATTCCATGTATCCCATTAATTTATCTGATCTCTACAAACCCTTAAACTGGGATATATTCCATGTATCCCATTAATTTATCTGATCTCTACAAACCCTTAAACTGGGATATATTCCATGTATCCCATTAATTTATCTGATCTCTACAAACCCTTAAACTGGGATATATTCCATGTATCCCATTAATTTATCTGATCTCTACAAACCCTTAAACTGGGATATATTCCATGTATCCCATTAATTTATCTGATCTCTACAAACCCTTAAACTGGGATATATTCCATGTATCCCATTAATTTATCTGATCTCTACAAACCCTTAAACTGGGATATATTCCATGTATCCCATTAGTTTGGATTTGAAAGCCCAACAAGGACAATTTTTATTGACGTTATATAACACATGTCATATTTGTGAATGTGATTGGTGGTTCATACGAAATTGGGTAATAGAAAAAACATTGTAAACATATTCCTCTAGGTTGATGTTTAAATATGCTAGATTTAGAAGAAAAGTAGTTAAAATGGCATCACTGCCCGGTAAACGAACGTGTGCTGGACCTAGACATTTGAATTGTCACAATAATGTAATTTCAGACATATCCAATGTAATAGCATGTCAATAAAGAATATTCCATCATAATTATTTCCTCACTGATTTCGTATTTAGTACCAAATATTGACTATTTTATTGAAGGATGAAATAAGGATTCAAATATTCGCAATTTGCATTCGCGTTCGCGAATTTTACAATAAAACAGTTGCATTCGCAAATAAGGACGATTGATATTCGTTCCATCTCTAATTCATTATATATATATGTATATATAAATAAGTATATATAAATATATATAAATATGTATATTGTATAATATTGCATTTCATATGTTCAGCCTTTAATTTCTACGTTCCATGTATTATAACTTAATCTGAAGTTTGATATTGTTTTGTATTGTTCTATATTATATTAACCCTATCAAGATACTATTGCACATTTGTTCTGTTTCCTGGCTATAATTAGACGATTATATTTAGATTAGAAAGGGTATATAACAGTCAGAGGAGTAATTGAGTTTTGATTTACCCTTTTTACTCCCACAAATCCTTCCTAAGCTGTATAAAGTTGTCTAATGTTAGCCAGAATGAACTGCGAAAATGAAGCAGAATTCTCAAATGGTTAATTATAAACAGCATTATCATTATTCACCTGGTATAATCTTGCTAACTGACATCCATACGCCATATTTCATATCATGAGCTATCTTTATTGCTTTGTTATCCTCATTCTATCACGTATTACCTCGCTTTTCATATTATATTATTTACATAAACACCTATACATATGCATTACACACACACACACACACATACAGTACACATATACAGTACACACACACACACACACATATATACAGTACACAGTTACACACACACATAAACAGTACACACACACACACACACACACATATATACAGTACACAGTTACAAACACACATATACAATACACACACACACACACAAACATATTCAAAATCCAAAGGTAAGTAAATGCAAAACACCAAACAAATCAAACGGAAAATATATTCCGTTTTCGCTTCGGTCCGAACATAATATAATATACAAACAGCCAAGTACTTATATAAGGAAGAGTTGGTGCAAAACAAAAAGTAAATATATAAATAGGCCCTATTTAAATATAAATTAAACAAGTAAATAATAATAATAATATTAATAGTAATTCATAGGTAATTTTGCATATAATGAGCTTTATCTTTGATTTGTTATCCTCATTGAATCACATACTATCTAATCTTTCCTGTGTTCCACCTTTCTCCTCTGTGTTCCGTATCTTCCACCTTGATCTTGTAGTATATATTTCCTCTTGTAATATGTCAGGCGATCTTCAATATTTCCAGCTTTTATTTCTTGCTTTGCCACATTTTCAACTTGTGTTATTCTTGCCCTTCTTATTATGTTTGCTTGTATCTCGCGTCCGGTATTAGAGGACGCTATCCTTCCTGTTTTGTCCTGGCTCTCGTTAGTCGATTTTGTTCAGTTTAAGATGGTATTAACGGGGTCAGAAGGTAAATAGAGATAGTTAATACCCCTTCAATTCCTAGAGGGCCTTCCGAACCTGAGTGTTAGCCAGAATATAATGATAACAAAATAATGTTATCTTGTTTTCAGTATTGTCAATATTTGCACCAACCATTCTGCATTTCTTTTTCAGTGTGTTTTATAAATATTATTTCGAATCTTCAGGGGACCAGAGCTAGTATGAAATATATGCTTTGTTTAGATTTTTCTTGTATTTCGTTTATCTTACCATGATTATTTTTGTTTTCTTTATATATTATGTGTTCACTCATTAAGTAGTGTTTAGTAGTTGTTTCGTTCTAGTTTGTTTTTGTATTCAGGTCGAGTCTCGGATCTGTATATGTTATTGATTTAGGTATGTAATTATTTATTAATTTATCAGTATATGTTATACTATACAAAACACTTAAGGCTATACAAAGGGTATAAACAAGGTATATACAGTATAACCATTGGGTGGATTGATGGTGATTTGCCTTCTATTCTTGTATAAGAGGGGTTTATTTATCACCAATATATATACCTTTAAATGGGTAGATTATTATGAACACTTTAATTACCCTTTACACACTCGTATATATTCATACGATAATACAGTCACGGTAATTAAGAGGGGGATGGGGACATTTCTGGACCCCCTTCTCCCTTCTGTATAGCCCTATTAGTTTTGTGATATTAAGACGTTCGTCCCATAATTTCGGCAATTTTAAGATCTTACGCCCCACTTCGTTGTCAATTTCAAGACCTTGCATACCATCCAGGTGTCGACATCGTGACCCTGTAATTTATCTCGTAGGGCGGGGGGGGGGGGGGGTCTTGGAGATGTTTCTTTAAGCGTGATGGAGGTGTAGGGAGAAACAAAGATAACAATCAATCTAATACTAATGCTCTCATACTATACATTATTATTCGAAACTGTTTCCAGATGAATTTAATCTTACTAATGTTTTACCTGATAATTGTATTTCGGAGCTACACCTCTACGTATATCAAGATTTTCAAAGTGTATCATAATATGTTGGCCGCGGTTGTATATATTTGATGAGTCTATGTTTTGAATGTCAATTGCATATTTTCACAGATGTTCGAGGCCGTAATAATATGATCGGTATGAAAATGGTAATTACAGTTAGTATAATAATCACCTTATTGAAAGGTATTACGGTGGTGATAAACCCAACATACGGTATATAAGGATAGCAAGGTAAATCACCAACAATATATCCCAATGATTTTATAGACCTTTTTCCTACCTTTTATATGTTCTTTATTTATGCGATGCACATATTAAAATAACGTTAATTATGAATATTGAAAATATATTACATATGTTGCCATTTGGTTTACCTTATATTTCTGTTGTTCCCCGGATTTACATATTTAAATTAATTAATTATATATGTCACCCCTCTGTTTAAAATTATTATTCTGTCCCCTCCTGCCTTGTGTTATATGTGTATGTTATTTGTGTATGTGTCTGTGTGTATGTGTTTTTTTTTTTTTTTTTTTTTGTAATATGTATATGGTATAATAATGAACATATTTATGTTACATAATGTCTGTGTGTGTGGTATAATTGTGAATAGTATTTAAATGCATTAATTTGGTTGTGAAACATGTTGTGAAATGTTGTTTTTAATGTTTGGTAAGTTGAGTAATTAGATATGTTGTGTTTATATCACTACGTCAGTATAGGTTTGGGAGCTTGACATTTGTGTATGTACTGTATGTATCTTAACCTTGTGTATTGTGTTGTATATTACAGATGGTCCGGTGTGGCAGTGGGTGCCTAAGGTAAAGAATGATGTGGAGGAAGGTGATGACCTTATGGTGTCTGCTATGGCCACAGCTAACCCGGGTCCAGTCAGGTCAGTTATACCTTGGATTATAAACACCATATATGGAGAAACACTTTATTGACAATGTTTCATCAGGCCATTTAAGCTATAATGTGAAATGTTGTCAATTATGTGCTCCTCCAAATATGGTTTATTCATTATGTCAACTTTTTCAAGTATATTGTTATCAGTTATACCTGCGTTATAATTATCTATTTATATATCTATAATGTTAGAAAGCTCACAAATGCTTGTGAGTCCATACCAGAGGTGGGCACTTCCGTAATCACTTCCGCAAACCACTAATTCCGCTAAAGCGGCAGTTCTATCTTATTAAGCGGGTTATTTAAGGGATAAATTCTGCAAATATCCGCGGGTTAGCAACGTTATACTACTTCCGCAATCGCTAGAAGCCTTTCAGTGGTACTCTGAACCCCCCCCCCCCCCCATGCGGGTACTATTTATAGACGACAGGCTCCAACAAGAACCCCACGTGATGCTATAAGTGACGCTGTGTTGTGAAGTGACAGTTGCCGTGAGTGGAAGGGTACTTGGTAGTGATGATATTTCAGATACCAACTCTGTACTTGAAAGTATCGATGCTGAAGGCTTGGTATCGAGTGTTATGAGTACTAGAGAAATCTACGCAAAACAATCGTGAAATTTATCAAATTAATATGTTTACCTCCCTCTCCATACCTCCACTCCTGCTTATCATTCCTCCTAGATATTTAAAACACTCTACTTGTTCCAATATTTCCCCATCCAGCCTCACTCACAACCAGATTCCCCCTACGGTAAACCCTATTACACACCATTACTTTACTGTACTACTGAACTATTACACACCATTACTTTACTGTACTACTGAACTATTACACACCATTACTTTACTGTACTACTGAACTATTACACACCATTACTTTACTGTACTACTGAACTATTACACACCATTACTTTACTGTACTACTGAACTATTACACACCATTACTTTACTGTACTACTGAACTATTACACACCATTACTTTACTGTACTACTGAACTATTACACACCATTACTTTACTGTACTACTGAACTATTACACACCATTACTTTACTGTACTACTGAACTATTACACACCATTACTTTACTGTACTACTGAACTATTACACACCATTACTTTACTGTACTACTGAACTATTACACACCATTACTTTACTGTACTACTGAACTATTACACACCATTACTTTACTGTACTACTGAACTATTACACACCATTACTTTACTGTACTACTGAACTATTACACACCATTACTTTACTGTACTACTGAACTATTACACACCATTACTTTACTGTACTACTGAACTATTACACACCATTACTTTACTGTACTACTGAACTATTACACACCATTACTTTACTGTACTACTGAACTATTACACACCATTACTTTACTGTACTACTGAACTATTTGATATACATAATTTGAGTACTCTTTTGATAACCTTGTAGTACTTATTTTCTAATTCTCTGTATACTACTAAGGTGGGAATAATTTGACAGTTGTTTGGAAGATCATGTCATTAAGGGGAGGTTTTTAGTTCGTTCCCTAGCATTCCATCAATCTTAAAATTACACCCCCTAGACCCCCTTTCAAGATAAATTTGTACATTTTTCGGTAGAAAAATGTCCCGGCTGAAAGCCGGTTCCTCTTAAAATACAGGCTCGCTATCGCTCGCCAGGATAAAATCGACACCTGAATTGCACGAAAGGTCTTAATATGGGGTGAAAGTTCTTAAAATCGCTAAACTAATGGGGAAACGTTTTATAATATCAAAAGCAATGGGGCTAACCATGAGGGAGAAAGAGGTCAAGAAAAAAATCCCTCAAGTGGAGATCTCCCCTTAACAAACTCCACAATAGTTCAATGTTCCCCCAACAATTGATTCTCTGTTCGGGCCGAAATGATTTCAACACTCAGATTGAATACTATCGTCGACCCACAATATATTGTATGTTGGAACTCGCAAGTTCCCATTATCACCTATTTGGATACCCGCTATTCAGGTATTGACTCACTCTGACTTCAATCCAAAGGCACATTACTAGTCTCCAAAATAATATATCAGCTTTACCGGGCCTCAATATGTCTAATCCAAAGACCAAAGCTTTAATGAATTTGACCGCTATTTACCTATCTTTAACACTCTTACATTATATACATTATTATCTCTAATACAAATAAATCCGTACCCGTAGGCACCTACATGAATATAACCCTTTGTTTGGAATATCTCATACACACCTATATTATCAATATTCAACACTTAATTATCTATATATCATGATTACATCATTACTCTCTATATTTGATCGGATTGATACTATATCTATCAACTCACTAACTACTTATCTCAGGAATACAATATTTCCTTACACTAGTCGCCTCGACTTGTTACTAAATTATGATCACAAAGTTCATTATCAAACCCTCGAATTCTTCTTCTTAAATGCTACGAATAACAATGTTTCCTTTATAACAAAAAAGTATTTTTCATCATATGGACTATTGTCCGTCCCAAGTATTTCTCAAGCTAAATCTGATCTATCTGCAACTATTATTTATCCCCACGTCAGTACTATAGTTGCTTCCAACCGTAGTCTCGTATTAAACCCTCCCCTTATCTTTATTGTTCACATTAATCTACTTATCCTATAAGATCCTATACTATTGGTAGTTAAGTGACATGGATCCTACTCTATCAATAACAGCTATATTCTCTCAACACTTCATCCTTTTATTTCTCTCGGTTCTGTTCTATAAGAACACATCAAATTTTAAAGGTTAGGTCCATTGGGTTTGTCAAGCATTTCTCTCTTTTTCATGTCTTGTTCGGGCCCATAAGGGTCCTGTAAAAAATCGAAGGTTTCTCTGGAACAGCTTCACCACCTCATGGCCGGCCAATAGTGCTTCAGGAAATCTTCGGTTCCGACTACTATCTGTCGCCCCTCTTGAATTGCTTGACTGTATGTGTGTAAGCCCGCAATGTGACGACAGGCAACCGGATACTGGTGGTGTATCTGGTGAGTAAATGGAAGTGGTGTTGGGCCAGAGGTGGACTTTAGTGGGACGGGAAAGGCGAGTTGGGAGGCTGCAGCAGGTGTAGCCAAGTTCCCATTGTTGCCCGGGTGAGGAAGAGAGTATGAGTTGCTTGCAAGTGAACTCAGTGGAGGCCGTGACGGGAATTACGTCTGCAGCCCCTTCCTCCCCCCTCCCCCTCTTTATAGCCCCGCCTCACGAATTGGCGCGCTGTGATTGGTTGAGCCGGCCACCCGGGCAGTGCCTTCTCCGGCCGCGCGTTTTGAACATTCCTTCCCCTCTCCTCTGATCTTATCTCTTCATAATATGTCCCAGAGAGATGGTTGCAAAGGTCTTGTAGTGGCTTACGGGAGTATGGGGCTTGCACAGATGTCATAGACCTATTGCAACTCAGAGAGACGGCCTGTGGAGGGAGCGAGAGCAATTTGGAAGGTGAAGAGATGTGCGCGGCTGGTACATTATTTTCCAGCTCCGACAACGGAGGCTCTTGATAGGTTGCATGGGAGGGTGTGGCAGAGTTGAGGGAAACATCCAGACTGTCAAAATCAGCTGGCTTTAAGAGATAGTTAAACGCAGTGCGTTGATTGGCTGGCAGGATTCTTACTTTAAGCCTAGTTATATTAAACTTATTCCTACCACCATAAGTCTACTACTTAGTAGTTAGTTTTACATATATCTCATATCTGCTTTTTCCAACGTCTTATGGACAGTTTTTTATTTAGTGACCCTATCAATAGATTGATTACATAGTAACAATCTAAGTACATTCTAAAACATCACCTAACCTCAACCATTATGGTGTCACTGGGGTAATATCCCTTTGAATTTAGTATTTAGATTTGTTCTCAATTATCTCCATACATTATTACTAGTCTGCTACCCTAGTACTCCTGAATTCCATAATAATAAATAAGCAATATTATACAATATAATTATAAGGAATGTGAAATCAAACTCATCATGATCACTGGAATAAAGTATGGAAGATTAGCAATACAAAATATATATATATATATATATATATATATATATACTTATGTACTTATTATATATAAATACATATCTAAATGGTTTCCCAAGCAAATCTGTTTGAAGATAAATTGTCTCATAGTTATTAGGTTATTAGGCTATCAAATTCATCCCCCTCATAATAATTTAAAGGATAGGTGAAATATATATTAACCCTCTCCGACATATGAGGCAATTTCGAGCCTATTGGGGATACTTTAAAACCTGTGTTACCATCAGGGGTATTTAGAAACCTTTAGTTTAGTTACTTCAACCTCTGCAGTTGTCTTTGAGTTAGCTGTGGGCAGAAAACTAATTTTGGAGAGGTAATTATAAGAGTGAGAGAACTCTATTTCTTATTGCTAATCTGGCAACCTCTGCGTCATAAATGCGTGAAAGGGTTAAAGGCATGCCCTTAAGTCCATAATATATACTATTTTCACTAATTTATCCCGGTACAAATAATAATAAAAAACAAAACAAAAATAGGTTAAATATAACGATATAATGAGTGAGGCCTGACTTGAGGTGAAGTATGGGATATAATGAGTGAGGCCTGACTTGAGGTGAAGTATGGGATATAATGAGTGAGGCCTGACTTGAGGTGAAGTATGGGATATTGAGTGAGGCCTGACTTGAGGTGAAGTATGGGATATAATGAGTGAGGCCTGACTTGAGGTGAAGTATGGGATATAATGAGTGAGGCCTGACTTGAGGTGAAGTATGGGATATAATGAGTGAGGCCTGACTTGAGGTGAAGTATGGGATATAATGAGTGAGGCCTGACTTGATGTGAAGTATGGGATATTTGTGAGGGTTAAGCATGTGATAAATAATAATTAAAACAAAAATTTACTTCACTACCAAATGATTTACCCTCGTTGTTGCACTGTTTTAATTAAAAATCTCAATCCGGATTGCATTTACGTTTAACGATAGATAAGCGGAACCGTATTAATTAATTAATTAACGGTCTAGCGAATGCGGAAAGCTATGGTTACGATATACTTACTTACTTTTGATACTTTTGATGTGTTCGCCACTCTTCTAGCGGCACCAAGGAGCGCGGCGCCCCTCTTTATGGGTGGTGATTTTGGTGTAGTAGACTGTTTGAAGCCACAGCTTGCTCCCTCGCGAGGATGGGCTCGTCTGGCACTTTTTGCAGTTCGACATCGAGGGCTCTCTTGAAGTTGTCTAACGAGACGTCCCTCATGTCTCTTACTCGCCGTGTGAGTTTGTTGAAGAGACGTGGGCCTCTGTGTGATAACCAGCCCTCTCGGAGAGAGCCCATAGCACCCCTGTTATTCATCCGAGGGATTTCGCATTCCCAGCCTCTCCTATCACTGAATTTCATGACTATCGGAGTATGTAGGTTTGGTACTAAACCCTCTGCGATTTTCCATGTGTATATTATTAGGTAACGTTCTCTTCTACGTTCCAGCGAGTACAGATTCAGTGCTCTTAAACGCTCCCAATAGTGTAGATGTTTTATCGAACTTATATGCGAAGTGAAATTTCTTTGTACACTCTCTAAGTCATTTATTTCACCTGCTTTGTATGGGGATGTTAATATGCTACAGTATTCAAGCCGTGGTAGCACTAGCGATTTGAAGAGCGTTATCATAGGTAATTCACCGCGTGTTGTAAATGTACGTAGAATCCAACCCGTTAGACGTTTCGCAGCCGCAACTTTGACCTGGTTATGTACTTTGAAACCCATATTTTCAGACATTAATACCCCAAGGTCTTTCACACTGTCTTTCCGTTCTATTATGTGGTTAGATTCTGTTAAGTAATTTGTAATTTCTTTAACGCCATTATTATCTCCGTACCGTATTAATTGGAATTTTTCTTCATTGAATTGCATGTTGTTTTCCCTGGTCCACTGGAACACTACATTCATGTCTTCCTGCAGTTGGCCCATGTCCTCTTGTGTGTTTACTATCTTGCTTAATTTTGTGTCATCAGCAAAAGATGACACCGTACTGTGTCTAGTGTTGATATCTATGTCGCAAATTAGTATGAGGAACAGAAGGGGCGCTAGCACTGTTCCTTGAGGCACTGAGCTTTTGACATCCGAAGGCTCAGATGTTAGTTGGTTTACTGCTACTGATTGTTTTCGGTTTACTAGGAAATTGTATTTCCACCTTCCGATTTTCCCCGTTATACCTTTTGCTTTGAGGTTGTGGGCTATTATACCATGGTCACATTTATCAAATGCCTTAGCAAAATCGGTGTAAATGACATCCACGTTTTTCTTTTCTTTTAGCGCTTTAAGAATTTTGTCATAGTGTTCCAAATGTTGTGAGAGACTTGATCTTCCCGCTCTGAATCCATGTTGACCGGTGTTGTGTAGTTCATTTGCCTCCATGAATATTGAGATTTTGCTTCGCAGGACTCACTCGAAAACTTTAATGATGTGGGAGGTTAGAGCTACCGGGCGGTAGTTTTTTGGTAGTGCTTTACTCCCTCCTTTATGCAGTGGGACAATTATTGCGTTTTTCAAGCTATCTGGTATTTCACCAGTGTCTAGACTCCTTCTCCACATTATAACCAGGGGTTTTGAGAGGTTTTCCTTACATTTCTTCATTAGGATCGAGTTCCATGAGTCCGAGCCTGGTGCCGAGTGGGATGGCATGTTGGAAATGGCCTCTTTTATGTCTTTTGGACCGAAATCAATATCCAGCATTTGGGGGGTTTCCGTGGGGGAGGTTTCCATGAAAAATATATTTTGGTCTCTGATGACTTTTGTTTCATCAGGCTCACTGAATGCCATTTCATACTGCCTGCGTAAGAGTTCGCTCATTTCCTTTTTGTCCCCTGTGAAAGAGCCGTCCCCTTTGCTTAGTGGGCCGATGTTTGATGCTGTTTTAGCCTTTTGTTTGGCGTATGAAAAGAAGTATTTGGAATTTTTCTTTATACCTGCAATAGCTTTCCTCTCCTCTTCCATATGTTGTAGTTCATATGATATTCTTTGCCTTTGTTCAATTTCCACAATTTCTCTATATATTTCGGCCTTTTGCCTATCCTGTAGAGTTTGATGTGTGCGTCTTTGTGTGAGTAATTTTCTTCTTCTGTACAGCCTCCTCCTTTCCCGATCTTGTTTGCTTCTTCGTTTTGTTTGTTTTGCAGGTATATGGTGGCTACAGATTTGGGTCATGGTGTCTGTTATTAAGACTAGACATTCTGCTGGTGTCAGGTTATTCATTAAATCTTCCCAGTCTATTTCCTCCATTTCTTGATTTACCTCTTCGATATGCGATATTGCGTGCGATTACGAAAGTGAATAATTTTTAGCGATGCCCACCACTAGTCCATACAAATGTTCTAGGGCATGTGCTCTGAAACATAGGCCTAGAATACGTGATGGGTGAGAATAATATCCTCATGCAAGATATATCTATATTCAGTAATGAAAACAAAATTCTAAGGTTTTATGAGTTTACAGCATGGTTCGTATGATGACTGGCTCTAAATCCTATAATCGTGGGTACGATTCCCGGCTAGGATGAATAACATATATACATAGAGTATATTTAAAAACCTAGTGCTCCAAATAAAGTGAGGTTCAAGTCTCTCATCATAATGGCAGTGCTCTAGGCAACTCTCTTCAAAGCTGCCTCACTTATCAGGATTTTTAAATTTATGTTCAGACTGTATGGTCTGATCCCATGTCTTTATTGGACTACCTTTTGGTGCAGCTTCATCCACATTCATAGTTATGCATCTTTTCATCCATCCTCTCCACATGCCCATACCATCCATGACTGCTTGTATGCATGTCGTCACTGACACTCTTGATACCTAACTTTCCTACTTCTTTTGGAAATGTAGAATAGGTAATACCTAACAGATGAATTTTAACATTTCAGATATACATGGTGGAGAGGCCCCCCAGCGATGGAGGGTAAGGAAGGAGAGGACGGTAATGGGATCCTGAACCTGTTGAGAGTCCACCGCTAACTATTATACTTCATCTCCTAATATATCTAACCCAGAACCCTACCTATCACTCCTTAGATAAATTATACCTCGCAAGACCCACAAAACTATCCAGTACATCACTTGTCACAAGTCAGATCTATTTTGGAGGAATGCGAAGGTCTATCTATCTATCTAGTGCCTGACGCCGCAATCCCCGAAGGGATGGCCACGAACGAACCGCCCTCATGCACCTCTGTCCCCTGTCAGTCGACGCCCCTCCTCCCAACCAGCACAGCCTTCATTCATATACTTCCTCACTCCATCCTTCCACCTCTCCTTCGGTGCACCTCTCCCTCTCTGTCCTTCCACCTCGCTCTCGTACACCCTCTTAGTCAATCTCTCGCTTTCCATACGTTCCATATGACCGAACCATCTCAAGTTGTTCCTTTTCACACTTTCCAGCACATCTACCTCCACACCACACCTCCTTCTTACTTCCTCATTCGTTTGTCTATCCCTCCATGTAACTCCGCACGCACTTCTCAAGTAACTGATTTCCACCGCTCTCACTCTTGGTCTAAGTCTCTTCCCGAATGTCCATGCTTCGCTTCCGTAAGTTAGTGTCGGAATTACCACACTGTCATGCAAGGACTTCTTCACTTCCATACTGACCACCCTATTTCTTGTTACTACAACGTTCCTACAACCCTCTTCCCCTGTTGCACCCTCTCCCGAACCTCCTCATTCACAGTCCCATCTTTACTCAACACACTGCCCAGATACTTAAAAGAGCTGACGATCCCCATAGCCTGACCGTTCAACTTCACCTCACTCTCTGTGACTTCACCCCTTTAGAATACCATAACCTTGCCCGCATTTACCTTCAAATTCCGTTTCAGCATAATATTTGTTGATGTATAGCCGTCCTACTCCATTTGGAAATAGAGAATATAGATAATGCTTAACGGATGAATTATACCATTTCAGATATACGTGGTGGAGAGGCCCCGCAGCGATGGAGGGCAAGGAAGGAGAGGATGGTAGCGGGATCCTGAACCTGCCTAGAGTCCACCGGCAGCTGACGGGCCAGTACACCGTGACCGCCACCGACGCCGCCACCGGTATCTCTCACGCGGCCATCAACTCGTCCTTTGCCATCAATGTCCAGTGTCAGTCCGGCTCACCTCAACCGTAGGGGTTCTGGTTATACTATGTGTTATGTACGATGGGGTGGTGGAATGTGGAGAAGTTTAGCTGTATGCTGGGTTGGTGTGATGTGGATAAGTTTAGCTGAATGTTGGAGTGGGGTGACGTGGAGAAGTTTAGCTGAATGTTGGAGTGGTGTGACGTGGAGAAGTTTAGCTGTATGCTGGGGTGGTGTGATGTGGAGAAGTTTAGCTGTATGCTGGGGTGGTGCGGTGTTGAAAAGTTTAGCTATAATTGATTGTTTTCTGATGTATGTAAAATGTGTGTTTTGTTGGTTGGTGCGGTGTTGATCATACACATAGTCTACATAGATTTGCTTATATTTGGGTGGTCTTGTTTATATAGTGCGCTGACTTGATTGTTGGGATGATGCTGGTGCGATGTAGATTATAAACATATGGTTATTTGTATTTTAGTGCGCCTGTGTTGTTTGTGTGATTAACTGAATGTTGGGGTGGTGCGACGTGGATTATCGACATATGATCTTAAATATTTAAGTGATTGTGTGTTGAATGTGTTAGGGTGGCGATGATGTGATGTGTGTTTAGTTATATACTCAGTTACAGTATATATGGGTGGTTCTATGTTGATTACGTGTTCGCCTGTATGTTGGGAGTGGTGCTGGTATGATGAGGATTATATACATAGGTTCGGTAGTATGTGTGTGGTCTTCTGTTGTTTGTGTTTATCTGTGCTGGGGTCACGGTGGTGCGATATGGATTATAGATTATAGGTTAATGTTTGTTTAACAAGTTGTTCTTGTAAGTCCTTCTACTACTGTATCATCCCTTACCCCTCAACTTTCCCTTCATAATTGCTGAGGGGCACAGGGCCTTGGGTGGGGCTTTGGTTTCCCGGACGTTTCCGCGCCCTCCTCAGCTCCCTGCCTTAGAGTGGCTTCGGTCACCTGGGTTTTGTTAGTGGTAAACAGGGAGGGTTTTGTGGGGGCGCTCTATGGCCTTGGCCTTGCTCGGGACCTTGGGGCTGTTCGGCCAGGCAGCCTGGGGAACAACAACAACAACAACAACTACTGTATCATTTATTTCATGCATATATCATGGAAGGATGAGTGGGATCAATGAGTGGTTAGGCAAATGTATCATCACCTGCACAAGTACCTGGTACACTACTATATGATAAACTAGAGATCATGAACAATGAATGAGGGAAAACTCTTGACTCTTGCATGTATTTAAAGGGAGCATTTCAAAATGTGTCATCAGTGTGTCAGATTTGTTAATCAAAATGTGTAGCACCTATCAGTATAATTATGTGGTTGTACCTTTAATGGGATAGGACCGATACTGTTCTGGCAATCACGATGCCTGTCTATGCAATTTAAGAAGCAATTGTGAGAGTCAGATTTAAAATTGAGATAGATTATACCATTCTGAATCCTAGAAGTAGTTTCTAAACAGCGTAATATTGTAGTATGTTAGCAAATAATTATAAATGACACTACCATATGAAAAGGATAATTGAGATGTTTTATACTCCTTTAGTTCCTAAAGGTACGGTACAGACATGAACATCAATAACAGTACAGTACATCCAATCGAATCTCTGAACCTCTAAAACCAAGTTATAAAGTAACAGGGATAATTATCATCAAACATAAATGGTCTTGTTGGGGTTGGGTACTAATTTAATGCGTGCAGAACTACTACCTTTCACGGCTGTTTATTCTGAGCTGTGTAATAGTATCTAATGTTAGCCAGACTTTAATGAAAATAATTCTTATGAAGTGACAGATGTGACGGCGAAGGAGAGAATGAAGATGAACGAGGACTGCACGGCTACTGCTCGCTTATGATTTTTGTATTATTAATTGTTAAAATGTATAAAACAAAAAACAGTTATTGGTTTGTAAAAAAAAATAGAACAAACTGTCAACAGACGGTCCGGAAGATGTGACGGCCAAGGAGAGAGTGGTGGTGGACGAGGACGGGACGGTTACTGTTCTGTGTACTGCAGCGGGCAACCCCACACCAACCATCACCTGGTTTACACACACAAACAATGCAAGGTAGGATATAAGTTTTTCACATGTATAATACCTTTAATTATCATCCATAACCATGTACCTTAATAAAAAGAAATATGCTTCATTCACATGTGTATTACCTTGAAAAATTATCCTTAACATTGTACCCAAAATATTGTACTGCTTTGTATTACCTCTTGATGATCATTCACAACACACAACTTGGAGCAAGGTACGATTTATTAGGGTTAGGTACGTTTTGCCGTGGCCGTTTTGGTGCCGGCGTTTTGGCACGACCCTTTCGGCGCCAACCGATTTGGCCCAAGACTTTTGGGCGCCAGTAAAATATATAATATATAATATGTATTATGTGTAATGTGTTGATTATGTTGATATATCACCATGCAAAGGTGGACATTTAACAAGAAAGCTAAAACTGTAATATAACTTTTTGGGAAATTTATCTAGATATTAAAACAAATTTATAATATTTAAAAACATAAAAACTAAAATCAGGAATGCAGCTTGATTTAGTTCATCTGGTAGTTATGGGCAAGGCTCCTCAGATACTCGATAGCACTAATGTTTTCAAATTTAAGAATCAGTTGGATTGATGGGGGCATTCATCACTGAATTACGCTTTCTATGGATAATTGTCTTCAAATCAGACATATTAGGAACGGCAGCTAGACTAGCTTGTGATATGTCTGCCAAACATTCATTAACTAGCGGTACTACAGTCGGTGCCTCTTGAGTCATTATGGTGGTATTTTTATATAAAAGACGTGTGGCCAAGACCCTCCCGGAAGATCAACTGAGAGTAGGGAGCAGCTAAGGCGTCAATGTGTACCTACAGTATTATTTACGTTTCGGAGGTTCATTGTGCTGTCCGAAAGTTTATACTAAGCCAGAATTTATCCCGAACTGGATCGAATGTTCTCATTAATTATTTAGCTATGTGTACTGGCTTTGTTACACTATTCCGAGCCTATAAAGTTATATTGGCGCCAAAATGTCCATCGCCAAATGTGCTGGCGCCAAATAGGCTTGGCGCCCAAACCGCCGCGCCAAAACGCCGGCGCCCAAATGGCAGCGCTAAATCGTCCCATTCCGGATTTATTATGTACTTATGTAAGTGGCCATGAGGAGAGAATGGATGGGGATGATTGGGAGAAGTGTGTTGAATTAATGTATCTAAATTTTGTCACATGTAGTGATTTTTTTTCCCTTTTGAGTCCACCTTTATAATGTGGGTCAAGTGTGCATGATAGGGTCCATGTTAATAATGTAGCCCCCACCAATTACAGAAGATATGTGTGCCAGTTATTTCCATCTTAATACATCTGGGACCATTTGTAATCGCGTAAAATGGAAAAGGTCTTCTAAACTTAAGTACAGTAGCCTACAGGTATATATTCTTTACTTGCCAGGACAAAAGGCGGAATCCCACTAGGCGAATTGGCGATGGCGAATGCCAGGCGGATCCTTTATTTTTGGTCTATGTTCTGTATTCGCCTGCAAACCGGGTTTTCCCATGAAGCAAATTAGGCGAAACAGGCGATGGCTGTGTATGAGTACCGTGAGATGACGGCGATATTAGCAAATTGTGTAGACAATTAGAGGCAAATCAGAGCAAATGCTGCAACAGGTGATGGCGACAATTGCGATGCCACTGCAATTGTCCTGCCATTGTTGTACAAAGTGGTGCGATAACACAGCGAATGTTGTGCGAATATGGTGATTGACCGACGAATGTCCAACATACGTTTTCTCGTGAATTCCACGTGCGACCTCAGCCGATTTGGTAATTGGGGTGGCAGGTAGAGTATGGTATAAATAGGCTGTGCCAAGCTCAATTCTCCAACAGTATTCCTCATAACCTTAGACGCACCACACAACCAAGCTTTGACACCCCAGCGCCATGGATCTACTCCCTACAACCTCCAATGTTCGTCTCCAGTTGGTTCTGTCATTGGAGCGAGAATGTTTAGAGAATGTTCATAAGAAGGAGACAAGAAAGGAAGATCAAGAAAAAACAAGGAGGAGGAGGTGGTGGATTCGACCTTGGCTTATGCGAAGAGAAGATCACACGATTTATCATCAGTTGATGGTGGAGGATAGTGCTACCTTCAAACATGTCCTGAGGATGCTCGTCTCCATGTTCAGAGAGGTGCTTGCTCGTGTTGGTCTTAGAATTGCTAAGAAGAATACTTCCTTTCGTGACAGTGTGGAACCAGGTTTGCGGCTTGCAATAACGCTGCATTTACTGGCCTCTGGAGATACATACCGCACCCTTTCCTTTGGATTCCGAGTGGCGCCAAACACCATCTCCAAGTTCGTTCCTGAAACCTGCGGGGCCCTTGTGGCCGAGTATGTGAAGGAGGTGATGGTATGCCCAAAGACACCTGCGGAGTGGAAAGCTTTGGCGGACAAATTAGCACTCCACGCTGTTGGTGCCCTGGATCGCAAACACATTGCCATCAAGTGTCCTCCCAAAGGTGGCTCCAAATACTTCAATTACCAAAAATTCCACTCGATAGAACTGATGGCCCTATTTGCACCTTTGCAACATGACCTGGGAGGAGTGGATATACAACTACCGCCTCTCTAGAGCACGCCGAGTTACTGAAAATACGTTTGGGATCATGGCCAACAGGTACCAAGTTTAGCAGTATATATTAACTATAAACACTCTATAAAGAAAAAAACTAGAAACTGAGCTAATTCCTGTATATGGTATTCCTGTAAAAAGAATTGGAAACATTAAGAATCGTGAATAAAGTATTAACACACACTAATTAATGCTCAGTATCGCTCTGTCACAGTACACGTCACTTGTATAACACTATCGTCTACCTTAGCCAATTAGGGATGGATGCGTCCTAATGGCTGATCTATCTGCTACTGCCTGGGTGCTCTCATAGTGGCCACCGGCTTTCTACCAGTGTGGTGTGACACTCATACTTAGTTGCTAGCAACAATCTTGGTGTTGCAGCAATTCTCTGAAGGGCGGCGTGAGAACCAGCACTACTTGCAGGAATCGTACCAAGGCTTTTATAGGTGGGGACTATGATCCTCTATGGGTGAGATCATACCCAACTAGAAATGTACAGTTGCATACTTAAGTAAGTGAATAACTGTTATATTGGTGTGAGATATATATGTTATTAGTACGGTCTATCCTAGAGTGTACAGTCGCTCAAAATGCGCTTTTACAGATCAGTGTGATACTTGATCGCTCTCTGGCCCGACTTTACCTCGGTCAACTTCCAATACCGAGTCCTCATGCCCTATGTCCAGTGGCACAACTGTTGAACTGCGTGAAAATAAGAGAAAGCAAGGTTAACAATGAGTAAAGTCGATTAGCAATTATTGGAAATTTTGGACATTGGAAAATAAGCAGGTGATGAGCACAAGCATCATTCCTTGTCTCTTTCCATAGGTTATATAGTTCAATATTAGGGCAAAATATGTCACAAATATCACTGTATGGACGCTTCATGTGCGTGTGCATGACTGTGCAATTTAAAAAATGAACGATATATATATATATATATATACTGTCATAGACTACAGTAGATCTGGACTGGACACGAATATGAAACTTTGCAGTAAGGGACCCAAAATCAGAGAACGACCCCCAATTTCCAACCTCGAAACCGCGAAAATGTGTTATTTTCGAGGTTTCGAGGTTCGAACTTGGGGGTTCGTTCTCCGATTTTGGGTCCCTTACTGCAAAGTTCCATGTTCGTGTCCAGCCCAGATCTACTGTAGTCTATGATAATATATATATATATATATATATATATAGAGAGAGAGAGAGAGAGAGAGAGAGAGAGAGAGAGAGAGATATGGATATATATGTGTCATTTCTTTTCGTTTTATTTAATGAACCACAATTGAATAAATGTTTGGGATTTTTACATTCATAATTAATGCACAAATGTGATTCTCCTGGGACTAGAACGTCGGACACCAAATACTGTACCTAAATACTTTACACCAGCAAGAAAGTTTAAAAAGCTTCCTCACACAATCACAATAAACTGTCATTATGAAACACTCTCGGTTATTTTTAATTTAGAAAATTTGATTACACAGTTGCACACACACACTTGAAGGTTGTTAATGTAATTGTTTACTTACCGGTGCAATTGAATTTCTTTGCCTTCTTGGCAATTGCCGCTGCCTGTTTTCCTAATTACGGTAGTCAAGTACCTCTTTGTCATAAAAGGGCACCTGCCCCTGGTACCACTCTGCTATGTCTTTCTCCTGCTCGTCACTAAAAACCACAAACTTTCTGGTTTTCTTGGTGGGAGGAGGCGTAGAATCGAAGGAGCTTGTACCTTCGGTAGGTGATGTCGAGGGGTCTGCCTTTTCTTGCTGTTCATCTGGTGATTTCAATAGAGATCTTGCTTGTAGATAAGGTGATGAGGTTATTCCGGGTGACGTTGATCTTGATGGTGGTGGTGTTGTGGATTTCTTTGTCTCCTTCTAGGCTTTCTTGGCCACCGGTTGGAGCTGTTTCCTAGTACTTTTGAGCTTAGGTGGTAACATGTTTGTGGTTGTTAAGCGTGGTGATGGGTGCGCGGACAGGAGCCATGTGCTGACGCATGCGAGGAGACTAGGACAATGACACCGTAACTTCACTGGTGCTTATATATGGGGTAGGGAAATGCGGGCGACCAAAGATAAGAATGGGGGAAAGTGTCAATTCGTACCGAAAAAGCTCACTCTCCCCTCATTTCCCCCTTAGGCGCCACCTATCGCATGGCAATTGTATGACATTTGCAATACTTCGTCGACACATTCGAGATACTGTCGTAGGGTTGTCTTCCTAGTCGCTTAAAAACATCATTGACAATAATTAGTAATCGCCCCATTCGCCACTTCCCTCGCATGGTATTCGTCGATAGTCGTCAATATGTGTACGGTAATCATATGGTAATCATCCAACATTCGCCAAATTTGTCTGAGCATCGCCTACTTCGTCCGTATTCGCCGGCGGTGGTGAACCAGAAGATAATGATACGAACTGTGCGATTCTCATGCGAGCCAAGACGAATGCCGCGAGACACGAAGTGTGTGCCACACGATTATCACCACCAATATCAATTCGCCTCGTTTTATTAAACATTTTAACATTTAACCCGTACAGCCCCAGCGACGCGTCTGACGCGTCACCCTAATTGCGCCGACCGTAACCTCAGGTGTAGCCACTCAAGAGGGCTCAGATTTGTATGGGAACTGTGTACGTATCCCACGCAACCGTGACGATGGTTGAAAACTCTCAAAGTCCACGTGCGTGCGCGTGAGCGCGCAATAACCTGTTTTTTTGGGGTTATTGCCTTCAATTTTTTACTCTTGTAAAATACGTTTTCGGGGGCTCTGTAGGACCATTCTTTAAGCTTTTTGAGCGGTTTTTCGTGGTTTTTCCTTCATTCCTAACCCATTCGCTATTGTTTCTGGAATAAAACCATTTTTTGAAAACCGGCCAGGTTCTGGTGAACAAACATTACAAAACTAGCCGGGGCTCCATGGGTTAATGGCGATCTGAGGAGACTTTACGAAAACTTTGGCGAGATTTGTGCGAAACTTGTGCGCATTCAGCGATTTGTGGAGAATAGTCAGACGAATACAGAACATGGAAAACAAAATATTTTTCATTTCATTCGCCGTCGCAAATTCGCCTAGTGGGATTCCGCCTTAAATATCAAACAGTCCAACAACCTTTTTTCATGAAGACTGGAGGTTTGGTTTTTCCAGCAATTGTTTGGGACAACTGTGGTCTGGCAGCTTCTGATGAAAATGTTTACAGTATTGCAGCCTCATAAAATTATCTACTTTCTGTCTATGAGAACATTACCAAAATTAATACAGTATACGAAAAAGCTTGTTCATCGAAAATTCCCTGAAAAAGAGCTTGTGTGACACTGGTTGAAAGGGGTATCACCCAAGAGATTGTTGTTGTTGTTGTTGTTGTTCCCTAAGCTGCCTGGCCGAACAGCCCCGAGTCCCTGAGGAAGGCCATGGCCACGATCGGGCTTTCCCACAGAGCTCTCATTGAGTGTAGGTTGTGTTGTTGGCGTAAGTGGTTGTGTGAAATGCAGTCTTCGATGATGTGTTTAATGGTATGGGGTGCTGTGTTACATCCCGGGCAGGCGTCGACAACGGAGTCATCCAGTCTCTTCTGATAGCTCAGGAGAGCTGGATGGTGTCCGCATCTCAGCCTGGCCAGGTGGACTGTCCTCGCGAGGGAGGGAGGATTCGGAAGGATGGATTTCGGGAGGTCGTGCATGCAGCTGCGTGTTGTCTGTGAGTGAGTGGATGGATTGGCGAGAGATATGAGTATGGATGTGCTTCTGGAAGTTGGTTCGGGGTGGGCAGGGAGGGAGAGAGGACAATAATTGTGTGGGATACCGTGTGCTGGGTGTTGTTTTGATATTTCTTGGTGTCTGTGGGTGTGTTGCCATGTAGTTTAGTGGGTGGTCTTGGTTCGTGGAGGCTGCTGCCAGGAATTGAGTGCCTCTCATGTCCAGATGGTCTTTGACTTTGAGGATTTTGGTTTCTTGATGTAGATGATCTGTGGGTGCAGTAGCTGTGCAGCCTGTAATGATCTTCAGGGCTTTGTTTTGAATAGTCTTTAAGGTCTTATGATGTGTTTCAGCTAGGTTAGAAGCCCAGGCTGGGCTTGCGTATTCCATTACTGATCTTATGTATTGTTTATATACTGTGGTGGTAGTTTCTTTGTTGTGTCCAAATTTTGTGTGAGCAAGTGACCTGAGGGCGTTAAGTCTGGGTGTCAGTTTCTTTTAATGTTTGTGGTGTGCTGTTTGAATGTCATATGAGTATCATATGTTACTCCTAGGATTTTGGGTGTGTGTGTATGTGTTAGGGGTGTGTTGTTTATGGTGAGTTGAGGGATGTATTCGTGTTCACCTGTCCAGCTTGTGAGCAGGGTTGCGGTGGATTTGGCTGGGGCTAGATTAAGTCTGTTTGTAGTGCACCAGCCATGTAGTGTGTTGAGATAGGGTTGAAGGAGATCTGTTGCTCTTCTTGGGTCATGGTGTGTGCATGTAAGTGTTATGTCATCTGCATAGGAGGCTAAGTTTATTTGGGGAGTATTGGGTGTAGTTATATCGTGCATGTACAGATTGAAGAGTGCGGGCGATAGGACGGATCCTTGTGGGACTCCGTTTGGAAAGTTTCTGATTTTAGATGACTGACCGGCAAAAGATACGTGAGCACATCTGCCTGCTAGGAAGTTGGCCAGCCACCTTTTTGTGTTGTTGTGCATGTTTGTGTTGTAGATTTTGTTTGTTAGGTTGTGGCGGGGGATGGCACGAAGGCTTTACTAATGTCGAGTGTGGCTAATAGTGATCTGTGTGGTGGTCTAGCTGAGTTGATGCCGTCGAAAGCTCTTTGTGTAAGGTCTGTGAGAAGAGTGTTTGTGGAGTGCAGTGGCCTAAAGCCATGTTGTGTTGGAGCTAGGGGTAGGTCGGGTGTAATTAGTTGTAATACTAGGCGTTCCATGACTTTGGAGGGGGAGCAAAGGAGTGTGATGGGGCAGTGCGAGGAGGGTAGCGGGGGGTCTTTGTTGGGTTTGGGGAATGTGATGATGATACCATGCTTCCAATTGTATGGTATTGTGTTGTGTGAATAGCTGTAGTTTGATATGTTAGTGAGTGTTTGTATGCCTTGTGGTCCCAGGTGTCTGAGGTGTATGTTGCTTATGTTGTCTAGGCCACAGGCGGGTGAGTGCTTGAGATTGTTGATGATATGCTTTGTCTGGTGATTGGTGAAGGGTGTATAGTCAGGGTCTGTGGGGAATTGTCTCTTACGTCGGATGACACGTCGGTCGTCTTTGTGAGGCTTTAGGTGGCTGACATGTGAGAAGTGATTGATGAGAGTGTTTGTTTGTTGTTTACATGAAGGAGTAGAGTCTGTTGTTGTGACTGCAGCATGTGATTGTGTTGTGTTGCTGTTGGAAAGTGTGATGCTGTTTAGTGTTTTGTAGAGTTTTTTGGGGTTTGTTTTGTGATCAAGTGTTTGTAGGAAGTTATTCCAATTTAGTTTTTGTTGTTCTTGTATTTTGTTGTTAGTTTGGGTGTTGAGTGCTTGAATTTGTTGTGTGATGTCTTGTGTGTGGGGTGCTGGGGAGTGTTTCAGTGTGTCGCGTTGTCTGATGAGGTTTTGAATTTCTGGTGTGAAGTTGGGGTTGTGTCTTTTTCTGTTACCTCTTGGAATGTGTTTCTTGTCAGCGTTTTGGATAGTTTTATTGAGTATGTGTACAGCATTGTTGATGTTAGTGATGGGTGTACTGTTTAGAGTTGTGAAGTGTTGTTCTGTCTCATTTGTAAATGCTTCCCAGTTAGCTCTTTTATAATTGGTGTATGTGTGTTTGTGGCTAGCTGGGGTGAGTCTGGTTTTGGTGGTGATAATGATCGGGAGGTGGTCAGAGCCTAAGGTTCTGACCACCCTCCAGGATGTTGTGGGGGCGAGTTCTGGGGAGCAAAAGGTGAGATCTGGAGATGATGGGTTATAGAGGGCTTGGTGAGGAATATGGGTATGTTGATGGATGTCGTTAAGGATGATGTAATGATGTAATTTAGGCTACTAGTATATAGTATACATACAATGGTTTAACGTCATATTTTCATTACATTTGTAACGGCTCAAACGGGGTTGGCTTTCAGTAGGTGGAGAGTACTGTAGTACAATAAAGTCCTGCCAAAGCACTGCCCCACCAAGTTATCTCTGTGGCTGATGTTGGTATAGTGCTAATAGTGCCTCAGCAAGACTCAACAGAGTCCCCTTGCAGCAGTTGCACCTGCAGTATCTGCAACCACACCAGCCTTAACAGTGTTACAAAAAGACAGCACCATAACAAGACTCAAATGTATATTAACCCCTAAGTGTCGGCGCGCAACATAAGTCGAGTATAATCAATCTGGACTATCTGGCGGCGCGCGACATAGGTCGTGTGGCAATTTCAGCATGTAATGTTGCTGAGAGAGAGAGACAAGTGGTGGCAGGAGAGTAGCGAGCGTATGACTGCTCCAGACCACCGCGGCGAACCTACTGACATGAATCCCACCTCCTCCCTCCCTCTCTCACTCGCTACATACTGAATTGTATGGGCAAAGTACCGAATTACATGCTTTTTGCACTCGCGTTGCACGGTTGTTGCAAGAAAACTAGCCGTCATAAAAGGATCGTTATGGTGTCATTGGAAAGCTCTGTTTATGCCCTTTCAGGGATAGATACTTGTTTTACGCTCTGGGTCTTATTTAGGCATGAAAATGATCACGTAAACAGCCCTATTTTGGCTAAAAACACCCCGCTGGGCGGTACATATAAATAAACCGCTAGCCCGCTAATCTAGTGTTTTAAGCAATTGGATTATCGAATAATAAAGTCCTGACCCAACAGTGCTCCAACATGCAAACACTTTTGCCGACCCACGTGTGGTGCCGAACAGCGCCCAGGTAAGACTCAGTCCTCTGTGGCACCTATCTGCACCCCACCAGCCTCGGCAGTGCCAAACCAAGACAGTGCTAAGATAAAGACTTTATAGCATAGTAATGGCTGTTGGTCTACAAGTCTATCGCCATCCCCCTTATTAGTCGCCTTGTACGGCACCACGCAGTAGGATGCGTGAGGCATATTCTGTTTTCCTCTACCATTAGATGAAGGCCCTGTCACACGGACGTTCATATGTTGATGGTACGGATTGAGTAAAACAATTCACTTAACATATGTACTATATATTATCCTTAACTAGGTTGTATTTACAATATTTACAGTACTTGAGTAAACACATATTCTCATTAGAACTGCTATATAGCACAACAGTCCTTCTTCAATAGTTCTTAAGACACAATAGCCACCAATCTTGGAATTCACAAACTTTCATCGCAGGGCTTCTTCCTGGCAAGATTACAGGAGGTCTTAACACCTTACGAGCGGCCTATGCGGTTTATTTATGTGTACCGCACAGCGGGGTGTTTTTAGCCAAAATAGGGCTGTTTACGTGATCATTTTCATGCCTAAATAAGACCCAGAACGTAAAACAAGTACCTATCCCTGAAAGGGCATAAACAGAGCTTTCGAATGACACCATAACGATCCTTGTATGATGGATAGTTTTCTTGCAATAACCGTGCAACGCGAGTGCAAAAAGCAGGTAATTCGGTACTTTCAGTACATAATTGAGTATGTAGCGAGTGAGAGAGGGAGGAGGGATCTGAGATTTGTGTCAGTAGGTTCGCCGCGGTGGTCTGGAGCAGTCATACGCTCGCTAGTCTCCTGCCACCACTTGTCTCTCTCTCTCAGCCACATTACGTGCTGAAATTGCCACTCGAGTTATGTCGAGCGCCGCCACATAGTCCAGCTTTATTTAACTCGACTTATGTTGCTCGCCGCTAAATAAGGGTTAATAGCTCTGTGTCTATCAGTAATCTGCCTGACCATTAGTTAAAATAGGACTTCAGAGGCTATCAACCCTATTGGATTATTAAGCCAGCACACTGTTAAGTCAAGAACAACATCAGGACTGGAGAAACTCTGCGAAAACTCCAGTCCCTTGGCCTGACCATTTTTTTTTTTTTTTTTAAATAAGAATTTAGAGGCTATCAACTCTATTGGATTATTAAGCCAGCACACTGTAAGTCAAAAATGTCGTCAGGACTGGAGCCTCTCTGCGATAACTCCAGTCCCTTGGCCTGACCACGGCGATCTGGCTGTATTTATAAAATTATACCCTGTTCCATTATTAATGTTCGCCTTGCATAATGAAAAAACTAACATACATTATGAATAAGTAACTAATGAACCTGATTTGAACACTAATTACAGGAAATTTCCTAATACTCAAATGAATCTTTTGAACCCTTATTCTTTATACAGGATTCAAAAGTACCGTGTGAACCAAATAATACCCATGAAATTAAACAAAATCTATGGGATTCCAAAGGATCATATGGACCAAATAACATACAGGAAAATAAACAAAACCTACTAGACCATATGTAAACACTTCAATAATCCGAACCAATGAGACAGAATCTTTATTACTATATTTACTTGTATGAAATATATAGAATACGTGAAGCACACATACTGTATTTTACACTCTCATAAAAAGGAATGTATTCAAAACAAACCCCAGTGAAACTAGAATAAAACACTTATACCATTTCCATGAAAGGGTAATATAAATAATACCAGATACTAAAAGCTATACAAAGTTGAGAATGTGACAGGCCCCCTTACCCCCTGAGGATAATGTTATGGGGATAATGTATAATGTAATGACACTTTAGTTCAAGAACTATATATTATGTATGTATGTATTTACACGGCACGTACCCCATAGCTGAGGGTGCCCGAGACAGAGCCCAAACAGGGATAACAAAAAACACAAACACACCTAGGTCGCCCAGGAGAAGACTCAGAGACCCAGGCCCATTAGGGGTCTCCAACAAAAGAATCCCAGGTCACAGAGGCTTACTCATAACTTAACCAGTTCTTTGTAGGGGAAATATAATTAAACAAGATTTGCTATCTTAATATAAGTAAGATTGTTGTGTGTTACCTGTGATACAAGCTTAGTGCTATGCCATACTTAAGGGATATTTTTGTTTTTACCAGGACTCCCATATGGTACAACTCTTCAGTCTTCCCTGCCTCTTATAATATCTGGCCCTCTTGTATATCCCCTCAGATTTATAGCTATATAATTCTCTCTGGCCTACTCCCTCCCTTTACTTCCCTCAGCTCGGGTTTGTATCAATTGGTGTTCCATATTGTTTTTTCTGGTTCCATGTCATCTCAACCAGTAGACCATTTCAACCAGTAGCTCTCAACCAGTGCCAAATTAACCCAGACCAACCAAACCGGTGCCAAAATATAGTACTAACCTAACCTAACCTAACCTAACCTAACCTAACTGTATTGGTTGATTTGGTACTGGTTGAGAGCTACTGGTTGAAATGGTCTACTGGTTGAGTTGACCGGTCACCGTTTTTTCTGATTACCTTCACAGCCTGGATAAGACGCTCTCAGCCGGCATAGGTGAGGCCCAGTTGATAGTGGAGGCAGCGACGCGGGATGACACAGGGCTGTATTTCTGCCAGGCCACCAACTCCGTGGCTGTGGCTCCTCAAATAGCTACTGCCATCGTCATTATCCGTGAGTTGACAGAGAGAGAGAGAGAAATGATGAGAGTATCAAAGAGAGAGACTGGCGTAATACAGTTGATAGTGGAAGCAGCAACGCAGGATTACACAGAGCTGTATCTATGTCAGGCCACCATCTCTGTCGCTGTAGCTCCTCCCATTGTTCCATTGTAATTACCTGTAAGACAGAGTGAGAGAGTGCAGAATTATGTGTGGGCTATTTGTCAGCCCGTCTACTAATTCCGCCACTGTGGGCCGGGCTGTGGCTCATTCTGTTGCTACGATCATTGTTACAAGTAATGCTGTGCATTATCAGCCACACTTGGCAAGATTAGACATGATCTGTTGGCATGGGAGGGCCTATGATGACTGGAGTTCCAAACAAGTTGTAATTGTGTATTAATGGTGAAGTCCGCTTGCCTTCAACCATCCAAGGCTTCCCACAAGGCAATAGACTTACAGCAGAACTACACATTTATGGACCAAAGATACCTTAGCATATCCTTCTATGATTTAACCCTTCAGTTAAATTGATGTTTTAGTGTGTGACTATTGCTAGTATGCAACTATTTTGAGAGCTGGGTGCTAGATATAGTTGCGTGCTAAACATTTTGGAACTCGACCATAAATACATACCCTTCTAATGCACACGCCCTTCAAACTCGCAGCACACTCTACCTACTGTTCATATATATCAGCGGCCTGGATAATAGTGGGTGTATCCGTAAGAGACGAGCACCTGGAAATAACCCTAGGAGGTACTGTAGATGACAAATTTAAGTATGGTAGTGATGGATAGTGCCGTATATACAGAACGGTCGTGAGACATTTACCCATAGGCATTATATTAAATTTAAGTGTATGAGAAATACATGATATTCCTATGAGAATTCCCTAACGGCATATGTTTTGCTACTACAGGCCACAGGCTGTAGCGATGTTGGTAGAATGGCCACCTGCAAACCAAGCAGTGGCGGACCGGGTCTAAATTGTTTACAGGGAAAACTGGTTTAAGGGCCCCCTCAAAAGGGTTCAAAGGGGCCCATTCAGGGGCCCTAGAAGGGCGGGGTGGTGAGCGAAGCGAGCCTAATCAGGTGGGGGTTTTGGGGGGGCGCTGTAAGCCACCCCCAGAGATTTTATTTTTAAATACGAGCAATTCTAGGAACATTTTGAAGCCATATGCAAAGCTAGCTATAATGAGGTAATTATGTAACAATACACAAATATATATAAATATATAGAGCGTAGTTCCTAACCCTCACCCTTTCCCAAGCAATACGGTAATCCCCCCCCCACCCTTCCAAGCCACACCTTTGAATTTGCTTACTCCCTTAATAAGAATATCTATAAAATTGGAGGAAATGTGTGTGTGTGTGTGTGTGTTCTGAAAGTTTTGGATGAAAATAACCAGTAGCCTATTAACGATGCGTGCCTCTTCTTGAAAATTACCACTAATTAGCCTCGGTGTATTTGTAAACAAAAGTAATTACAGGTATTTGGCATCTGTAATCTACATGTAACATGCACATACTATTGCTTAGGTTATGATAAATAAATAAAGCATATAATGATGTACAGTAACATTATAACATAGGCTATGAATATGATAGGCCTATAAATATTCATGCTATTATAATTAGATTAGACTAGTCCTATTATATTCCAATTAGCTGAAATAATGCCTCTGTTCTGATCGCCTAACAGTAAAATAGGTCTATGACATGTTCAAAAGGTTCCGTTCCTCGTTAACTCATCCCTTAAAAAATAACAAAAAAAACAAAAACAAACAAAAATCATGACAGGGGCCCACTGGGAAATTACTCTGGGGGCCCACCCGGAATTTTCCCGGTTTCCCGGCGGGCCAGTCCGCCCCTGAAACCAAGAGGCTGACGGTTCGAGATAAGCATAATACGTTTTGGCAGACGACACTGTTGTTGTTAGACAGTAATCCATGCACTCTGTTGAACTGTCAAATGAAGTCCCTGAAACATCAGGGCAACCACCCTACCCCGCTCTTGAGCAGTGAGTGCATGATGATAAAAAAACAAATTATGTCGTATTCTCCAGAGGCTTTGATATCCGTGGGCATATCCGCAAGAGACAAGTACCTGGGAATGACGCTGGGCGGTACAGAAGAGGACAATAATAATGATAGTGATAATATGTGGTGAGGTGCAGCTATAAGTGCTTCTCTGAAGGTAGCTTCCCACATTCTGAAAAGCATGCACTACTCCGACCTACTCTAAAGAAACCTGGACTTGATGTTGAGAACATGTTGAACTATCGTCCTGTCTCCAACCTGTCCTTCATATCAAAGATATTAGAGCGTGCAATACTTGACCAATTACAACCACTACTTCAGCAGAATGAAACTATCCCAATTTTTAAGTCTGCTTACCGACAGCATCATTCAACTGAAACAGCATTGATTAGAGTACATAATGATCTAGTTGAAAACATTTGCAATGGTGTGGCCTCACTATTGGTCTTGCTTGATCTCTCTGCGGCCTTTGACACAGTGGATCACGAGTTGTTATTGAGTGATCTTTATGATTGTGGTGTGCGTGACTCCGCTCTCTTGATTCTTGGGTCGTACTTGTCCGGTAGATCCCAGAGTGTGATGGTAAATCAAGTGGTCTCGGACTCGACACCCCTGCAGTATGGTGTTCCGCAGGGATCAGTTTTAGGTCCTATCCTATTTATAATTTATATTAGCAGTTTGTCTCTTCTGCTTTGTGCACATAATGTCACCTTTCACTTTTATGCAGATGACACCCAGATTTATGTGAGAATCACAAATATAGTTGATATACGGAGTAAGATGGAATTGTTGATGTCTGATATCAAGAAGTGGATGAGAGCGAGAAAACTTAAACTAAATGATGGTAAAACTGATATTCTCATCATCCGAGGAAATAGAAGAGCTGATGATATAGTAGGTGCCCTCTCCATCAATGTGGGTGGATCTCAGCTGCGACCGGCCAACTCTGTTCGAAATCTTGGTGTATATGTGAACTCCCGATTAGATTTCAAAGAGCATGTAAACCAGATAGTTAAAAGTTGTTACTTGCACATCAGAAATCTCTATTTGGTGAACCCGTTTATAACCAGACGTTGCCTCCTGACGTTGGTTCACTTATTGGTCTTCTCTCGTGTTGATTATTGCAATGCCCTGTTGGTGGGTCTTCCAAATTATATTTTGAAGAAAGTTCAGTCTGTTCTTAACAGGGCCGCAAGACTAATTTTTGGTGTTCCACCTAGAACTCCTACTACATCTCTTCACATAGAACTGCACTGGCTGCCAGTAAGAGCAAGAATAGAATTTAAGTTGTGTTTGGTGACTTTTAAGGTTCTCAAATTTGGTGAGCCTAGGTACCTTGCGGAGCTGCTCAGGCGCCCACCGGCACACCATGGTGTAGTTGTGCGTCATGACAATGACCCTTTTCGTCTTGATGAACCAAGGGCTTTCCAGCAGTCTTCTTTCTTTGAGAGGTCATTCTCCTACATGGCTCCGAGGTTGTATAACAGGTTACCGCTGTCCATGAGACAACTGAGTTCTGTTGAATGCTTCAAGAGACAACTTAAGACTTTTCTCTTTGAGAGAAGCTATGATCTTGAGAGAGGTGTCATGACAGATGGCTATAGAGTTTAGGCTATTTTGCCACTGCTAGTGATTGTTAAATGTGTGTTGTATATAAGCCTTCTTTTGATGCATTGATTTTTGTTCTTTTTTCTTTCTCTTTTCGAGCGCTAGTGAATTCTTCGGAAAAATTGGCGCTTATGAGAAATAAGTAACATGCTTATTATTATTATTATTATTATATCTAGTTATCTATCTATTAGTCAATCTTTTTACTATTCTTATATTCCAGAGGCTCCATTATCCGTGGGCGTATCCGCAAGAGACGAACACCTGGGAATGACACTGAGTGGCACAGAAGAGGACAGTAATAACGATGGTAGTGACGGGTGGTTGGGCACGGCGCTAGGTGGGGTCGGGTGGCTAGACTGTCGGGTGAGGGCGGCCCCGGCTCCCACCTTTAAGTGGACGGCAAACAACCGCAACCTGATTGACAATAGCAAAAAGTATTTCATCCACATCCCGCAGGTTAATCTGAGCTCTCTCAAACATATTTTTTACTAAATAATGTTTAAAAATTATAATTGTTTTCGCTTATATTTACTGTATACTCCACTCAATTTGCTATTGCAATAATATTGCCACTATTCACATGAATCACAAATGTATAGTTGTCCACATGAATTAACTCTGAATTTATATATGGAGGAAAATTAGTATGATTGAATTGAAAATGTATTTGTGTGTGCAGTTTTGTAGTTTATAATTATGTTCAATTAACAGTTTTATAGCAAATAATTTGTGTAAGCCAATCATACTATGTTTCCTTCCATAAATAACATCACGGACTGCTCAGTGCTGTTCGGCCAGGCAGCTAATACTACTACTACGACTAGTCATTAGTCATATTTAGAAGTTATAATGTCTCATTGATGTTGGCTCTTGAGCAGGGAGTGTATGGTGGTAACAAAAAACATCATAAATGTTGGACAAAATTACTTAATATGAGCATCCTTATTGTGCTCAAAGATATTTGACAATGGCTGTTAGTGTCATCTGTTTTAATATTAGTTGCAATGATTTTCTTTATATTACTCACTGAATTAATCCTATTGGTAGCACCATACATATTTTAAATATAATGGTTGTTATAATTTCTGTTCATTATGCTTTCTATACAGTAACCAACACTTGAACCTGAGGGAAATATGTGGAGAGCCAGCTGAATTTATTCACCATAACAGGCTGACCGGTATTGGTATATGTTGCCAGCGTTGGTGGTCACTATCCCCACGTATTCAGCTCCAGGCTGCCTCGGGTGGTTTTCACCCAGAGGCCATCCCTAGATCTTTATAGGGGTGGGACTTAGGGGCCTCAGGGCGCCCCACCAGAACCAACCGTAGGGATGCAATCCGTGCACGTACACGGCACTACGGATGGCCCGGTATTATGTGCCTAGTAATAGGGCAGCCTCCCGGTGCACTACCTCCGGGATCAGGCCCCTGTGCTTGTAGGTGTAAAGTACCAGTCTGTAAAAATACTATGCCCTGTACGCTCTAGGTCCTCCTGGTTAGGATGCACCCCCAGGGGGCCAGAGCTAGGCCTGAGGTAGGTCCGTCCATGTCAGCGTGTTGCCATTATGCGAATTTGAAGCCTATTCTACGTGAGGTACCTGCTCTAGCTAGCTCCTGAACACAGTTGTTGGCTGTGGACCTAGCCTTTGCCCAATAGGGCTTAACCTGCAGGGCAGCAGGTGTAGTGGTTTATGTGGGGGGGATTGCTCCTCAAGACAGGTTGCTGACCACTGCTAACAAGCCTTGTCTAACCCGGAATGTGTGAGGGTGTCTCCCGTAGATGGGTTGCCGACCAAGGCTAACGAGTCACATCCACCTGCAGAATGAATGAAAATAAATAGTCTTCCTCACTTTAAACAACATTATTATAAAAGGGTAAACTTTTAAGGTTACATCCAACCTCTATATTAACCTGTGAGAGTATTAAAGATAAATTTTGTATGGACCCCCTTCTCCCTCATGTTTAGCCCCATTAGATTTGAGATTTTAAGACATTCAACCCTTTAGTTTGGCTATTTTAAGACCTTTCGCCCCATTTCTTTGTCAATGTTGAGACCTTTGGTGCCAGTTAGGGGTCGATTTCTTTTCCTAGCAAACAAAAGCGAGCTGGCAATTTCGGAGGAATCAGCTTTTGACTGGGGCCTTTTTTCTACCAAAAAATGCATACATTTATCTCGAAGGGGGTCTTAATGAGGGCATATTTTTAAGCTTTATGGTGTCTATTAGCCAACACTAAACTTTTGTTTGAGTATGGTTGAGTACCGTACCACAACTTTCTGGCTGCATGGAACTGGGTAATGGAAGAGTGAGTGTTGTATTAACCCCTTTGCGTATTAGATCCTTGTTGTATGAAAGAATACCTGACTCATGTAATCACACCTGACCCCTTGTCTTCCACGTCTGACTTTACAGCTGGTGGACCGAGTGATGGAGTGGTCCTCGTTGTTGGAGATTCGGTTCGTGTCGCTCCGGGACTACACCAACTATACTTGTACGGCCCACAATATATTGGGGGAGCTTAATCTGATCTTTGCTCTCTCCTCTCCAGTCCTCCCTCTTACACCCTTGAACTTCAATGTAAGTAACCGGTACTTGTTGTTATCTTGCTTGATGCTGCATATAAATGATCTCATTACCTTACTACTGTACTGTATTTCACATCTCCCTCCCTTCCCCCAGTTTGTTCTATAAGCATTCATTCATGCATTCACTATTACCCTAATTAATAAAAAACAACACCCAGCACACGGTATCACACACAAATACTGTCATCTCTCGCTCCCTGCCCACCTCAAACCAGCTTCCAGAAACACATCCATACTCATATCTCTCGCCATTCCATTCAATCACTCATAGACTACGCGCAGCTGCAGGCACGACCTCCCGAAATCCATCTTTCTGAATCCTCCCTTCCTCGTGAGGACAAAGTCCACCTGGCCAGGCTGAGATGTGGGCACCTTCTAGCTCTTCTGGGCTATCAGAAGAGACTGGATATTTCCATCATCGACACCTGCCCAGGATGCAACACTGCACTCCATACTATTAAACACATCATAGAAGACTGCATTCTACACAATCAGTTACACCAACAACATTTGTGGAAGTGCTTGAAACAAGAAGAGTGGACGTCTGCTGTGCCCAGGAAACCCGCTGGAAGGGATGTGGTGCACAGTGGATTGTGGGAAAGAACCAGAGGTACCGGTTATATTGGAAGGGGGATGAATCAGGAAAACCGAAAGGAGGAGTGGGTGTACTGGTATCTGAGGAGTGAGAGAAGAGTGACAAATGGAAGATAGATTGTTTTGAAAATGAAAGTTTGTGAAAGAATTATATATGTGATATCGGCCTATACCCCACAGGTTGGATTGAAGAGAGAGGAGAAAGAGGCCTTTTGGCACGACTTCCTTAGTGTTGTTTCGGGCCTCTCGGAGTATGATACTACAATCGTAGGTGGTAACCTAAATGGGAATGTGGGAGCATGTGCTGATATGTCTGAAGGTGTGCATGTTGGGAATGGGTATGGAAGAATAAATCTAGAAGGCAAATTTGTACTGGAGTCCTGTGTTGCACTCAACATGGTTTTGTGTAATACCAAGCTCAAGAAAAGGCAGAATCATCTGATCACATATAGCTCTGGGGGTACCAGTAGCCAGATATGTTACTTCTTAGTGAATAGGAAAGACTGGAAGTTGTTCGGGATGTAAAGGTCATTCCGAGCGAAGAATGTATCTCCCAACATAAGATCCTAGTTTGTGACTTGAGCTTAAGGCGAGATCCTGTGTGAAAGAAAGTATACATGCCCAAAAGGAAAGTATGGCTGCTGAATAAATCGGAATACAAGGATAGGTTTTGCAGAAAACTAGAGGAAATGGATATGAATAGGAACGCTATGCCAAATGAAGTAAATAGCCAATGAAACTTCCTGGAACATAGCCTTCTTGCCGCCACTGACAAAGTTTGTGGCAAAACTAAAGCGCCCCCCAGGCATAAGACTTCCTGGTTGTGAAATGATGATGTGGAAAATGTAATAAAGCAGAAAAGAAGATGTTTCAAAGCATGGAAGAAAGGAGGCAACAAGAAGAAATATCTGGCGGCTAAGTGAATTCCAAACAAAAAGAGATATAGGCCTACAAGGCAAAGACAATCGTACAGGACCTGGTCATAGACCAAGTGAGTAACGCCGGAAATCCCAATGGGATCTTCAATTTAGCTAGGTGAGTTAAGGAAGACAGTAGAAATGTTGTAGGAGAACAGTGCATCAGGAATGATTATGGGACAATTGTTTATGCCAACAAAGAAATTAGAAATGCTGGGAAGATACACTACGAAAGATTACTCAACGTGGAATATGAGTGGAATAGAGAGCAGCTTAGTAACGAAAAGCAAATAATCCCCCCCCTCCCACCCCTTTGATAGCACCAGCCGTCGTAAGCAGTGCAATAAATAAAATGAAGGATGGAAAAGCAGCAGGATGCTCTGGCATTGTAGCCAAGATGATTAAAGCCTCAGGTGATATAAGAGTGAGTTTGGTCACAAAGCTAATTAACCCTGATGAATGGCACAACAGTGTAATAGTAAACATATATAAGGGCAAGGAGGACGTATTGGATAGGGGAACATATACTGTAGGGGCCTGAAAATGCTTGACCAAGTCATGAAGATCTGTGAGAGAGTCTTGGAAAATATTATAAGGGAAAGCATTTCTATCGACGATATGCAGTTCGATTTCATGCCAGGACGTGGCACAACCGCTGCTATCTTCATAGTCAGGCATCTGTAGGAAAGATATCTGCTTAAACATAGGGATCTGTATCTTGTGTTTGTAGACCTGGAGAAGGCCTTTGATAGGGTACCCAGAGAAGATGTGCAGTGGGCTATGAAAAAACTTGGCGTAGAGGAGTGGCTGGTGCGTAAAAATGAAGATGTACGTGGACTCTCGAACGTCAGTGAGGGTGAAAGATGAACTGAGTGAGGAGTTTACAGTTCTCGTTGGACTTCACTAAGGCTCTGTTGTTAAGCCCTCTACTCTTTGTTATGGTTCTGGAGGCACTATCTGGTGATTTCAGAGTTGGGCTCCCATGGGAACTGCTATACGCAGATGACCTAGTACTTATCGCAGATAGTGCGCGGGGTGCCAAGGTCAAGTTCAGAAGATGGGAAGAGGGAATGGCAAGTAAATGGTTAAGAGTTAATATAAATAAAACAAAACTTTTAATAGTGGATAAGGGATAGAAAAGGTAGACAAAAGTGGGGCATACCCATACGCAGTATACAGAACAAGGGTGGGCGCAAACTCGATATAGTGCAGCGTCTGCTGCAGCTGGGTACATCACAGGAAGATGCGCTGCACTAGAATAATGGGACCTGTATCAAGGAAGAAGTCCGAAATTGAGACATTTGTATGCATAGTATGCAAAGGTGAGCTTGTATTCAATGACCGGCCCGAGAGTGTTAACTTTGGCAATGAGGAACTGGGGATGGTAATCAAGTTTTGCTACTTTGGAGATACCATCTCTGCCGGTGGTGGGGCCGGGGACGCCACTATCGCCAGAATAAGATGCAGCTGGGGAAAGTTTAGAGAACTTTTGACACTACTCACCATGAGAAGACTCCCTCTCCCCTTGAAGGGAAAGGTGTACGCTTTATGCGTTAAAGCGCAATGACATATGCATCATAAATGTGGCCTGTCAAAGCGGATGATACCAACAGAATGGAACGCAATGAGATGAGGATGGTGAGATGGAAGTGTGGTGCCAAACTGTAAGATAGGATATCAAGTGTAGAGCTAAGGTGAAGGTTAGGTATCAAGAGTATCAGTGATGAAATGCATACCAACAGGCTTGGATGGTTTGGACATTATGGAGAGGATGGATGAACAAAGCTGGGTGGAAAGATGTAAGTCCATGAATGTGAAGGGAGCTGCACCAAAGGGTGGACCAAAAAAAGACGTGGGATCGGACTTTGCAGTCTGATCTTAAATCAAAGAACCTGACAAGTGAGGCATGCTCTTAACAGGGCTGCCTGGAACGCCGCCATTAGGACGTGAGACCAGAACCGCATTTTGTATGTAGCACTCTATCTTTAAATTTGTGTTTGTATGTATGTATGTATGATCTACACTCCTTGTGAGCCCCGTAGGAAACCCCGATCGGGCCCATGGCCTTTCTTAGTGACTCGTGGCTGTCCGGCCAGGCAGCCTTGGGAACGACAACAACAACCCTAATTAAAAAAATGGTGTGTATAGCAACTCAGTTGGTGTGTAGTTGCAGCAGTCATTCGCTAGGCTGCCTGGCCGTGTGTGATGGTTGTGTTTTTAATTTGTTTGTAGGCTACCAACCCATCAGGACTACTAAGCCAGCCTAAGTCAGGAAGAAAGTCAAGAACAGAGTCTCTTTTCGTGAACTCCATTCCCTTGGTTGAGTACATGATAAGTGAGTGTAGTGGAAGTCTGAGTGCTGTGGTTGATTTTATCTCTTATGCATGCCATGGGTGGATAAAGTGAACACTGGAGATTTGTCTTGGAGTTTGTGCATTTATTATGCTAACCCACCCCCCCCCCCACTCCCCCAGGGGGTATTATGGTGGAGGAAAAAAATAATACGCTCCACGCATCCTACTGTGTGTCGTACAAGGCGACTAATAGGGGGGATGGTGCTATATACAGTATGTGAACCAACAGTCATTACTAAACAATAAAGCTTTGCTATTGGCACAGTCTTGGTAAGGTACTGCTGAAGCTGGTGGGGCACAGATAGATGCCACAGGGGACTAGTATGTCTTACCTGCGTGCTGTTTGGCGACACATCAGAGTCAACCACAGTGTTTACATGGTGGGCAGTATTATTACATGATTTTCTTGTTCTAAAGTCCAAGTTGCCTAATGTACAGTAGAGACTTGCTATGGTACTGTCTTGTTGTAGCACTGTTGAGGCTGGGTGTGGTTTGCAGATACTGCAGGTGCAGGTGCTGCAGTTGCACTTAGTTGAGTCTTGCTGTGGCACGGTTAACACTATGCCAACATCAGCCAAAATGATGACATGATGGGGTGCTGTTGTGACTGGACTTTACTGTATTATATTCCAACTCCGGAAAGGCAACCATTTCTGAGCCGTTACAATGTACTGTATGTAATGGAAAACGACGTTAAACCATTGTATGTATGTATGTATGTATTTACATGGGTTACATTATTAGTATTGATGGTAGTGCAGAGGGTAACTATGTTGTACAGTAAGAGATAGAAGTGGGTGTAAGAAGTTCAGAAAATTGTTAGGATACTGTAGCACTGTAATAAAAACAAAGGTTTCTCCCTCTACATCAAGGTACCAGCGTTATAAGGGCCCTGGCCCAGAAGGCTGATTGAAATAGTGCTTTCTCTCTCTCGGTCTTTTCACAACAAGGGAAATTTGGAAGCTGTAGGTGTGAGAAGTATGTTATTTTATACTAGTGAGACATATGCAGTCAAATATCATTATTAGATGAGTATATAATTATATTTGCAGCTTTCTCTCTGATGATCATATTTCTAAATGTTATATCAGGTGAGCGTAGTGTCGGACAGCACCGTGTTGTTGATGTGGCAGATCAACCCCCAGGGAGCTCTGCCCACCGGTTTCACCGTCTCATACCGCCAGAAGGATGCCAAGGACTACCAGGTCAGTTCATATTTGGTTCCTGTAAAGCGGCTGTCTTTGTGTGACTTTCTTGGCATTCTGTCCTCATATATATCATCACAACATATTACTTGTTTATCCATTTAATAATGTTATATATATATATTTATATACTTCCTCATTTCTTTTCTTTTCTTAGGACAGTACCACAGGCCGTAGCATGGTTGGTAGAGCACTCACCTACAAACCGAGAGGTCTAGGGTTCGAGGCTCAGGCCAGCCAGGGTACATTATTGACAAAAAATAGCACTGTTGATGGACGACGCATTCTAGCAATCTGTGGCAACTGACCACTGAAGTCCCTGAAACATCAGGCACCCACCCTAGCTCCACTCTTGAGCAGGGAGTTTTTAAACTGGATAAAAAACTGCATCACAGTATTGATACTTATAATGGGTGGATACAATCTCTCCCTACACAGTTTGAGGATGTATCGGGTGACAACCAGACCAACATAACTCTGACCCACCTGGCTCCCGGGGGCCACTATGTCTTCACTGTGAGGGCGTACAACCACCGTGGCTACTCCAACAACACATACCCTCCCACACCAGTCAGGCTCACCGGTAACACAGGCTGGGAACTATGATCTTTTGTTATTATCAATGGTTATTATCAAATAGGTCTGGATGAATGGATATTAGCTACAGAGTCTACTGATAGTTGGAGATATACTGTATATATTTTCGAAGACAGTTTGCACTGTAGCCTACTGTACTTGATTTCATTAGTTCAGCATAGCCCCACAGCATGCCATTAAATTACCATTGCTGTTGCTAAAAACTATCTCATGTTTATCTCAAAAACTCAATAAATACAATCACCTGCTGTACGGGTCTAGTTATTCCTTTTAGTTGCATCATCACAATCTATACTCTGTAAGAGCAAGACTGTGGTATAGAGATATACTCAGTGACCAGCAAGAGGCAGGCCACAATTCCAACACACTTGAGATGTTGTGTTACTACCTTGGTTATACAGATGAATCTAGTTTTATCAGCTAATATGAATCTGATACTGTATTGCATATGTTTTTGTATTAATATGTTATTCTCCATTTTGCATCTTCTTTATTTTATAGACCTTATATTTGCATTGCATTTGTCAGCCTAGGTGTGCTAAAGGATACATCTGAAGATGATCAAGATGAAGCTTACTTTACAGATGGATTGTCTCCATAAAGCCAATTAGTATTCAAACGTCTAAATCCATGCAAACATATCTCAGACATTGTATATCTCATGAATAGATTGGAAGGACAGAGTAAGGGCACAAGATAACAAATATACTACAAATATTTGACAGGATTAATAACATCATATGATGAGCACTTTATTGACATTGCTTAGAGCTTCATCAGAACAAATAACCTAAGATTAACATGCTCCACATTCCTTTAGACAAGTTACCTGCTCGGGTACTGGTACCATTTACCTGCCCCTTTTACATTTTGTATGAGGTACAGAAGGGAATATTCTCTTTCCACGATATGCAGTGCTACCCTCTTCCCAGAGAGAGAATGGGACCATTTATGAAATTATAAAACTTAGTTTATTTATTGCCACACATCATGGTGTGGTGGGTAGAGCACTCGCCTGCAAACCGAGTGGCCAATTATTCTATGCTCAGGCCTACCAGTGGGCATTACTGGCAGACAACAGTGCCATGGTGGATGCTGTGGTCTAGTAATCCGTGGCAACTGTCTACTGAAGTCCCTGAAACATCTGGCAATGCTTGCCGTAATATAACATTGAAATACATTCTAGCTCTTGTTTATACATGAAAATGTGGAGGGAATGAAGGTTACTTTTAGTCCAAAATCCCTGTATGGTACAGTGGTGACCAAGTAATTGTCATATGACAAGTTCCGCAGTCATTGCGTTAAAGTGTCTGGTCTTAGCTAGAACATTTAATGAAATAGTTGTCATTGAATTGAAGGAAATAATATTTTGTATAAAGACCTGCAAGGTGAGGCCAGCAACAGGGAGGATATATCCCGGGTACCTGGTCTCCTGCTGCTGCTTACCTCACTCTCCGGCATGGCTCTCCTGGTCCTCAACATCTCCATCGTGGTGTGCTTCCTCAGGCACCGAGCCATGTCGAGGAACATGTCAGGTCAGTTACAGTTTATTATTATTATTGAGGGTTTGGCTTGTTTTTTTGTCTTCACATCTTTACCATTATGTTTAAGCTTGCTCCCCACTGTCCCTTCAAACGTAACTCAGGAATTGCTGGAAGCCTCACTTGAGGCACGGTATTCAAACATGTGTGAAATATATAACTTCAAATACTGCGCCATGGCCAAGAAATGTTTCAAAATATTGGGTGACACAAAAAATAGTAGCATCTCTCCATATCACATCCTCCGATCCTCCCCCACCCCCTCCCTCTCTCAACTTACCCTTTTGTTAAACAGACTGCAGTAATTCATAGGTTAATGATGTCTCCACAAACCCCTTGCAAGCTAAATTTGTACATTTTTTGGAAGAAATATATGATGAACAAAGGCCGGTGTAACCTATATTTCAGGCTTGCTATTGCACGCCAAGAAAAGATTTGACACCTGAATGGTTGTATTTGGCTTAGTAAGTAGCGCTAGGATTCAACGAGGTAAAGAATATCTCCAATTACTCTTTAACCCCCACAGATTTTTCCTAATCCAAATAACTAATTTAATATCAGGTAAAATATATTATAACAAGGCATCACCATACTCAAAGGGTATTATTGAATAATGTATGGACAATGGAAACCTACAAACTATAGTTTCAGTTCTTTTCTCATCCCAAAATCTACAGTGTCCTTCAGCAAGACTACAGCCATAGATTATACACTCTTACTACCCTCTAGAGTCTAGGCATCTACAATATATGTTAATTAAGATTTCCATTAAATTAAATAAAGTGCCACATAGTCGGACGGACCCTATGTTGAGTGGTCAATCCTGTAAGTCCTTGAATAAACTGGCACGGGTTGTCCTTCTCACGGGGAATTGGTCCGCTAGGGGGCGTTTTGTGTATGGCCACCCTCATAAAGTAGAGTATGGCATCAAGCAATAGATAAATAGTATATCAAATGAAACTCGAGAAAAAATCACCATTATTTTCACAACTCCCATTTTACAGCATCCTCAAGCTAGACAACAGCCATAGATATATAGGCTACACACCTACAACTACTACAGTAATTCATAATTAGGATTTACATTTAATATAATGAATAGTGTATGAAATATTAAGCCGGTATCACACAAACTCATTTTCCTCAACATTTATCATCAACACTGGTCTGGCAGCTTATGAGGTCACCTTTTTATATAAGTCCGTCACCTACATTCATCTACCTTCAATCTAGTTTCCGTTACCAGCACAAAAAATCACAGGAATGGTGCCAGAAAAATGTTGATCATCGAATGTTGGCTATAAAAGCTCTCAGTGATACCGGCTTTGAACTCAAACAATAATGCCTCATTCACTTGTTATATTCTCAACCCCCAAACTGAGTATCCTCCTTCCAGACCACAACCATAGCTGTATAAACTCCTACTACAACTTTGGTATTTTATCTTTAGGATTTACATTTATTAAAGAATAATATTTGAAAACATAAAACCAACAACACTTTTTAATTAACTGTAATTTTCCCAACTCCCCCAAATTTCAGTATCTTCCAGCAAGACCACAGCCATTGATGTGTACACTCCCACCACGGCTACAGTCTTCCAGGCCGACGAGATGGCTGCGGCCTCCATGTCTGATGTGCCACCTCCAGACTACCAGGTGGGTTATTGAATACTTGTGTGAAATATGTGCTATACATGTAAAATACATAATACTAAAATATGATGAGAAATATACAGTATAAACGAATAATATTATGTCTGATGTTCCACCTCCAAAACTCCAGGTAGGTTACTGATTGTGTGAAATGTATATGTAATAACATAGACAATATATATCCATTAGTTGTGTAAAGAAATATTCACGAAATAAGTTATGCTAGTAGTACAGTAGAAATGATGTACTACTTACTCCACACTACCAGGTAGGTTATTGAGTCTTCGAAGTATATGTTGTATACAAACTTAACTCTCTTGCTATCCTATGGATGCAGGGGTGGACGATTAACATTCAGAAATAGAGTTCTCTCAATGTTATAATTATCTCTCCAAAATTAGTTTTCTGCCCACAGCTCACTCAAAGACAACTGCAGAGGTTGAAGTAACTAAACTAAAGGTCTCTAAACACCCCTGATGGTCTCAAAGGCTTTTAACCCTCTCCGACATATGACGCGATTTTGAGCCGATTAGGGATACTTTAAAGCCTTTGTTACCATCAAGGGTATTTAGAAACCTTTAGTTTAGTTACTTCAACCTCTGCAGTTGTCTTTGAGTTAGCTGTGGGCAGAAAACTAATTTTGGAGAGGTAATTATAAGAGTGAGAGAACACTATTTCTTATTACTAATCTGGCAACCTCTGCATCATATGAGTCTGAAGGGGTTAAGTATCCCAACATAGCCTCAAATCGCGTCCTGTGCGTGAAAACGTTAATATGAAAGGAAATATTCCGCCTGATGTACTCTCATTACACTTGATAAGCATGCACTCATCTAAGTCTGCATTAAACCTAAATGATCTAATGCAAATGCATACATATAACTTATTAATACATATAATTAGCTCCAAAGACTTGGCATCAGACTATATTATGCTCTAGTCTCAAACTAAAAAAAACATGACAAGTGAGACAACTGTGGACAGAGCTGACTGGAATGGTGCCATTTGGACGCGAGACTGAAAACACACCTTGTGTGGAATGCTTGGTCTTCAAATGTTTGTAGGCTATGCATGTAAAATTAACCAGGCAAGGAACACACATTAACAAAGGTTATGCTCAAAATTCACAAGAAAGACAAATAATATATTTTAATAGGCTTAGATACATATGTGTGAGAACCCAAAAGTGGTTGTCAAAATAGAGAGGGTAATCCCCAAGTGCAACCTCTAAAAAAATGGGACTCCTGCACATAGTTCGAGAATTCTTCACTGACGAGCAGTTGGCCGTAATATATACAAGTCATGTGCGTTCTCAGATGGATTACTGTTCACCTCTGTGGAGTGGTTGCATTGAGGCAGTTGGACAAAATTCAAAATAAAGCTATTAGATTAATCAATAACCCTGCAATCACATAGGACCTTCCTACATTATCCATACGATAATCCATATACGTTGCATCCCTTGCATTATTCTACAGATATTTTCACAGCAATTGTTCCGAGGAACTTGCTTCAATTGTGCCGCCTCTCCACATCTTTCCCCGTAGAACTAGGGCAGCTGGATGCTCCCATGAATTTACACTTTCTCCTCCACAATGCAGAACTTCTGCTTATCAAAATTAATTTATCCCCAGAACTACTACTCTTTGGAATTCACTTCCCTCGAGTTGCTTTCCACAAACTTATATTCTACAACAGTTTAAATCCAGTTGTTACAAACATTTTATGAATGGAGGATGCCTTTGGGCACATGGACCTTTTTTGTTTTATCTGTGTTTTTCCTTCCTCCGTTCATTGTCTCTTTAACAAAAAAAAAAAAAAAAAAAAAAAAAAATATATATATATATATATATATATATATGTGGGAACCCCCGGCTCCAGCACAATTTTGACACCTGGAATCATATGAGAGTATTGGGATCAGTAGGCACATATTATCGTAAATGCTTCATAGATGAGCTATACAGGTTCAAATACAATATTCAATCGGTGCATACTTAGCATTGCTTGTGAGTGTACTTCCTTTATATTGCCAAATCAATTATTGAGAGCTTGTATACATATTTGTATTTATTTAGTTATTGAAATCATATATGGAATACATATAGCCTATATTATTGTTAGCACAGTATATAACACTGAGTATCTGTGATATTACTGTTATTTTTGTCCAGCCTTCAGTTGATATTACTCTATAGGCATTATGTTCCATGTGGATTATCAAAATTTAATAACATTCTCCCTCTTATCAGACAATAAAGCAGAAGACTAAAGCTGACGAGTGTGACCAGACGAGCCTCATAACCTCCTCCGAGAGTACTGACCCACTTGACAGCGTCCCCACACCCCCAGCCCCACCCTCACACCCGAGGTCCGGAAGCGCGAGTCCTTTACTAAACGGCGGAATCAGTGCACAAGGGGCCAGACTACTCTATGATAAAGTAGAGTTTCACGCAGAAGACCCTATCAGTGCGTCACCTGATGGCAGCCCAGATAAAATGGAGATGAGGATATTGAAAGAAAACGACATTCCCACACACACGTCGACTAACCCAGACGTGTGCCCGGTGACGTCGTCCAGTAGCGGTCTGCATCTGCCGAAGCTCCGCCAGAAGCGCTTACACCGTCCCTACCAGAAGGATCCGGACTCCACCTCCTCGGAAGAAAGCTCGGACTCCTACGCCTCCTCTCCCAAACACCTACACCCGAAGTTCAAATCATCTTACCAACAGCCGCAGCAGCCCAGACCAACAACGCAGGTGACATACCACGGGCAACCCCACCTACAAAAACAGCTGGAGAAACAGCAACAGCAGGAAAAATTACAGCAGGAGTATTACCAGTACTGTCGGGATCACAGGCAGTCACCGCAGTTTGGTCAGCCATGTAGACAATCATCAACTCTGGCTTCAAACCTCAATCCATCACAGCTGTCCACCTCTACCTCCAGTTGCTGTGACACCAGTTATCACCCATCTATAGCAACCGGTACAGAATAGTTTGCAATTATTGAGCATTTTATTGGTGTTACTCAGTTTTTCCAAATACAGTAGTTAATAATATTATAAACTACCCAAACAAAAGAAAACTAATGTACTTGTGGTAACACAAGTAATCATCCATCTATAGGGGCAGGTATATTATGCAATTTTGTTTCTATTATATACTGGTTGGATGCTTTTGTGTAATGTCCTGCAAAACTAATGTTGGTGTTATGTTCAATACTTATATAAATGCATAACTGTTTACAAGTACTGTATATTGATTAATCTTTTACAGTTAACAGTGCTTACTAATTTTGCGAATAACCATTATGTTCCGACTACAGCATTTATGTATGTACTGTACGTATGCACTGTATGCAGGGTGTCAAAACCAGAACAATTTTGTTTGAGACTTGAATGAATATGAAAACGAATACAAGTATATTAACGTAAACAAGCATTGTTTTGGCAATGTTATCACTTCTAAAAACATAAATTTAACCTTTAAACCACAATTTTATCTTTAAATATACAATAAAACAGACTAAGAAGACTGGACTCGGCTTTTGTTTGACACCCTGACTGTATGTATGTACGTACTCAGGCCCATTCCCCAGTTTTTTTCTGAGGGTGGCTGACTCGAGACGGACCCCAAACAGGGACAACACAACGCGACAGAAAACAATGAACACACAAAAACAAAACACAAATTCACACACATTTAGGTCACCCACGAGATGACCCAGAGACCAGGGATTTATAAACTTTCATAATAGATAATATGGAAGGTCCACTCTGACACCGTCATCAGTCATTAGCAATAATGTATGTAATCCTTGCAAAATATAGGCTGCTATCACTTATATCATTGATTTAGTCAGATCTATGATAAAATATTTCACTTTGATCTTTGTAGTTAAATTTGAGTTTTTATGTTTTGGGGATATGAATTATTAACTACTGTTTTTAATGATATAAATAATGAATAACAACATAATACTGTTGTAATGCATATCAAATGAGTACTTACTTTACTCATACAAAGCTCCGCTGGAATCTAATTAAATATTTAGTAATATCATCTCTCATTTTGAAATATCTAATATGTTCTTTAAACTAAAGCACCATAGCTTAAATCAGATATACAGTGCAGTATAGTAAATATATCTTGAGATAAATATTTACAATTATGAAAAAGATAATTGGAGTGTTTTATAGATTGTACCGTAAATCTCTATTTGAGGTACATGTGTAGTATATTGTATAATGTTTCATATAAATCTTTAGATATTCTAAGCGGTACAGTACTCAACAAGCAAGATAATTCGTTGTTTTTTATTATAATTATATATATATATATATATATATATATATATATATATATGTTAGTAAAGCCAGGTAATACATTTTCTTTAATACATACGAGGTTGAAAGAAATGGCAATTTCTGCGTTGGAAATTTTATTATTCAAAGTTTCCAGGTCTCTGATGAGTTTTCGCTGGGTGGCAGGAAGTAGATGAAGGAGATGAGCAAAATTCATGGTGGTACAGGGTTACATAAATGTACATGATGATACAGGATATACGACGCGTTTCACTGGACAACCAGCATTATCAAGTAAGGAAGGAATGATATAAAAGGTAAACAGGAAGGGTATATATAGAGGGTGGAGGATATCGTATATCCTGTATCATCATGTACATTTATGTAACCCTGTACCACCATGAATTTTGCTCATCTCCTTCATCTACTTCCTGCCACCCAGCGAAAACTCATCAGAGACCTGGAAACTTTGAATAATAAAATTTCCAACGCAGAAATTGCCATTTCTTTCAACCTCGTATGTATTAAAGAGAATATATATATATATATATATATATATATACCAGTATATATATAATATGTAATTTTTTATTTTAATTTTAAGTACTGGAAAAACATTTTGTTTGAGCCACATGTTAATAAATACAGTTATTATTATTTTCTTTCAGATATGATTATGAGGTACATTACAGTAGTTTTATCCATATTAAATACATTTTATCCAGTGAGTACAGTACTATTAATTTAAGACTTAATTTTCAGATATGTCAATGAAATCTTAGGGACCTGATGCCCCTTTTCACGCTGCATTAAAGAAAGATACGGTTTTTATTACCCTTCAGATATGGCCATGAGGTACAGCACTTTACAACCACCCCGCAGAAGTTGCCTGAAGCCCTCCCAGAGCACCTGGGACCACACCACCTACTCCAAAAGCCTGCAGTGTGTGTACCACCCCCCTTATATGGAAACACATCCGGATGCGTGTTGCCAGGCCGATATCTGTGGTCATGGACACACGTACCTCCCGCCCCATAGACCCTTAATGGAACAATCTCAGGAATACCCTGTGTATTATGCTAGATCTAGTATTAACGGCGGGGGCGGGGGCAGCTGGGTGCGGAATAACAGTATCAGCGGCAGGATACAGTACCACGACTCCCGCTACCACCAGTCCCAGACGCCAGACTTGCGTAAAGTGGACTCGAGCACCACAAAGCGGGTCGGGTGGAAGGAGGTGCTGCACGAGAGTCCTGTACGTGGAAACCTGCCCTCCATAGCCTCCACCGACAGCTCCACCACCTCCTCCACCATCACTTTAGGCCCCACCAATCCCCAGCATGGCACGAGACCCTCCGACGGGTATGCCAGAAGCTAGGATCTGCATTAGAATAATGGGACCTCTACCAATAAAGAAGTCCGAATTTGAGAAATTTGAATGCATAGTATGCAAGGTGAGCTTGTATTCAATGACCGACTCGAGAGAGTTAATTTTGGCAATGAGGCACTGGAGATGGTGGACAAGTTTTGCTACTTGGGAGATACTATCTCTGCCGGTGGTGGGGCCGAGGCCGCCACTATCGCCAGAATAAGATGCAGCTGCGGAAAGTTTAGACAACTTTTGCCACTTACCACAATGAGAAGACTCCCTCTCCCATTGAAAGGTAAGGTTTATGTTTCATGCGTTAGAAGGTTAGAAGCGCAATGACATATGCTTTAGAAATGTGGCCTGTCAAAGGGGTTGATACCAACAGAATGGAACGCAATGAGATGAGGATGGTGAGATGGATGTGTGGTGCCAAACTGCAAGATAGGATATCAAGTGTAGAGCTTAGGAGAAGGGTAGGTTACCTTAGTTATCAAGATTATAAGTGATAAGATGCGTACTAGCAAGTTGGATGGTTTGGACGTGTGGAGAGGATGGATGAACAGAGCATGGTGAAAAGATGTAAATCCATGAATGTGGAGGGCGCTGCACCAAGGGGCGGACCAAAAAAGACGTGAGATCGGACTTTGCAGTCTGATCTTAAATCCAATAACCTGACAAGTGAGGCAGCTCTTAACAGGGCTGCCTGGAACTCCGCCATTAGGAAGTGAGACCAGAACTGCATTTTGTGTGGAGCTCCCGGTCTTTTAATTTATGTATGCATGTATTGGGTAGAGTTTCGGCTGCTGATCAAAGGGTCGGCAGATCGAGCCCGAACTGTAAAAAATGTATTAGTAGATTTCAAGCCCGAGCAACTTGACATAGCGATTCGTGACAACGCCTAATGTTCATGGCCACTCCTTCTCGGGAATAACGACGTCTGGCCAAAAAAACATAAATAAATAAAATAAAAATAATAATAATAATATATAAACATCTAGAAGCAAAATGGGGTAAATAATATCTCAATTATCATTTTGACTCCCACAGGTCATCTTTAAACTAGAGACAATCTAGAAATATAATGGGTAGATGTTAACTCAATTGACCCACAGGTCTTTTATAACTGAGGAAAATCTTCTAATAAAAGCCAAAAGAAAAAGAAAACTGTCATCATCGTGCTGAAAATGTTAACATTGTTCACAACTTCACAAGTAGAACCAGATGACTCCAGTTATTTAATTATATCTTTGTAAGACCATCTTTTGCAACTATTTGTGATGTAATTTATATATGTACAGTATATTATATCAACAGATTACACAATTAGATATATTTTCTGCACAAGAGCGATGTTGACTTTTGTATAGTGATCAGTATTATAGGCTGTTTATTATTCCCTGGCGGAAACATGAATCCATTATCAACCGATTGTTTGATACTTGATGGAACAAAATGAAACTATTGTGTTCCCGCTTCATATTAAATATATTAAATGCCAAGTTTTTGTTTACATAATAATAAACAGTACTTTGCTATAAGTTCTTTGTAATAACTGATGTATCGATTGTTAATGAAAAATATGATACTTCCGTGTCTGCGTCATATTGGCAAGTTTTGTTAACATATATTGGTACAAAGTTATCGTAATAATTGAGTAATCAAGATAGGAACATGGCAATTTACCATCAGCTGGAAACAAACGCGATAAAGATCCCTTAGTAAGAGAGATCAGCCATGTTTGTCTTTGGATTGAAGGCATAATTATATCCACAACCAAACTATATACTGTACCTGTATTGCCGGATGTATAATGAGAGTGGACATACAGTATTATTATATCCACATACCAAACTATATATTATACTGTACCAGTATTGCTGGATGTTTAAACCGGGAAAGGCGCCGGGACTCTTAAGAGGTTTTACTGGGCGAAGGCGATGGGACTCTTAAGACCAAGGCCTAAAAAATCCTTTTGAAAGACCCCAGTGCCACTCAAAACAAAGGAATATATGATAAAGTGAGATTATTCCCCTCCATACCTTCTATCACTCATCCATATTTGTCCAAACCACCTCCCTTCCCCTTCTTCTCCCCCTTAACCCCCCCCCCCACTTCAATTAAACCCAATTTTTCCTCTTATTCCTTTGTTTATCGGTATATTTTCAGCGCCAAAATCCCCCACCCGGTTTAAAGGTCGAAAGGGATGCATATAGAGACAGTAGCAAGAGAGAGACTTCACTTGCAAGACATCAATGTCAATCGATAAGTGAGAGGGGGAGGGTGTGTGACGCACCGCCTCTCCTCTCATGAATGAACCGTTCGGCAGTACTTTGTCTTTTTCACCACCCAAATACTATTCCCATTTGTTTTATTGCTGTTACATGTTAATATCTTCATTTTAAACGTAAAATATGCGCATATGAATAAGTAATAACGATATATATCGGATAATTACAATTTTCGTCGGGAAAGAGCCTCAATACGTTCGCATGGCGGGCACTTTAAAAAAACAATGGCGAGCGCTTCCCGGGTTAACCCTTCAAACTCGGATGGTACACGTGTGTACCATTATGTTTTGCCCCCAGGAACCCGGGTGGTACAACATTGTACCATTGCTTGAAAGCCTGTGAGCTTCGTGTGCGAGGCGTCGGTCCGACGCATGTAAACAACAGCCGGCTGGACCGACGCCCCGCATCTCCGGCCACAAGAAGGAGAGCGTCGCTTGTTCGTGTGTGCCTGTATGTTGTTGTTAAGTATCGAAAAGTAGTGTAAAGTGGCTGTTTTGGCCATAAAGTTATCTCCAATGAAATCATCATCACAAATCAAGCACTTGACTTAGAGAGCTCTACTTAACGCCATTCTACAGGTAAATAACACAGCTACGCTTGGGGATGCGCAGGAATGCGGGAAGCAGTCAGCATAACAATGATACGGTAGCCTAGCCTAGACGTTTTTCGGCCAAAACACCCGGATTTCGGGGAATATTTATGTAATGCGTAGCTGAGGCGGGAGGGTTAATGAGTGTGGACATACAGTAGTTGAGTGTATAAAGAGGCTAGTGATGCCAATGGCACTAATATGACCCATCTGTTACTATCTGGTCTACAATCAGTATTATGACCTGTACGGGGAGTTTTAACTGATGGTAAATTGCAATGGTCCCATCTTGATTAATCAGCAATATTGAAGATTTTGTAGTGATATATGTTGTTAATTATGATAAATTGGTACTATATTAACACCTTACGAGTGGCCTATGCGGTTTATTTATATGTACCGCCCAGCGGGGTGTTTTTAGCCAAAATAGGGCTGTTTATGTGATCATTTTCATGCCTAAATAAGACCCAGAACGTAAAACAAGTATCTATCCCTGAAAGGGCATAAACAGAGCTTTCGAATGACACCATAACGATCCTTTTATGATGGCTAGTTTTCTTGCAATAACCGTGCAACGCGAGTGCAAAAAGCATGTAATTAGGCACTTTCCCCATACAATTCCGTATATAGCGAGTGAGAGAGGGAGGGAGGAGGTGGGATTCGTGTCAGTAGGTTCGCCGCGGTGGTCTGGAGCAGTCATACGCTCGCTACTCTCCTGCCACCACTTGTCTCTCTCTCTCAGCAACATTACGTGCTGAAATTGCCACACGACCTATGTCGAGCGCCGCCACATAGTCCAGCTTTATTTAACTCGACTTATGTTGCTCGCCGACAGTTAAGGGTTAATGTGCTGCAAAGAAGTACAGTAGCAGTTTTATATGTTGTCTTTAACACCCTGCACCCCGGGGAATGTCTTAGGACAATTAGGCTTTTATTATGACTTGAGTGGCATCTGCATGGGGAGAGACTGAACCTTAAGTGTTAGTATGCTCAAAGTGGAGGGAGGTATCCATGGCTCTCTTTTGTGACTTTCTCTCTAACCAGGCATCCACATTGATTATTGATCATACAATACTCAGAATAACACACAACCATATTAAAAAAAATGCCACCAACCAACTTCACTTCTAAGCTCAATTAATGAAATCATCAAATATATCTGGCACTCAATCGCCACGGAAATGTGAAGAAAACTACAGAGGAATTGTTGGTGTAATTTTACAGAATGGATATCATGTTCTGTCATATGCTACTTACAGTTTTCCACATCCCTTTCCCTTAGATTAAACAATACGAAATGCATAACTTATCTCAAGGGCACAAGGGTTAAGTATAAACAAATCAGCTGCTAAGGGATTTAATTTTCTGCAAGGTGAAAACAACTATAAGTACTAAAATTATGCATATTTTGATAACCCTTGACATAGACTACAGTAGATCTGGACTTGACACGAAAATGGAACTTTGCAGTAAGGGACCCAACATTGGAGAACAAACCCCCAAGTTTGAACCTGGAAACCTCGAAAATATCACATTTTCACGGTTTCGAGGTTCGAGCTTGGGGATTCGTTCCATCTTCGTGTCAAATCCAGATCTACTGTAGGCTATGCCCTTAAGTATCCAGGTATTTATACATCATTATAGTAATAAGTTATTTTGATGAAAATACTGGTTATGTTGCAATGTTTATAGATTTTATGGAAAGCCATTCTTTAGCTCTTTTTAATGTGTCACATAAATACAGGATTGACCAATAACCTCTTCTGTGTTATTTGTGAAATTAGTTTCCTGGACAACTCAACCAATACTAGTTCTGCCAAGGCCAACTAAACCGATTCCATTCTGAATTGCACACTAAAAAATCAAAGGTATAACAAGTGTACGAACATAATACATAAAGTCGTTGAGTAAATTGATGGTGATTAACCTTTTTATTCTTATATAAAATGGGTATATTATCAACATTTTGAATTACTAACCTAGCTTAACATTTGTGGTTAACATTCCATGAACGAACATAATAACGTGTACTCCTTGGATGTACTCCTCACATTTAGTGAAGGAAAATATAATGCCTCTGTATCCTACTGTGTGTCATTCAAGGTGACTAAAGGGGGGGGGGGGGGTAGTGTATGGACCTAAAGTCATCCTATATAGTAAAGTCTTGTTATGGTACTGTATTGTAGCACTGGTAAAGCTGGTGTGGTGCAAATACTGCAAGGGGGACTTTGCTGAGGCACTGTTAGCACTATGGCAACATCTGACACAGTGGTGATATATGATAGGGCAATGTAATAGCAGCACTTTAAATTACTATACAGTATGCTAACTACTGTAAGGCAAACCTGTGTGACTCATTACAATGTTATTGGAAAAGTATGTTACACCATTGTATTTAAGCATTTAACACATTATGAGCGGGCGGGTAAGTTTTTTTCCACTACGCGCCCAGCGTTTTTTTTTTACCATAAATGGCCTTGTTTCCGTGCTCTTTTTCATGCATAAACAAGAGCCAGACCGTAATACAATTATGTATCCCTAAAAGGGCGTAAATTGAGCTTTCCAATGACACCTGAACCATCCTTCTATGATCACTGGTTGTATTGCAACGATCGTGCAATCGAAGGGCAAAAACGCTAAAATACGGTCATTTCGTTACATAATTACGTGTGTAGCGAGGGAGGGATGGTGGATGTGTGTGGAGTATATGTCAGTAGGTCCACGGCCGCCGTGGCGAGCGGTCATGAGATAACCTACACTCCTCCCGTCGCTCGTCTCTCTCTCAGAGCCAATATTGCGCCAAAATTGCACTACGGACTTAAGTCGGGCCCCGCCACATAGTCCAGATTTTTAGATACGGACTTAAGTCGGGCCCCGCTAAAGAAGGGTTAAACCCACTGTTTTCTGGGGGGGTAAGAAGGATATACTGATGGGCACTCTACTTTACTCTGGTTGTTGGTTGAGTTGGCGCTGGTTGAGAGCTACTGGATGCTATGATCTATTGGTTGAGTGGTCCTATGTCACCGTACAATAGATACTACTCCTTGGGTAAGTGTCACTTTTTTTAAATACATAAAATAAAATAAATTCCAAAAAGCGACTGTCAGATAGTTAATTAACCCTCAGAGTCCACAAATATGCAGTAATTTTGGCTACCACTAGACGATTCTACTCAGCTTAGGAAGTCTATCAGAGGATCATAGGTGTAAAGACTATATTAATCAATAAACAAATGCTTCTATAGCTGAAAACAAATAGTCCATGATAGCCTCAATAAAAAAAAATAATAATATATATCATTGTGTCAATAGGGACAACACATATGAACCTTTTATATACATATGCCAAACCGTGCACTTATGTTATCTAAGGAGTGTCATATGAAAGGATTGCCGGAATACGGATCAATTTAGATTTATATTTTATAAAATACAGTTTCAATCTAAACGTGGATATTTATAATTGATTTTTGTTTTCAATTAGTTTAACCAGACCACATGAGCTCCTTACTAGAACAATTAGTTTAACCAGACCATGAGCTCCTTACTAGAACAATTACTTTAACCAGACCATGAGCTCCTTACTAGAACAATCATAAGGTTGGCTTAACCTTATTTGGTCCGAGAGAGATCTTTTTGGATTCCCTTGTTTTGCTCCATTAGTTTGGAGATTTTAAAGAAGTGTCAACCCCCTTAGTTTGGTGATAATAAGACGCTTCACCCCATTCAATTGTCAATTTCTTATGTCTGAGCGACGGCGAGCCTGTAACTTAAAAGTAAGCGGCTTGTGGTCGGGACATTTTTCTATCGAAAAATGCAAACATTTAGTTTGAAGGAGGTCTATGTGTCATTTTTTAGTTTGAAGGAAGTCTGGGAAGGCGTTTTATTAGCTTAGGGGACAAACTAGAATGCTCGAAAATGGCAAAAGCAAACAAAATCTTCAATAATATTAAACAAACCATCATAACAACCCACAAGACATCGGACCATATAGTGTTAATGATATACTGTTCAGTTGGGTCCAGGTTCAAGCTGGACACTACCAGCAATGACATGAGAAGAAATATGCCTTAATTGGATAAGCGTTGCTTAATTCTTTGTGGCTCTATATTAACACTGTTCTCTATGGATGTCATAATATTATTTTGACGTCATACAAAATTAACCTTTTACTTTACACATCAAGACATTTGATGTTTGTATATTAAACATAAATTTTGCATCAAAAGGCCAGATTTCGAAGTATTCAGTAATGCCAGAGACTTTAATGCTTAAATAAAAAAGTGATTCAGGTGTCTAGCTTGACGGTGTGATAATTGTTTCAGGCAGACATGTTCTGCGATTACTCACTGTTTTTAATTTTATTTATTTTGTGTTTCTTTAGATGAGATTTTGTCCTATGATCCCACATCTTTAGGTGTGTCCCAAGGTGCAGCTTCCTCCATGTGTACAGACTTGCTTCACATCACATGCCCAAACCATCCAGGCCTGTTTGTCTGCTTCGCTGACACTGCTGATACCAAACTACCTCCTCAACTCCGCATTTGATATCCTATCTTCCACACATCCATCCCACCATAGGTAATGGTGTGCAAATGACACATAGATTAAAACTATAGATTATGTTGGTTTAGTCTCATATTCTTTATTGATTATGGTGTCCTGCTTGCAAATTACCCCGACTGTAGACCTACATCTGTTTTGATAAATTTGAATACATATATTCATAAACATTAATTGCTGGTATAAGAGTTATATATTTAGGATCATTCAGGATGTTTCTTCAGTTTTGATAATCAATTAGTTCATTGATTAGGTTACAAGTAGCCTACAGTACAGATACTTATTAGTTTTTACATATACAGTATATCTTACAGGTAGATGAATTTCATATGATATTAAAGGATTACAGGTATGGACACCATTTATGATAGAGGGAGCATTCTTGTTATATAGGAAATATAACCCATACTTGGCGATGCAAATATTTAATTCTCCAAACAGTTTCGATGACGAATCTATTCATTGAAAATTAAATATATTCCATGTTCCATATTTCCACTGAAGAAGGTGAAAGTTGCACCAAAACTGTTTGGAATAAGATATGTTCTGTCTGATAATGTAGGTCTTATCTCCTGATAATGTAGGTCTCATCTCCTGATAATGTAGGTCTTATCTCCTATTCCAATGATCTCCCCAGTGGGATTTCCCTTCTTGTTATGTATTCAGATATGCCATAGTCTCTAGGCAACTCATAAACATTTGTGGACTTCACCCGTTTTTGAGAATGGAAGTATATCTCAGAAAACAAATGTATAACATTTAATATAATTGTATATACATCAACTACATAACTGTATATACTGTTTATTGAGAAGCAAGGTCTATCCACAAACCAAGCCACATAGTTATACTTGCACACAGGAAAACATAGTGATCCACAATTTCTTAAGAGTGGGCTAGAGACTATGGCAACAGAGTATACTAGTACTTATGTCCCTTTTTTCACCGTATTAATTCCCTCTCATAAAAGTATGACCGTAGATATTATATTTTTGTTTAAAGAGATATTTTATAAATTTCACTTACAACATTATGCTTAGCAATTCGTGTAGTAGTCTATGCCCCTCTATTTATTCATATACATGTACAGTATTTATTCATATACATGTACAGTATTTATTCATACATGTACAGTATTTATTCATATACAGCCTACAGTATTTATTCATATACAGCCTACAGTATTTATTCATATACAGCCTACAGTATTTATTCATACATGTACAGTATTTATTCATATACATGTACAGTATTTATTCATATACATGTACAGTATTTATTCATATACATGTACAGTATTTATTCGTATACATGTACAGTATTTATTCATATACAGCCTACAGTATTTATTCATATACAGCCTACAGTATTTATTCATATACAGCCTACAGTATTTATTCATATACATGTACAGTATTTATTTATGTAGTTGTATACATTATCCATGTGTCCTGCATGAACAGGAACAAACGAGCACAAAAATGCATAAATAAGACAAACATGGACATTCACTTTCAGACTATCGCTCGCATGCTCACCGTCTTGCCATTTGCAGAAAATATTTAGAGAGCACAAAATAATATAACTATTTTATTTATTATTTTTGTTACTGTACTTACAAGCCTACAACTTCCCCAAATGGTTTCTATAAAGCCGGCATCACGCGAGCGCTTTTTCCCTCAGCATTTATCCTTAGAACTGGTCTGGCAGCTTATGAGGTCAACATTTATCATCTCTCAGTAACCTATATTCATCTACCATCAGTCTAGTTTCCCATATCAGTGTACAATATTCCAGAAATGTTTGCCAGAAAATTTTTGATCATCGAATGTTGACTATGATTGCTCTCGTGTGATACCGGCTTAAGGCAACTGAATTACGAGTATGATACCACTGTGATCTCAGACTGTGGAATATAGCTTTATTCTTTATAATAGTTACCAAGTACTAGTTAAATCCCAGTACAAGTAGTTCCCTAACACTGTGGCATCATTAACTTTGGTTCATCACATCCTGGTTATATTATAGATAACGTATGCACATTTATTACAGATTACTTTTTGCCCAAACTTCAGAATACAATATTAATATTCATAAAGATGGCATCTCATTGCATAACTGTCAATGGTAACGCGTCCGACTCATATACAGGGGGTGTTCACCACCCCATGGGGATGTATGTATATACTGTATACAGTATACTGTATATACTCAGGCACATACCCCATAGCTGGGGGTGGTCGACTCGATACAAAGCCCGAACAGGTAAAAAAAAAAAAAAAAAAAAAAAAAAAAAAATCACATGCATCTAGGTCACCCTATGGGTACCCTAAAGATGTTTGGCAAGAAGGCATGGATAACGTACTTCTCATTACAATGGCAGACAATAGAAGTGCTGTCTACCAGTGTCTGAAGTACACAAATGATGTAAATATTCCCACTTCCCCTAGTATCGATATTCTCGGTGTAACCTTAACTACTAACTTGAGCTGGACACATTATGTTAGAAGCATTGCTAAGAATGCCTCTAAAATGTGGGACTCCTGTACAGAGTTCGAGAATTATTCACTGATGAGCAGTTGGCCGTAATATATAAACGTCATGTGCGTTCTCAGATGGATTACTGTTCACCTCTGTGGAGTGGAAGTGGAGTGGTTGCATTGAGGCAGTTGGAAAAAATTCAAAATAAAGCTATTAGATTAATCAATAACCCTACAATCACACAGGACCTTCCTACATTATCCATACGAAGAAACGTTGCATCCCTTGCATTATTCTACAGATATTTTCACAGCAATTGTTCCGAGGAACTTGCTTCAATTGTGCCGCCTCTCCACATCTTTCCCCGTAGAACTAGGGCAGCTGAGAGCGCCCATGAATTTACACTTTCTCCTCCACAATGCAAAACTTCTGCTTAGCAAAATTCATTTATCCCCAGAACTACTACTCTTTGGAATTCACTTCCCTCGAGTTGCTTTCCACAAACTTACAATCTACAACAGTTTAAATCCAGTTGTTACAAACATTTTTTGAATGGAGCATGCCTTTAGACACATGGACCTTCTTGTTGTATCTGTGTTTTTCTTTCCTCCGTTCATTGTCTCTTAAAAAACAAAAAAAACAAAATATATATCCTAGCACCTGATCACCTTGGACCAAGCTGATTATACTGGCTGAAGACTACAATCACAGCCATTCCAACAGTAGGATAACATGCCACATGCACGTCACCCACTATATACAACTATGGGCGGTTGGGCTAACAATCCTCCCGCGAAGAATAACTAGATATTTGAACTAATTGCCTTTGAATATGGAGGTGATTAACTCATGACCACCCCAGGGGGATCTAGGTGTCTGGCAATAGATTAATAATTAGGATTAGACTAACATAAAAATAAACTAACTTATTCTAGGATCGGGTAGGAGTATCTTTAGGTTAGGTTAGGTTAGATTTATATGTTGGTCCAATGATAAAGGACAATCAAGATAAAGCACTGAATATCGCCTCTCACACCTCATTTTTGATTATTATTAATACATAGGGGTATTCTGGAAGTTTGGACCAAATATAATGAATACTATGAGTGTGTGTTGTACAAGATTACACACATCCTGATTACTTGTTCAGTTATCTTTGGTGGCTTGTATAATATAAGAGGAGATAAATATGTGTGTTTGTTGATGTTGGAGTGTGAATATGAATTGTTTTTATAAAGTGTGTTGCCTTGTTACATTTAACGTATCTGATCCGTGACCCTGTTAATAAAGCTACAACTTTACTTTAGTTTATTTACCCTTTTGTAAAATTATGAAGGATTATGAAAATATGTTTGTGTATGGCGACACCATAGATACAGAGTGTAGGCCTACACTATAGGCAGATACTGACTGCACTTACAAAAAACTGATACCTTCGAGGATAAATGGATAGTATTTGTCTCAGAGTTTACAGATAGTTGCAATGTGTTATGGAAGTCGGGGAATGTAATCTTATGACATTATAATCCAGCTGATTATAGGGAGGCTGGATCAAGCAACCAACCCATACTCGTTGAACCAACCAGAAGCCAACACAGTTGCCAAGTGAGCATATTATTACGCTACAATATTCGCTTGCAATTAGCATCACCGTTAAACTATTATATATATTAATAGGAACACAAAATCAATATCCAACGCATTTTGGTTATTCATAAAAGATGTTTAGTTAAATTGATCTACCTATTCTATAAATAAATAGCTATATTTGATCATTTTCATGTTTAGTTTTGCCATAGCAATGGTTTGGGAATAATCTAACGATTTCTGTTATTTTGATTGGCAATCCTGACTCAGGCATTTAATCAAGTCAGTATACGCCAGTATGTTGACCGGTGAGGTGTGCGTGTGTTCTCCGGGAGTGATTTTGTTTGCGATATACCAAGTGTGGCGTAAGTTGTGTCTTATATTACACTGGTAATAACGCTGACAACGATTAACATGCAAGTGATAAGGCTCATCCAAGAGTCATATATGGACTAGGAGGTGTAGAAGAAAAAAAACTAGGGTATATTTACCGTTTTCTTCCTGGAAGCCATGGCACTGCGTACACTCGAGGATATAAATAGTGGCTCTATTGAAGCTTCGAACTGCACAAGCGAACCTTCACAATGTAAATATTAGGCAGGGATTTAGTGACATGATTCAAGTATATAACCTAATCGGCTGCAGAAATACCGGTCAATATAAAGTTTATGTAATTAGATTGCTAAAAAATAGTTTAGATTTTTTAAATCTGTTTTAGAGTTGTGTAAGGGTGTTTTGATGTGTGATAATATTATGAAATGCATATTTACCTATTAACCCGTACAGTTCCAGCGACCGCTGGGAGCCATCACCTATTTTTAGCGGTGTAGCGCTGCCAATAACGAGTGAAGCGTGGCTAATTGTTAGCATAGATCTAGCATGAAGTGTTGGCAACACTGCCCAAGCACAGTGAGCCTCCCCAAAGCCTCTGTCTCGCTCGGTCGCTCCCTCCTCAGTACTAGCACTTATGAGTGGCGGATATGTCTCGCCCCGTCCGCCATCAATCTCGCTACCTTGGGCTAGACAAAGCCGCAGATCTCGCCACAGAAACAATAGTGAATTCTAGTGATGAAGAGGCCATTAGTGCAAGCTCTGGTGAAGAATATATTCCTACTATGGAAGATTTATCATGTATAGAGATTCCAACCCTCCCGAGCCCCAGTCCTAGCCCAGTGAAACAGACCAGAAAGGCGGGAATTCGTGGTGGTAAACGGCCAACATTACCACTATGTTTTTCGACGATAGGCGATGAGGATAGTAGTGATGATGATATCCCTCTAGCCTATCTATATCCTAGCCATAGACAAAGTGAAAGTGGGGCGCCTGGGTCACGGACGAAGGGAGCAGGGAGGAAGGGTAGAGGTGGAGGTCAGCCACCACCACCACCACTACCACCACCACCTCTACCACCACTCTTAGCGCCGGCTCGACCACATCATGTACCTTTTATGGTAAGAAAACAAAGTTTGAAGAGCTGTATCATGGTGATGAGGAAGGTGATGACGAAGATGATGATGATGAAGATGAACAACCTCTGCCACCACGACACCAGCAGAGGCTTGGTAGGCCCGGGTCACCCTTATCTGGTCCCGGCTCTGCCCCTGACCCAACCTCCACAGCCTACCCTGCCTCCACATCCTACCCGGCCTACCCTGCTTCTACAGCCTACCCTGCCTCTACAGCCTACCCGGCCTACCCTGCTTCTACAGCCTACCCTGCCTCCCCTGCTACTGCTCGTAAGCATGAACCTTCCTCAAGTCCCCTTGACCTTCCTATCCCACCCAGCCATCCTGCCTCACCTACCTTGTTTGCCTCACCTCCCGTTCTGCCTCACTTCCCCTGTCTGCCTCACCTACCCACCCTGCCTTACCTACCCACCATGCCTAATCAACCCTTTCTGCCTCACATCGTACCTTGGATCCTCCCCATCGTTATCTACAAGTTTCTGGCGAGCAAATTGAGAATGTGGATACTCTGCATTTGTTAGGAGTTACTCTTGATCCCAAACTTACTTTTGAAAGGCATATTCGTTCTTTCTCCTCTACTATTTCCCCCAAAAATTGGTCTGCTTCGCAAGGTTTATAAAACATTTGCTTGTGACGCCACAGTTATCAAGTCTTTTTATGCTTTTATTTTGCCACATTTCGAGTACTGCTCACCTGTCTGGTTGTCAGCAGCTGACTGCCATCTCAAGTTGCTTGACAGGTCGCTAAATTCCATCAGTTTTATTCTACCTCATTTGTCTCTTGATCTGTGTCATCGACGTAAAGTTGGTGCCCTTAGTCTTTTATTTAAAGTTTTGGTATATATTAAGCAAACCACCCACCAATTTTCATGACAATTTTGAAATGCATGTTGGAATCCCTATAAACTGTACTTCATTTTTATGTAAGTTTGATAATTTGGAAAACTCGATTAAGGGAGAAAATTAACATTGAAAATGATGTGTAAAAAGTCTCCCATAAACGGCGGCCCGCTATCTTATTGTAATTTGCGGCCTAATTTCGTCCGTTAATTAACTTTCTCCTTAATTGGACCCCCTATGAAGTACAACAGATTATGATGACATAAGTGACGGGTGTTTAGAGAGGGCAGAGCTCCCCCTTCAACATATTACGTGTCCCACAGTAACTTCTATTATATAAACAACCCAAGATTTTCACACATTTTTAAAATTTCATTTAGGATGTAATATAACCTATACTCCATGTTAAAATAAGTGTTAACCCTCGAAAAATTCTATTAAGGGAGATACAGAACCTAGAACCTGTAACCTGTAACGATATTTGTCCAGTGTTTCCCACAGACGCCACCCCGCTAGGTCAGCCATGTTGATACTATAATTGAGGAGCGCTTTTATCGTAAATATTCGAATATAACGCCCTCTGCCTTTCTCTATGTGAACTAATGATCAACACGTCACTATGTTTCTGCCATATTATTGGTTATTTTGTTGTATACGTCACCATACGTCACGGTATTGAAGGAGTCACCCAATCATGGATTAATATATGGACAATTACGTCATTTTAGTCAGCCAATGAGTGCATTGAACTCCAGCCCACCGACAGGCAGCATGGTTTTACATGTCAGTTGCAGGATGGCCAGTGTCTGTAGTGGTTGTGCACTTACCCCTGAACAATAATTATACAAATTTCTCAAAACAACCAGGCAGCCCTTAAGATACTTACAGACCACGGTATATTGCCTACAAGTGTTGAGTGTCCTAGGTGTGGACATCCTTGCCATTACCGGCCAGATAAAGGTCACTGGCGGTGTACACACCATTATTACGAGAAGTCCAGAACACGCCGTCACTGTCCCTTTGTTACATAAGGTTGGTTATTTTTATTATTATAGATGTAAACATTTATATAAAGTTTATTTGCACCTATAGTGTTTTTTCGGTATTATTCTAGCGTTACTTACACAGCGCACCCATCAATTTCTATGACTTCATTCCTATATATGTCAGTAGAGGCGGAAATGCATTAAAGCAATTATAGCTACTGTAAAAAACATAGACGGCACACAACACGACTCGGCGGACCTCTTTCTCCCTGCATTTCAGTCTAATTAACACTAGGAATTGACCTAATTTTCTATCCAATGTACTATCCAACCAGCGGGGGTGTGGGGGCGGCAGCCCCCACCCATAATACTAGGTTAGGTTAGGTAAGGTTGGTAGGTTAGGCTAAAACTTTTATGTTGCTTAATTGTTGGATAATGGATAATGAGCTTACTGGGTAAGTTCATTTTCTATCCCATGTACCATCCAACCAGCGGGGGTGTGGGGGCGGCAGCCCCCACTCATAATACTAGGTTAGGTTAGGTAAGGTTGGCAGGTTAGGCTAATATCTTTAATGTAGCTTAATTGTTGGATAATGGATAATTAGCTTACTGGGTTTTTGGAATAAGTTCTTCAATATTTTTCTTTATTTTCATCTTTTACCCCACAATTTCCCTGATCTTCATAGCCCTCCCACTATCGGGCAACATAGATGATGATTTCAATTAATCACGGGGGGGGGGGGGGGGGGAGAGCAGAGCTCTCCCACACCCCATCCTGTATCCAATGGCGAAGAGTTGGCTGGCATTTTCTACATTTTCAGCTTTTATGAAGCCTAACAATTGTCCAATCCGAGCCAACTTTTGCCAAAACATGACTGTTTTTTTTCATTTTGGGGTTTTCTTAAGTTGAAAAACAAGAAAACCTGAGCCAACTTTTTTTTTGCCACTTTCTGACTTTTATGAAGCTGAAAAATCTTAAAATCCGAGCCAACTTTTGCCAAAACTTGGCTCGAGTTTTTTAATTTTGGGGTTTTCTTAAGTTGAAAAACAAGAAAACCCGAGCCAACTTCTTTTTTGCACTTACTGTCTTTTATGCAGCTGAAAAATCTTAAAATCCGAGCCAACTTTTGCCAAAACTTGGCTCGGGTTTTTTCATTTTGGAGTTTTCTCAAGTTGAAAAACAACAAAACCCGAGCCAACTTTCATCATAAAAACCCTTATATCGCCTTTTTGTCTTTAACCCCACATTTTCCCTGATCTTCATAGCCCTCCCCACTATCGGGCGCCGTGTCTTAAGATCGTTGGATAAAGGGGAAAACTATTTTTGCGGAGGTTGAAACTAATGCCAATCACTATATATTGATGCAAATAAACTAAAACTAACCAAAAAAATAATGAAAATAATTGGTGGGTGGTTTCCTTAATATTTTCCAAAGTTTTTAACAACCCTCAGCATCCCTTACATGGGGTTCTGCCTGGGCCCTATGTCCGGGCTCGTGCAACTAGATTCGCAAGCAATCTTAATGATCTTGCCATGAGCCGTGTTAATTTTTCTACTACACTGGTTTCACGGTGCTTTGTACCGGCCATGGTTGACTTGTGGAATAAGTTGCAAAATGAGCTAGTCAATTCAGCTAATATCTCCATTTTTAAGTCTAGAGTTAATGCTTTTTTGCAGCGTTAATTCTAATTTTTAAACTTATTTTATTCTATTTGATTGTATTATATTTATGCTTGATATCCTCCACTGCATAATATGTTATCTGTGTTTAATATATGTACATGTACAGTACAGTATACAGTATATGTTTTTATTTTTTCCTAAGTTGCCGTAGTCTCTCTCCAGTGCCTCCGGGTGTTTTGTGTGGATTGATCTTGATGGTGTTTCTGCACCCTGGTTGGAGACTTCGGCATCTTCTATAATAATAATAATCCCATGTCTGCCTCACCTACCCACCCTGCCTTACCTACCCACCCTGCCATACCTACCCACCCTGCATCATCAACCCTGTCTGCCTCACCTGCCCACCATTCCTTACCTGCCCATCCTGCCTCATCTACCATGTCTGACTCACCTACTCACCATGCCATATCTACCATGTCTGACTCACCTAATCACCATGCCATATCTACCATGTCTGCCTGCCTCATTTGACTGGTGTACCAGACTATTGTTTTGGGCCACACCCCTCTCTCCAGTCAGAATTTTGGCTGGACACGGATCGGTGGCCCCACCAGGTAAGATACCTCATCTACCATGTCTGCCTCATCTACCCACCCTGCCATATCTACCATGTCTGCCTGCCTCATCTACCATGTCTGCCTCACCTACCAAACCTTCCTCTCCCTCTCCCTACCTCCTCTCTCTCCCTCTCCCTTCCTACCTCCTCCTCCTCCCTCTCCTGATCCCTTCCTACCTCCTCCCTCTCCTCCTGCTCCTGCCCCATGACCTTCAGCACGGGTTGTTCGAGTTCGAGGACAACCAAGAGCCTGTGTTCATGCCACGCCACACGGCAGAACCGGCCCTGGCAGATCCAGCCGTGGCAGAGCCAAACACGGCAGAGACACTGCCGGCAGAGCCTGTGGATGTGCGAGGGGGCCACCCTGTCCTGCCCGTCCCACTCAAGATGAGGACATTGACTACCTGGATTTTGCGAACTCCTCAGACTCCGGGGAGTTTAGGGACAATGGGGGTCATGGTCTGGGTCCCTCTCTTCCATTACCCACCTCAGCCGAAGACCTCAGAAATTGGCATTGGGAGGATGCCGATGGTTTTGAGCCCCATGTCTTCGACTTCCAGGGCGAGGAGCATGTCGGACCAACTGGACCCTTTAACGACAACTCCACACGCAGGGAGTTTTTTACATACTTCCTGAAACCTGCAATTGTTGACATGATTGTCCAGGAAACCAACAATTATACAACAATGGTTACCGGTTGGCGACCCGTCTGACATCTCCGACCTCCGTACGCCTTACTTGGGAGCCTCTCAGTCGATACATTTTATATATTCATGACGATTGTGCTACTGATAGGTGTTGTGAAAACTCCAGCATCCAAAAGTACTGGGCATTGGCTCCCTTGATATCGACCCCCATCTTCGGCAAGCAGATGACCCGTAATTGATTCCAGGCAATTATGGGCAACTTGCACTTCTCTAGCTCCCTCGACGAACATCTCAGGATTATTGCTAGAGAAATGAAGGTTCCCATGTATCGAGTACGGCCGATCTGCAAGGCATTCCGGGACATGTTGCGGAACAGCATGAACCCGTACGAGAAGATAAACATCGACGAGAGCCTGATCTTCTGACGGGGAAATCTTGGATTCCGCCAGTACATGCCGCTGAAACAACACCGCTATGGCCTCAAAGTGTTCGTCATGTGTGAATGTAAGACTGGCTTCATCCTTGATATCATCTTGTACATGGGGAAGAAGACGGAGGCCACAGATCACACAAACCTTGGGCTCTCTGGGTCGATCGTAACGACCATGATGGAGCCGTACCTCATCCTGGGCCACACGCTGTAAGTCGACAACTGGTACATGAGCCACACCCTGCTCAAGTGGCTGTGGGACCACGAGATGGTTGCATGTGGTACGGTAACAGGCTGGGTATGCCAAATTTGCCAGATCGTCGGGAGGCTGGCAGTATCATCAACAAGTCGTCGCACAACATCTTGCTGGTCTGTTGGATGGACAACAGCGACGTCAACCTCCTGATGACGGTACACCTAGCCGGATTTGAACCATCGGGTCGCCGTCGACAGGGTACGGGGGAAGTAGTCGACAAGCAAATTTGTGTCAACGACTACAATCTCAACATGAGGCTTGTTGACAAGCAAGACTCCGTCATCTCCTCCGGTGACTGTGTCCGCAAGACGATGAGGTGGTACAATAAGTTATTCTTTCACCTCATGACCATGATCACATACAATGCCCACGTCCTCCACTGACACTGCACTGGGAAGAAGGAGACCATGGAGGACTACGTCATCAGACTGGCACATGAACTCTTGGCGGTCAAGCTCCAAGAGATTCAAGCGAAACATGGGGAAAACCGCCCGGTCGACAGACCAGTACCAGCCGGCCCCACCAGACTCACAGACCGTCACTTTGTGAGGCAACTGCCACCCAATCCACAAAAGGAGAGGTCCTCACGAAGGTTTCACGTTTGCTCCCACACAACCCAAAGGTAGGAGAAGCAGAAAGACACCCGGTACTACTGCCGCGAGTGTGACCAGGCACTCTGCCTAGAGGGGTATTTTGAAGAGTACCACACCATGATCAACTTCTATGTGGTGTGGTAAAAATGCAACATGTGACGCTCACCGCTTCTCCCAGAACCGCATGGCTTACTCGCTAGGACTCGCCAGGGCAGAGAATGTAGCTACAGACTACCTATCATTGTGTACTTTCTTTCTCGAGAAAGCTTGTGTTGCAGACAGTTCAGAACTGTTCTTTATTTTCGTCTGTCACAATCCTTTCTATTTTATTTAGTCAATTGAAAGTATTGTGTTAAATAGTTGAATGATGGGAAGGCGAGCGGGAGAGAGAGAGAGAGAGAGACCAGGTGGTGTGACTTGGTGGTGAGTGTGGCGCGTGGCCGGCCCCCTTACATAGGCCTCGCGGGATTCGTTGCCTCCTGCCTAACACGGCCTACTAGGCGGCTGCTTACTGGGCGACTGTCGCGCGCCCTCGTGCCATTCCTGCGAACTGGGACTCCACCCTTGCGGTCCCTGGAAATATCCTGGTCAGATCCGTCCCAGACAGCATACTCTAAGCATCTCCCTTGAACTGTTCCACGCTCTTGTCTTAGAATCTTTCTCTTCTACTGCCTCTATCATTTCCACTACTTCCTCACCTTTTATTAATATCAATCCCCCTCTGGTTCCCTGCATCCACACCTTGAATTGGTGGCCAGACTGTATTATATGCTGGATCTCACATTTCTTATGTACTAGGCTAAGGTTGGAGATAGTCATTGTCTTTTTTGGGAGATTGTATTGCTCGGACTGTCTCCATCAATCACTAATGTTCCTACAGGGTTAAATATTGCTAGACTAGGGATCAGGTACCTTGCTGTTGGTGTTTTCACTGTGTTTAGGCTACTTTTGAGCTGCACGACACTACGGATTCTGTGGGTTACCTGGGTGGATCTTTTGTCTGTGTACCTTGGAGTTTAGACTGTGTAGTGCGTGAGGGCTGCTTGCCTAATCCACCCAACACTGTTCTAACTCTATTTGCTTTTACTTTTGAGGGTCGCCAGTAGGATACTCGATACTTGTGATCGAGAATCCTCAAGAGAGCACCCCTTCATATTAACGTAATCAGGCCGCACAGACCCAAGGTCCACACTAGGCTAGGAGCTGCCTTGCTCCACCAGAATTCTGTACCTTTGCGCATCCCAGCTAGACTTTATTAACCCGGGTAGACATTAGCTGGATTAGATCATATACTCTTTTATGCATACCATTATTTCTACACAAGCATTTTGAGGTCTAGGTTGCTGTAGAGAGACACAACCAGCATAGACCGGTTTTGTTAATAGGAGTACTACTTTTTCGTGGCGACCATTATTACTGTTGCACAGCTTATAATATTCTTGTGTCCAATAACATTATAGGTCCAGCCTTTTTGTGTATTTAGCCTACACGTGCATTGTCCTGCCTCCTGCTATTTTGTGGTTCCATTTCCGATACGTTCTTCTTAGTAGCATCCGACATTATTCAGAAGATTCCTTGTTCGATGCTTGAGGACTTTACAAAACTTTTTTTCATAAAGGAGTGACAGATATTATTGATTAGAGTAACGTTAAGTAAACCTTCTTCTTGTTTGCATTAGATCACTCTTGTGATTTAATTAACTCATTGCGACATATATGACGCGATCGCGTCATATGAATAAGTCCACCAAAAACTCATATGACGCGATCGCGTCATATGGACTTATCTCTATACCTCTCCAATAAGTTTATGACGCAATTTTGCGCCATATGAGCTCAGTAACTCCGATAAGTTACCATACGATAAAACCGTTGGTGGCAACCTCAGCCTCCTGCGATATTTCTAACGGCCGCAGTGTTGTTGTGAGTGTAGTGCGAGGCAGTGGCAATGATCCTGGGGCTCCCGCCTCCTCGGACTTACTGGAACATAATATGTCTGGGGGAGTTAAGTTAACTATCTTTTCCTTGTGTACCATAACTAAGCAACCATATGTTATAGGTAATAGGCTGTTTCAGAGAACATCAGCCTATAGTAGAAGCACATAGATACTGAGAGTTAAGATACCCCGCTATCGCAGATATAACTCTGGAGGGTATATGTGTTCTTTGTTCGACGGGATTATATATCAGGGGTTGGATCTAGCGTTTCCGTTGTTGCATTTATGCCAGTCTAGTCCAATGTATAAGAGCCACTGATTTATAGGAGACCCGATCGTAACAAACAAAATAACTAACTAAAAACAGTATAAAACTAAAGGAAATACTGAAGAAATACCTTTTATACTAAATAACAAATTTAAGAAATAACTAAGTAACAGTGAATGAATAAGTGAATATAAATGATAAACAACAATGAATGAATAAGTGAATACAAATGATAAACAACAATGAATGAATAAGTGAATATAAATGATAAACAACAGTGAATGAATAAGTGAATATAAATGATAAACAACAATGAATCAATAAGTGAATATAAATGATAAACAACAATGAATCAATAAGTGAATATAAATAATAAACAACAGTGAATGAATAAGTGAATACAAAAGATACATAACAGTGAATAAATATCTATATATCTCTGAGTACATAACTAAATAATGCAGTGACTAGATAACTAAATATGTAACTTAATAAATATCTAAATAACTGAATATATACATTTAGTAACAGTGAATGTAAATGATAAACAACAGTGAATGAATAAACAAATAAAAATGATACATAACAGTGAATAGATAACTAAATATATAATTGAATAAACATCTAAAATATAACTGTGAATATATAATAACTAAATAGCCAACTAGGCTAAATAAATAACTGTGAATAACTAACTAAATAACTGAGTTTATAACTAAACCGTGAATACATAACTAAATAACTGTGAGTAAATAACTAAGTGAATACATAACCAAATATATTACTGTGAATAAACATCTAAATGACTGTGAATATACAATAACTGAATGGCCACCTAAATAAATAACTGTGAATAAATACATATAATAACTGTGAAGTGATACACAGTGGATTTAGGCCTACAGGGTATACCAATGTATAATCAAACAAGCCAATAATGTTATCTCCAGGTGGTTTGAAACAAACATTCATAACTGTGATAGTGACACAGTAGTGACTGTGATATGAACTGTAGAGACTGAGGAGGCTCCATATCAGTCAAAAGTGCCTCCCCTGCCACCCTAGCCTTTCCTCCTCCCTCCTCCACTTCCCGCCATGCCTATCTCGCCTGGCCGAGCGAAAAATATGGCCAGGCGGTCGGTATCGGCTGGTCTTAAGACCGCTCCCAGGACCATTCTATGCACATAGGACCATCGGTGAGTAGTTTTTTATACTTCATTGATACTTTTTAGGCACTTTTCTTAATACTGGGCTGATTTTTATTTTGTTACATAACTCTGGGACTGATGGTGACTAAGATAGAAATTCCTTCTGGTACAGTACCGGTTAAACAACAATCTAAAAATATGCCCCCCTCTAGCGAAAAATCACTGTATTTGGCTATAACCGTTTGCCGTGGGATACAACATATTTTGAGGGATGGGCCACCCCCTCCCCCCCAAAACAAATAAAAATAAATAAATAAATAAAAACGAATATATTGAAATCTTCATATTATGTCAACAGTAGGGGGCACAAACCTCAAGTCGCCGAGGCTACACTCGCAGCGGATGTTAAAAACCCCACCCGCAGGCCACGATTAAAATCGATGTCTGAATTCAATTAGGTAACTTTATATTGTCCGAAATACCTATATGATAAACACGAAAAAGTTAATATGTGGGTAAGCTAACATACATATATTGTGGCTCTTATGAAGCCTTGAACCAGACAAACTAACCTTCGTGCGAATAATGGTGAAAGGATTAGATTCAGACAGTACAATCGCCTGCGCACATAGCTGGTATATTAATTTCGATAAAATTCTAACAATGGCTCCAAATCAATTATATCATAGATTTGTGTATAATTCTCTAGTTTTCCTTCGTATTTCATACATAAACACATACATAAAATTTTAAGACTGAGTGTTCCACACATAAGTGCAGTTTCAGTCTCTTGTCCTAATGGCGGCATTCCAGGCAACCCTGTTAAGGGCTGCTTCACTTGTCAAGTTCTTGGATTTGAGATCGGCGCGTATAGTCCGATCCCAGGTCTTCCTCGGTCCACCCCTTGGTGCAGCTCCCTCCACAATCACAGACCTGCATTTTTTCACCCAATTTTGTTCATCCATTCTCTCCACATGTCCATACCATCCCAGTCTACTTGTACGCATCACCTCGCTAATACTCTTTATACCTAAACGTCTCCTCAGCTCAACATTTGTTATTCTATCCTGTAGCCTGGCCCCACACATCCATCTCACCATTCTCATCTCATTACGCTCCATTCTGTTGACATCCTCTACTTTAACGGCCCATGTTTCTGAGTTATACGTCATTGCACTTCTAACACATGAGGCATACACCTTTCCCTTCAGGGGGAGGCATTCTTTTCATGGTCAGGATTGGCATCAATTCTCTGAACTTCCCCCAGCCACACCTAATTCTAGCAACAGTGGCAGCCTCAGCCCCACCACCGGCAGAGATGGTATCTCCTAGGTAACAAAACTTGTTCACCAGCTCCAAAGACTCATTTCCAAAATTCACAGCCACAGGATCATCACTTAACACAAGCTCGCCTTTGCACACTACGCACTCAAATTTCTCTATTTCTGACTTTCCCTTCGGCAGGGGCCCCTTTATTCTACTACAGCGCTTACTCCCATGGTGTACCCAACATCGACAGATGCTACATTGAATTGAGTTAACGCCCACTCCCTTTCCACACACTGCACATGGGTATGCACCGCTCTTTTCCACATTGCCTCGTCTCAAACTACAATGCATAACCTTGGTTTTGTTAATATTGACTCTTAAACCCTTGCTCGCCATGCCCTCTCTCCACTCTCTGAATTTGGCCTCAGCATCCTGCATACTGTCAGCTATTAGGACTAAATCGTCTGCATAAAACAGTTCCAACGGGAGTCCGCCTCTAAAAATTCTAGACAGCGCCTCCAAGACCATAATAAAGAGGAGGGGGCTTAACACTGAACCCTGATGGACTCCAACACGGACTGCGAACTCATCACTCAGTACACCCTTCACCCTCACCGAACTTCGCGAATCCTCATACATCTTCATTATCACACGCACCAGCCACTCTTCCACACCAAGTTTCCTCATAGCCCACTGTACAACATCTCTAGGTACCCTATCAAAGGCCTTCTCCAGGTCCACAAACACAAAGTAAAGATCCCTGCCTTTTAGTAAGTATCTTTCCTGTATCTGCCTGACTATGAAGATAGCATCGGTTGTACCACGTCCTGGCATAAAACCAAACTGCATATCATCAATAGAGATGCATTGCCTGATCAAACCCTCAAGGACTCTCTCACAGACCTTCATGATTTGGTCAAGCATTTTCAGGCCCCTATAATTTCCTCTATCTAGCGCATCCCCTTTTCCTTTGTATATATTTACTATTACACTTTTGAGCCAATCCTCTGGGATTTTCTCATCTTTAATAATGGTGTTTATCAACTCAGTGACTAAGTTTACACCAATCTCCCCTGAGGCTTTTATCATCTCAGCGACAATGTCGGAGCAACCTGGAGCTTTACCGTCCTTCATTTTATTGATTGCGTCGCTCACTACAGCTGGTGCTATCAAAGGAGGGGGCCCAGATATTGGTTTTTCGATACTAAGCTGTTCCTTATCCCATTCAAACTCTACATTTAGCAACCGTTCATAGTGTACCTTCCATGCTTCTCTGACTTCATTTTCTGCATACACAATCTTCCCATTATCATCTCTAACACACTGTTCACCTATAATATCCCTACTGTCATTTTTTAACTCGTATTTCATGTTATGTGATATGAAGAATTGGTGCAATTTAGTTTTTTATTAGCCTAACCTAACCTAGTATAATTATATAACTGAAATGCCCTTGTGTATAATGTCAGAAACCATTCAATAAATATATAAACAGATGAACGGTTATATTTGTAATGACCAACATCGAGTTGGAGCCACCGCTAGTATTATAACTTACTTTCTGATAAACTTGAAGTAGTAAACATGGAGTTAAAACTAGGACTTAGGCATGTGTTTAAATAAAGGAAACTTCATGAGCATGTCATAACTGAACCAGTGAACTTTAGACGGAATTTATCCAGTTGAACACCGGGTCGAAACCATCAATGTATTATTTAGGCAAATAATTATTTAGGCAAATATATTAGTTATGTCATGTACTTCATTGCCATATATGTCCAAACCGTCGGTACTTTATTATAATATACGCCCTAAATAACTAACACAACATCTAAGGATGTAGTATCCGGACTACGGTCGTCATGTTTACATAGGTCGTACGCTCGTGGTTTCGCTTTTGTTTTTGTTTTATTGTGTTTTTGCCCCCTGCTGGCAACATATATGATGATAACAATAACTCATGGGGGGGGGGGCAAAGCCCCCCCCCCCCCTCTCAACTGATTTTTGTAGCCCACGGCAGTCAAAATTGACGGAAATGTGATCGGGAGCGAGCGAATATGTTTTGTTGCTTTGGTGTCTTATGATTGATGGATAATGTTTGTTTTGCAATTTCCGACGGGGTTCATAAAATAACACCTACAAACAAACAAAACGAGGAAAACCAATAGAAAATACTTGTACAAATCGTTCCCGGTGTAAAACAGGATATTTACCCTTTGGACCACTTTTTACTGCAGTGCGACCAAGGATATTATATTACTAGCACGAATTCTACGGGAATGACAATACTTAGCATAATGAAGCTGATATAGATCATCTTGAGCTAATGCGTGGGAATCCATCTGAAATCTACATACCTTCATGGTCTGTGATGCTATGGTAGCAAGTTTAACTCTGTTTAGAAAGGTCCCGGGTTCGATTCCCTGACAGGGCGAGACTAATGGACAGTCTTTTAACTTTAACATCTTAAGGCTCATTGCATTTGTAAATACCGGTACCCGGTAAATATATTGAAACCTGGAGTTATTCCTATCCAAGGAAGTTAAGTGGTGTGTCCTGGTCCCTGTATATTGCACAGTAGGCCCGGATCACTCACCCGAATGTTTGATACAGGACGTTTCTTCACCAGCCCGATTCATCCCTAGCTTTAGAACCTGTTTTGTCACCGCAATTTTGGCCGTTTCGTCATCATATTTTGCAATCACTATTTCAAGGGCTTTGGACCTTTATTAAATATTAATTTTGGTAAACTGATGAACAAATAATAACTTGTTTCCTACTTGTATCATAGGACGGTAGTTATTGTTTTGGTCAATATTACCAATTTGCAACCCAGTAGGTGAAAAATAAATTTTCAATGACATGTGAAAATTCATATTTCGTCCAAGCTACTTATATAGGTTATCATTTCGGGAAAATTTATGTTATGCATCATTACGAAACAAATCTTGTATTTTTTCGTCTGGGGGGAAGAGAGTGTTTCTACAGAACAACAACAACTGTTAGTTTAGTGTTTTATGTTTCATTTTGATATTGTAATGGTTTCTAAGTTTGTATTTTATTGTTAGAAAGTTTGGAAAGCACTTTTTATTAGCATTTGCATTATTAATTGTAATTCCGATACCCCAACAATCTAGGGGAGAGTTGGGAATGCGGGGTTTACTCGATTTAGTCAACTTTGAAAAGACTAGCCTAACCTAACAACCTTACCTATAAACCTATCCTAGTATTATGGGTGGGGGTTGCCGCCCCCACACCCCCGTTGGTTGGGTATTAAAAAAAAAAGATTGACAGGGGTCGAAATAAAAGTTGATGAAGTCTACAGTTTTTACTCTGCAATCAACAGCTTTGGTTGTCGATAATAGGAAAGTACCAATACAAATGTACTGACGTCTTGTAGGTGAAACTCCACTCTGATTGGCTACTGAACATCGAGGAGGAGCCTCCAAGGAGGCTAGAATGTAAACAAAGTGTCCTGGACTGGCTGTGCAAAAATAACTGAACATTGTATAGGGGGAGTGAAAATCAAATTGACAATATACGAAAAGTAGCACTTAACCCGGGAACTGCGGGGAGACTCTTAAGAGTCAGAGGAAAAAAAAGCAACTTTTGACATCAAAAATATTTTTTATATTTTTTTTTTTTTTTTTTTTTTTGGCCCCTGGGCCATGCAAAATCTCAATCCTCTACCTCCCCTCCTTCCCCACTTTCCTCCTCTCCTTCAGTTATCACCTATTTTCCCTGTTATTCCCTTATTCTGAGGTATATTTTCGTGCTAACATTAGAAATCCGGTTGCAGTGTGTGGTCATCACTGATAGCAAGCGAATGCAAGAGAGAGAGAGAGAGTATCGATCGACTGTGTGTCAGTGGCCTTGGGGGAAATTGGCGGGAAAGCAGCTTGCCTCACCCATACATTATACAACTCGTGGGCTATATCTCCAATTTTGACCATCCAAACGCTGTTTTCACTCTTTTTATTGTTGTTTCAGGTTAATACCTTTATAATCAACCCATAATAGGCGCATATGGATAAGTATTAATGCTATTAATGGTACAATGAATATTTTAGTGACGGAAACACCTCAAATACGTCAGCACAGGGGGACGTCTCCAATTACCCCCATGCGCACTTGTTGCGCATCAGTAAGGTCCCCTGAGTAAGATAAGAGTGAACAAATATAATTATGATAAGACAGGAATCCCGTAATCGAGGAGTTGTTGTTTTGCAGAATACCTGGGAAAAGCCCAGTTTCCCAAGGTTTTCTAGTAAAATCTTGGATTTCTTACATATCTTGGATTATTTATGAATCTGTTATTTGCCCCCTGTTAGCAATATATACTGTATGATGATTACAGTAAGTCAAAGGGGGATGATGGTGGGCTCAACCTATTTTTGCATACCATGGCAGATAAAACTGCCCTCACCGGGCAGTGTCCCCTCATCGGGCAGAGTCTGTCAAACACGCTTATGTTGTTGTCCACACGGTGGTGATTAGCCAGGCAAAGTCTTCTAGTGGTTAGAGTAGGTACTCGGCAAAGCTGCTTGCGGTACGATCACCATTGGTCCGCACCAACAATAATCGCAGGACAGTTAAAGAGAGATGTAAAGTTTTATGTAGCATAATAATTGCTATGTGCATAAAAATAAAATATAATAAATTATATACAAGGTGCAGAACAAGATATGGTGTAAAGAGAGGGTTAATAAAATAAAACAATTGGGCAGTCAAGTAACAATTTTATGTGAACTTCAAGATGGACATGAGCATGACTTTACCAAGTACAGTACATGTGTATGGACCCAAATACCTGCTATACACTCTTAGCAAAAGTGAAACTCTATATAACCAAGCAGGATACCAATAAAAGGAGTATATATAAGCAGAAGCTCGACTGGAGGCAATACTCATGATTGTCTCTAATGGATTCAGCTACATTTATTTGCAGTATAATACAAGGTGAGGTGAAGGGGAGGAGTGGTGGAGTGGTCTTGCCACTGGCCTGGTAATCCAAAGGTCCTGGGTTCAAATCCCGATGTATCAATGGGAAGATATTATTGGGATGGAATTTGTGCTGTACCTGGTATCAGTGCATTACCACAAGCCCACCGAAACGTCAATAAAATACCCTCATTGTTCCCTGATTAAATAGCATTGTATGAATATTCCCATATTCAAAATATGCTATAGGGGTGCAATGCCTGGTGAGTAATCTGCTCAACAGGTGGCGTTGTGTGTGTGTAAGTGTGAGAGTCCGAGTGTAGGGGGTGAGACAGTGAAGCACGGGAACGAGGTGGCTTCAGAGATGGGGTCGTTTCGGGCCATGAGTGAGCACCGTACCTCATGTGAAGGCAAGATGGCAGGTGCTCGTTGTACTCTACGTGCTTCACATGTCTCACTCCCTAGACTGGAACAAGACCTCACGGGCTTACACGCGGGGAAACGGTTGCAAAATTATTGGTAAATCTTTTAACTCGCACGAATCTAAGAATTTCTTCTTCAATCGAGTTGTCAACTTGTGGAATAGGCTTCCCCGAGACGTTATAGACTGCAGCACCGTTGATTCATTTAAATTCCGCCTAGACAAATATCTCGCATCAAACCCGCGACTGACTGCGTTTGTAAATGAATAACTTTATCCTCCCCTCCGTTACTAACCCATATGTCCCCTACTAACTTCCTAGTCCTGCCACGTTAGTGGCAGGGCAGTAGTTCCCTTTCCAATGTTCCCTTACCCACTCTAAACCACTGTTTGGACACTTGATCCTCAGTGTTTTGGAGGACAAGCAGCCTAGAAGGGTCACTATATATGTTGTTGCTTGATTTCCTTTGTACTCCTTTGTACTTCCTTTGTACTCCTTTGCTTCACTGTTCATTGTAAAGCGGTGAATGTTAAGGCTCTCAGCCTATGCCCGAGAGGAAGTAAGTTGGAATATAGAAAAAAATAAAAATAAAATACAAAAATACCATCCAAGCAGATTGTCTCACATAATAACTGAAACGTCTCAAACAATATACGAAGTACTCAAGCAGGCGAGATTATTAGTGTGATGACCCTACCTAAATTGACATTAAATTAATATAACAATGGCATAAAGGATATGTATCAACATTAAGCTATGTCATTAGAATAAGGAGACCGTCAGGAAAAAAACACACATGAATATCCATATTACATAAAATACAGTCTCCCTTTTGTCACACCAATACTGTTCAATCGGCGGTAAAAGTTCTGTCGCCTCCACTGCCTCACCGCGACCCCCAAAAATCATAGACTCGTGAATGTATTGTGTACAAAACGTGCATTACTATGGCAAAGCAAGGCACACTGAGAGATGTGAGGGCGGAGGGTAATGTGGGAGAGGAGGGGTAACATATATTGGGTGTCTGAAGGTGGGGGAAGAGGGGCACAAGTTGTTTGAAGATAAATATCATAATTCATCATCAGCTTCCTATTTCTTGGAATATAGGTATCCAAACATCTAATTGCGTGGGAATGAATTATACTTTAATATTGACATCAAAGTCAGCATGATAAAAACACGACACATTTACAAATTTCAAATGCCATCATTAGAGTGAACTCACAAAATACGGTAAGAGCTGCAATGTCTCTCTCTCTCTCTCTCTCTCTCTCTGATGCTGAACCTATGTGTTTACCCTATAATATAATATGATGGTGAGTCAATCATCACACGATTTGCTGGTATGGTCGAAATCAGCATGTTAGACGAACATTAAATCAATAATTAATGCGTATACAATCATGGTAGAGGTGGCTTTCTAATAATAATAATAATAGTAATAGTATTAATAATACTATTTAAAGGAGTAATTCCGTACGCCAATCAGGAGACAGGGATTAGCCCAGGTGAAGAGACAAGGCTTAACCTGTAAATCTTGTCACAGGGGAATACTGCCACACCCTCGATCTCGACCCACTTGATCAAAGTTACTTCAGCTGCTTTATATTCACGAGCATCAATGTTGCGACCCCTGTTGCAGAGTTGGCCCGTTACTTTAAGCTTGATATTGGATATATATCTCAACACCCAAGCTACAACTAGTTTATTATAGTCACCGAATCTTGCCCACTCTATTATTGGACCCGGTGGCTCATTTGGTGGGGCTGTAACTGCCACTGTTTCCAGTGGCAGAAGTCCCTCACCAACAGCATGCCAAATCGTCCATTCATTTTCATGGAGCAGCCACTTTGGACCATGCCACCACAATTCGGACTTCACTAACTGGCTAGCTGTTATACCCCTAGTTATGAGATCACTAGGATTGTCTTTTGTATTTACATAATGATAAGCAACGTCTGGCAATAGGGCCCTAATCTTATCTACCCTATTCCTCACATAATCTGGCAGAGACTTCTTGCTATGTATCCAGTTGAGTACGAACTGACTATCGCACCATACATGAAAGATGTCAACATTTAACTTGCTCTCGTATGCTGCGCGTACATGTTGCACCAGACGTGCTAATAGCAGCATGGCAGTCAATTCCATTTTAGGGATACCGGAGTTACCTTTTTGACCGGGGCTATCTTGGCCCGGGCTGTAACTAAATGTGCCCCAAATGAAGTAACGACATATATGGCTACCCCGTATGCCGTGGCGCTAGCATCGCAAAACGTGTGTAATGTAACGTCACCGAACGCCGCCACTTTACGAGGTAGAGGTTTAGTACATAGGATGTCATACTCACTCAACAACAATGTCCCTTGGTCATTCAGGTCCTCAGGCAAATTGTCATCCCATCCTATTTTACGTCTCCAAACTTCCTGCATTAGAATCCTAGCTCTTATGGTAACGAGTAATGCTAGACCCAAAGGATAAAAAAATTGCGCAACTTTGCTCAACAGACTTCTTTTTGTGTGCGCTCCTGTCTGCTGAGCAAAAGTATGTCATGTTTAGGTTGCCAGATCATCCCCAAATTTCTGGACTTTTCCTGGTTATGAGATGCCGTACCGTCCACCTGTATCAAACTCTCATGATCTTCACTATTAGTAACCCACTCGCGGAGAAATAAATGTGCTTCTGTAAACAATCTACGTGCTTGCCAGTAGGTATGTAACAAATCATCCTGACTATCGCTAGAACCCTGCAAATTGTCTATATACAACCCGCGAGAGTTTACTTGTGTCCTCAAGAGTATCTGATAGATGTTTTTTGATTGTGGCATTCAACAAAAACTGTGAACACGTAGTGTGATGTTAACCACTCCGTTAGAACCGCATGGCTTGTCCTACAGTGACTCGTTAGGATCGCCAGGGCAGTGGATGTGGCTACAGTTGATGTATTATTGTGTGCTTTATTTCATATGAAAGCTTGTGTCATGGGCAGTCCAGAAAGGCTCTTTGTTTTCGCCCATGTCAAGGCTTTATATATTTAATTGCAAAGTATATGTTTTATCATTAAGTAGTAATGATAGGATTTGAGAGAGAGAGAGAGAGAGAGAGAGTAGAACAGAGTGAGAGGAGGCACGCAGTGTTTTTTGCCATGCTTGATGACGTCACGGCTGGCTGGCCTGGGATTGGTTGGAGGAGTTTTTTACCATGCTTGGTGACGTCATGTTTGGCTGGCTTCTTTGTCATTGGCTGAAGGAATTGTTACCGCTTTGCCTACGCGGCTCGAGCTAGTGCTAGTATATATACAGCTCTCTTGCCACTCTCTCCCTCAGATCTGGTTTCTAGAACGCATCCCTCTTATCCCTTTGATATCTGTCCCCCTCTCTGCACCTGAGAACCTTTTCCTCTGCCTATCTCTCATTTTCCATATCTTTCACCACCTTTTATTAATATTATACCCCCTCTGGTTAACTCTGCATAATCAGCTTCATGCTGGCCAGTTGTATTTTGCATTAAGGTCTTATATAACCCATTTATGTTTAGTTGTTAAGATAAGTTGATCACGAAGCATTGGTTGCCATTCATATTGTTCAGTACCGCTTCCTATAATTATTAGTGTTCTGCTGGATTGGATAATGCTAGACTAGGAGTCTGATACTATAAGGTATTGTTTCCGATGGGTGCTGGCTTTAGTTAAAAGCTGCACGACATACCTGAGAACTGGAGTTGATTGGGTAAATTCTAGTCTGTGTGCCATTGAGAATAGAGCATGCACGAATGAGGGCTTTTTGCCTATACCATTCTGCACTGTTCTAAGCTCATTGTTTGTCTTTGAGGTACGCCAGGAGAACGCTTAATACTTCGCTATTAAGGTTTCTCAAGAGAGCTACCCTTCATTATAACGTAATATTTGACGCACAGACTTGAGATTTGCACTAGGCTATGCGGCATGCCATGCGCACCAGTATCTCGTATCATTGACTCTAGCTAGACTTTATCAGTCATAGTAGACATTAAGTATATTAAACCAATTACTCTTATTATGCATACCCGTTTATGATTACACAAGCTTTTCGCAGCATAGTTTGATGTATTGAGACACAAACGACTTAGGCTCTTTTTGTTGATTAGGAATACTGCATTGTCGTGGCGATTATTATTGTTGTAGTGTTTAGCCTACAAACACTACATTAGTCGGGTGAGTGCACAACAGGTGTTTTACTACTCTAAACGCCTTCTCACACTCAGGCGCCCATTTGACTTTCTTATCCTTCCAGTTATCCTCCACCTGAGCTTGACTGTCCCGTTCTCCTTCTCCACCTTGACTGCTAAACGTCATCACAGGCACAGTGAGAGGCTCCGGGGGGTGCCTCACATACTCCTTCATGAGATTAACGTGACCTAACTGATTGCGCTTACGTCTGTCTGGAGCGGCCACCAAGCAATCCAGGTCCGATAGCCTCTCAACCACCCCACAAGGACCAGTGTACTTCGCGGATAAGGGGTGACCTACAAGGGGCAGTAGAATCAACACCTCCAGACCCACGTGAAACTCCCTGAGTTTAACCTTGAGGTCGTACCTGTCCTTCATGAGGGCCTGAGAGCTAGTCAAATTACGGCCAGCCAACTCCAGACTGCGCAACATCCGTTCTCGACTGTCGAGGACACACTTGAGCATAGAACAAGGTTTTTCTGTGCCCTCCCATATTTCTTCAACCATATGGAGAGGCCCTCTGACACGGTGTCCAAAGACGAGCTCATTAGGGCTGAATCCCAAACTTTCCCCAGGTACCTCCCGTGCAGCAAATAAAACATAAGGCAAGCCAAGATCCCAACCCTTCCCACTCTCAAAGCAACAACAACGAAGCACAGATTTTAAGGCTGAGTGCCATCGCTCTAACACACCCTGGCTCTCCGGATGATACGCAGATGACACAACCGTAACAATCCCATGCTGCTGCTGCACTGCTTGAACAAAGAGGTTAGAAGTGAAGTTGGATCCTTGGTCTGACTGAATCCCCTGCGGGTAACCATACCGGGAAAAATACACTAGCAAGCTTCGAACCACCGTCTTCGCTGATCCATTTCTCATAGGGTATGCGTCAGGATACCTTGTTGCTACATCTCCCGACTGTGCATCACTGTCCTCCTCCAACTCGACAGCACCGGTACCACATTCAAGAACCTCCGGGTCTTCTAATTGCAATTTACGAATGTCCGAAGGAGCAAGCCTATCTAAGTGTTTGCGAAACAACTCCTGCCCCCCTCCTACATTGAAGTTAGCCTCCCGTTGCTCTCTCTCTGTGTATCGTTGCTGTCTCTTCGTCTTTTTAAGCCCATCCTCTGCCTTCTTAGTAACAGTTAATGGGTCTTCTCCAGACTCGAAAATCGGTCCTAATAATGAGTCCCCGAGAATATCCGTTGATACTAAACTCTCAACCGCATCAACTTTCAACCCCTTCTCGGTACCTTTCCTCCGCTTGTCTAAAGACTGTTGACCAGAATGTGACTCCCTGGATGCAAGAGATCGGGTGACAACACACGCCATAGGTTGCACCCGACACTTCTCAACCCACTCCTGCTCCTCCCTACTCATGTCGGGCGGCTTCTCGGCAACGACCAAGGGTGGAGCCTCAGAAGTAGGCCCCGCAAAGTCGTTGCCGAGAAGGAGGTCGACGCCCCCAACAGGCAAATTCTCCACAATTCCTACATCCAGGTCACGAGTCACACCATCAACTTCCATCTTCATTCTTACAAGCGGGTATGACCTTGTTGCATTAACTCCCTGAACCACAACCACCCGCGCCGTATTTACAGGTTTACCAGTTAAATTCCTCAACAGTGTTTGCGATGCCCCAGTGTCACGCACAATTTTCACCTCATGTCTTCTACCCCCCCACTCCACACAACCGAGTCCCCTGTGGTCACTACAGGCATCACGGACAGGGAATAAGCCTTCCGGATCCTTCTGCACTGGCAGTGTATTTACCTCGGAAGAATTGCCTCTAACAAACTCCGATGTCCTCTTGAACACTCCAATGCCATGAGCAAAAGACACGGCTGCCGGAGGAGGTCGACTAGGGCACTCATTTGCTTTATGACCCTCCTTGTGGCACTTAAAACACATACATTTCGGTCTCGGCTTATACTGTGATGTAAAAGGCCCCTGACTTTTCTCATACGGCGTGGTGTTAGGTTTGGATTCAGTTTTAGTTTCATTGCTCTTTTGTTTAAATGTGTCATTGCTACGGGGAGGGGGAGGATAACGGTCCCTAGCACTTGCATCGTACTTCTGTGTGGACCCGCAACTCCGAATCAACGACAGCCGTCGATCAGCCATTTCTGCTGCTTTGACTAGAGTTCTTGTGTTTTTCTCCTTTAAGTTCAAAGTTAGATCACCGCCCGTGCTCTTAAAGAACTGCTCCAACATCATTAACTGCTTAATTCCATCAACTGTTGTTACCTTCTCAGATCGGAGCCAGTTCCCCATAGCATCGGACAAGTCCCGGGCGTGGTCCAAAAAGGTGCTATCTCTTCCCTTAGTTACACCCCGAAACTTCAAACGATACGTTTCTGGTTGCAGTTCGTAAGCCCTCAGGACAGCCTCCTTGAGATCCTCATACACAATACACGACTCCAAAGGTAGCGCATCGTAGGCTTTAAGACCCTTGCCTATTAATCTAGAGGATACAAGTGCTACCCATCGATTCTCTGGCCACTGGTGTTCCTGGCACTTCTTCTCAAAGCGTGCAAAAAATTCTGTTACACCACTCTCATCAAACACCGGAACCAGTTTCAATAAGTGCGAGAGAGATTGATCATGAACACGGTTACCAGCCCCAAGTCGCTGTCCCGTTGTCTCTACTCGTGACTTCTCTACGTCCATGTCGGCACAGTACCTAGTCGACTCTAAATCAGCTTTGATTTTTGCTAGCTTGGCTCTCACTTTTATATGGGCTAATTCTAATTGCTGCTGAAGCTCACCTGCCCTTCGTTGCTGTTGAATCTTAGCTAATTTGAGCCGAAACAATAATTCTGGAGATAACCCTTGAGGAGGTGAAGGTGCTACAATGTTTGAAATTACCGGTGGTCCCCCCAGGGGCATCCCACCCAGCCAGTCACCACCCAACTGTGGAAGTGTACTCGGGGTCGCCAAACTACTGGGATGGCTGGGAGTCGAGTGTAGGGGAAGCATGGCCGAAGGGCTCTGAGCACTCAACCCATCTCGCTCACCAGTCACCCTGCCCAGTACACACGTTATCAAGTTATCCCTGGTCATGCTGCTAGTACCCGCATGAACGATAGCTGTGGCCAGGCATTGAAGACTGTACCAATCCATACCCTCCAACCGCTCGGCAGTAACAGGCCATTGCAAAAATATCCTAGCATCCTCCTCACAGTTCACCTGATTAACCATTTCATCATACTGCTGTTCCTCAGTTTCGACATTACGTACTGTGTTTCCATTCTCCTCTGATCCGGTATAAGACATGATGCTCACAAAAATTTCCCACCTCACTATTCAGAAAAGAAGCACCCCTAGTGTTTAGCCTACCTTTCCAACTAGCAATGGATGCTAGTGGTGTGGGGGCTGGTGCCGTCCTAATGAAAATGGACGATGATGGGCTGGAACATCCTGTTAGTTTCTGCTCAGAGAAGTTCAATTCAGCCCAGGGAAGCTGCTCTGTTTTCGAGAGGGAGCTGCTGGCAGTTGTGCTTGCACTGAGGCATTTCGAGGTCTATGTTCCAGTCAATGGTCCGGTCGTTGTAGTTTACACAGATCATCACCCTCTCAAGTTCTTGGACCAGTTTCAAAATCGGAATATGAGGCTGACCAGGTGGTCACTAAGGTTATTGGTATATAACCTGGACATACGCCATATTGCCGGTTGAGTCAACGTGGTTGCAGATTGTCTTTCAAGGGTATATGATCCTGTGTAGATTGACACACGGGTAGCCTCCTGCTTTAGTTTGAATTGTATTTTGCGCTTGGTGCTTGTTGGCTCGCGGTTGTAGCTCAGCGTATTGGGTCGTAAAGCAGGAGTTGAACGTTTGGTATAGAAGAACAAAACTAGGCTTGCCCCTATAGTGCAGCCGAAATAAACAAATTAAAAACATAAAAATCAAATAAACACTCTTTCTTTGATAGTTGAATGTTTTCAGTATGTTATAGCAGTAATTCTGAGTTGCACTCCTCTCAGAATGCTGGGCTAGAGAAGCTTGCTCTTGAGGAGCATAACTACATATGATTTAACCTATTGTATTGGGGAGGGTTATAATTTTGTAAAATGTTTTGTTGAGAACTGTGCCAGATATTTTACTGCCGCTGGGTGATGGGAAGTAGAGATATAGCATGGGTTCTAACCATCAGATTTTTTTGAGCTTTGGGCCTCTGAGATAAATCTTGGGGGGGGGGTGACGTTAACCACTCCGTTAGAACCGCATGGCTTGTCCTACAGTGACTCGTTAGGATCGCCAGGGCAGTGGATGTGGCTACAGTTGATGTATTATTGTGTGCTTTATTTCATATGAAAGCTTGTGTCATGGGCAGTCCAGAAAGGCTCTTTGTTTTCGCCCATGTCAAGGCTTTATATATTTAATTGCAAAGTATATGTTTTATCATTAAGTAGTAATGATAGGATTTGAGAGAGAGAGAGAGAGAGTAGAACAGAGTGAGAGGAGGCGCACAGTGTTTTTTGCCATGCTTGATGATGTCACGGCTGGCTGGCCTGGTATTGGTTGGAGGAGTTTTTACCATGCTTGGTGACGTCATGTTTGGCTGGCTTCTTTGTCATTGGCTGAAGGAATTGTTACCGCTTTGCCTACGCGGCTAGAGCTAGTGCTAGTATATATACAGCTCTCTCGCCACTCTCTCCCTTAGATCTGGTTTCTAGAACGCATCCCTCTTATCCCTTTGATATCCGTCACCCTCTCTGCACCTGAGAACCTTTTCCTCTGCCTATCTCTCTCATTTTCCATATCTTTCACCACCTTTTATTAATATTATACCCCCTCTGGTTAACTCTGCATAATCAGCTTCATGCTGGCCAGTTGTATTGTGCGTTAAGGTCTTATATAACCCATGTATGTTTAGTTGTTAAGATAAGTTGATCACGAAGCATTGGTTGCCATTCATATTGTTCAGTACCGCTTCCTATAATTATTAGTGTTCTGCTGGATTGGATAATGCTAGACTAGGAGTCTGATACTATAAGGTATTGTTTCCGATGGGTGCTGGCTTTAGTTAAAAGCTGCACGACATACCTGAGAACTGGAGTTGATTGGGTAAATTCTAGTCTGTGTGCCATTGAGAATAGAGCATGCACGAATGAGGGCTTTTTGCCTATACCATTCTGCACTGTTCTAAGCTCGTTGTTTGTCTTTGAGGTACGCCAGGAGAAGGCTTAATACTTCGGTATTAAGGTTTCTCAAGAGAGCTACCCTTCATTATAACGTAATATTTGACGCACAGACTTGAGATTTGCACTAGGCTATGCGGCATGCCATGCGCACCAGTATCTCGTATCATTGACTCTAGCTAGACTTTATCAGTCATAGTAGACATTAAGTATATTAAACCAATTACTCTTATTATGCATACCCGTTTATGATTACACAAGCTTTTCGCAGCCTAGTTTGATGTATTGAGACACATACGACTTAGGCTCTTTTTGTTGATAGGAATACTGCATTGTCGTGGCGATTATTATAGTTGTAGTGTTTAGGATATTCTTGGCTCCGACTGCATTATATATCCTGCCTTTTTGTGTGCATAGCCTGCACGAGCCTTGTTCCGCTGCCTGCCTTTTTGGGTTCCATTTCCGATTCGAGCATCTTGATAGCATCTAACATTTAACACTAGATTAGCGGGCTAGCGGTTTATTTATATGTACCGCCCAGCGGGGTGTTTTTAGCCAAAATAGGGCTGTTTACGTGATCATTTTCATGCCTAAATAAGACTCAGAGCGTAAAACAAGTATCTATCCCTGAAAGGGCATAAACAGAGCTTTCCAATGACACCATAACGATCCTTTTATGATGGCTAGTTTTCTTGCAACAACCGCGCAACGCGAGTGCAAAAAGCATGTAATTCGGCACTTTCCCCATACAATTCCGTATATAGCGAGTGAGAGAGGGAGGGAGGAGGTGCGATTCATGTCATTCGTGTCGCCGCGGTGGTCTGGAGCAGTCATACGCTCGCTACTCTCCTGCCACCACTTGTCTCTCTCTCTCAGCAACATTACGTGCTGAAATTGCCACACGACCTATGTCGAGCGCCGCCAGATAGTCCAGATTTATTATACTCGACTTATGTTGCGCGCCGACACTTAGGGATTAAAGAAGATTCCTTGTTGGTGTTGAAGGACTTTAGTGCACATTCTTTCATGCAGGAGTGCCTGACATTTATTGATTAACCCTTATTTAGCGGGTGGTCAGGTATTTTACACTGTACCGCTCAGCGGGCATAATCCCGAAATATTCGCTCAATTTCACTCGCCCTAGCGCCGTTACTATGGCTCCAATGCGAACGAAACGATCATTTTTGGAAAGAGCAACTCTTCGTCTCCCCATATAAGTCTATGAATGGATGTTATGAATAAGTGTGGAGGGTGGGAAGAGGTGAGGAAGAGGAGGTACTTTTTGGTCTATTTCCCAGGCGCGTTCGGTTGCGTTCGCTTTGGCCTGACTTCGGCCTCTAGGGCGTCTACTATTCCTTCGGTAATCGGTCTTATTTTTCTCTTATTTCTCCTTATTTCTGTATTCTCTCTCTCTCTCTCTCTCTCTCTCTCCTGTCTGTCTGTCTGTTTCTCTTTCTCTCTGGCTCGCTCGCTTTCCCTCTCTCGCGCGCTCTGTCTCTCTCTCTCTTCCTCATCCGTATATGTAATTCTCATTATTATTTTCTCTAATCTCTCTCACTCCTCCTGTCTGTCTGTCTGTCTCTCTGGCTCGCTCGCTTTCCCTCTCTTGTGCCCCCTTTCTCTCTTCCTCATCCGTATATGTATTTCTCATTATTATTTTCTCTAACTAATCCCTCTATTTCATTTATTTGCTTGTAATATTTCTGTATTATTATATCTTTTTCACTCTGTCTTCAGTTCAGTTTCTGTATTCTCTCTATACGGTGGGAATGGTATTTCGTATGAGGGATGTGCAGCACAAATATTCAATCTTTTGTTGTTTGGTTGTTTGTATTACCGTAAGAAATTTACTGAACGCCTGCAAATAATACGCTATAAAATGCTTGCAATCAAACTCTCAAGCAATTTCAAGGTCACATGCAAATATAAATGTAGGCTATAGGTAACCGACCCAGAGAGGAAGAGACAAGAGAGAGAGAGAGTGTCGTGATAATATAACAATGTTACATAAATTATGTATCATATATATATGAAAAAAATAATATATACGGTAGGCCTACATCTGTTCCCCACAATCATATAATGCCAAGCACAAATATTCAATCTTTCATTGTTTGTATTACCGTAAGAAATTTACTGAACGCCTGCAAATAATACGCTATAAAATGCTTGCAATCTCTCTATTTTCTCTAATCTCTCTCACTCTTCCTCTCTCTCTCTCTCTCTCTCTCTCTCTCTCTCTCTCTCTGGCTCGCTCGCTTTCTCTCTTCCTCATCCGTATTATGTATTTCTCATTATTATTTTCTCTAACTAATCCCTCTATTTAATTTATTTGCTTGTAATATTTCTGTATTATTATATCTTTTTCACTCTTTCTTCAGTTCAGTTTCTGCATTCTCTCTCTCTCTCTCTGTTTCGCTTGCTTTGCAGGAATTTAGTTTTTGTTTTATGTATAATATATAATAATTGACTTATCATTACTTACTATATCGTATAAACAATAGTAGGTAGCCAACTTACCATAATACCGATACACCAAACCGATCCGCATGCGGTTTTGTTTATCACCTGTTTACTAAAGTGCCACCATTATCGATTTTCTTGGAGCCGACTAGAGCGGGAGGGTTACCAATTGAAATTAAATCCGCTAGCATATATTGTTAGATGTAAGACATGATAAATACCACTAGAAATATGAATTGGCAAAATCCATATAATATCACTTCGAAATTGTTCTGAAATTTCAAAACAAAACCGCTAGTGTAAGTCATTGCTGCTAGATCGAAGTAAAGGTCTCTAGATCTAGCGGAAGTCGCTATACGTATTGGCAGTACTGCACACTCATTCATTTCATTCATTCATTTTCTATTGAGCTCGTCCTGGAATCTTTACGACTCTGAATCTTACGATTGCCGACGGCGATACGTTGTTGACATTGTTGTTGATGTTCCAGTGGAGGGATGAACAAAATATTGTCCTTGTCCAATAATAGCTATTTCATAGTCCCACAGGACTTATTTTTATATATTTATCAAATTTATTGAACGCCTGAAAATAATACGCTATAAAATGCTTGCAATCAAACTTTCAAGCAATTACAAGGTCACATGCAATTATAAAAAGGTATATTGTAGACCACAATCTTCGCCAAGCTTCGTTGTTGCTTGTATTATCGTGAGAAATGTACCATACACCCTGGTTATCGTGAGAAATTTACCGAACGCCTGCAAATAATACGCTATAAAATGCTTGCAATCAAACTCTCAAGCAATTTCAATGTCACATGCAGTATAGGTAGACCCAGAGAGGAAGACAGACAGAGAGAGAGGGGAGGTCAAAAACATCTGCTAGGTGCGATTTCCCCTGGGAGGGAAGAGATTAGTTAGGGGCGTGCCCTGGCCTACATCAGACAAAGAGAGTACAAAGGAGTACAAACAAAGAGAGTGAGACAGAGAGAGAGAGAGAGTAGTGATAATATAAAAATGTTACACATATATCATATAATATATGAAAACATAATATATAGGTAGGCCTACATCTGTTCTCCACAATCATATAATGCCAAGCACAAATATTCAATCTTTGGTTGTTTGTATTACCGTAAGAAATTTACCGAACGCCTGCAAATAATACGCTATAAATGCAAAGGAAATTTCTTGTAGAGTGCAATTTTGAGGACGTAATGTGCTCTGAGAGAGAGCGGAGCGGTGATTAGGAGCATAAATTACCTCAAGACCGCTCGCCACACAGGGAATTCTATAAGGAAATTACCGTATTTTAGGGTTTTTGCACTCGTGTTTTACGATCGTTGAAAGACAACCAGTGATCGTAAAAGGATGGTTCGGGTGTCATTGGAAAGCTCAATTTACGCACTTTCAGGATACATACTTGTATTACGCTCTGGGTCTTGTTTATGCATGAAAAAGAGCACGGAACAACCCCATTTAGGGTAAAAAAAAAAACCCGCTGGGCGGCACAGTGAAATATACTCCACCAGCCGCTCGTAAGGTGATAAAATGCTTGCAATCACATTTTCAAGCAATTATAATATATAAATTGTACTTACCAACACCCACACCAGTATGTTCTTCGTCAGGAACGTCTCCAATTTGCTCAAGGGTCTGTCCAATATCAACCACAACATCCACCCCACGCAAATTATGCTTGGGGTGAAAGCCTATGATCGGGTTATTTTCGTCTTCCGAGTCATCCACACTACCAAAACTCTCACCCAGACCTTCGACGGTTTCATCCAACAGCTTATTAGAAAGTTCTGAAGAGTTCAGCATGATATCTAGTTTCTGGGTGGTGAGCCGGGCGTGGCTAGTAGGGTGGCGCGACGCACTAGGGATTGGCGGCCACCGAATCGAACACGGGCAAATCTTGACCTTCCATTATGGCTGCTTGAGGGTCACTTAGTCACGGTCACGCAGTGGGGATGTGGGGGTGGGCCCTTGTAGTACACCGCCTGACCACCAAGTTTCGCTTTCCACCAAAATTAGGGCGGGAATACGCCCACGGACTTAAGTCCGACCCCGCCATTTAGTCCAATTTTCTCGTATCGGACTTAAGTCCGACCCCGCTAAATAAGGGTTAAAGTAACGTAAGCTGTAACTTCTCTTACCACCTTACTTTGCATACCATAAGCAAGCACCTTCGGTTATAGGTAGTAATAGGCTGTTTTCCCATAACATTAAACCTAGAGTAGACGCACATTTATTGAGAGTTTAATAACCTATTATTGCATATAGAACTCTGGAGAGTATTTGTGTTCTTTGTTCACTGGGAATATACATCAGAGGTTGGATCTAGCGCTTTCCGTTGTACCATTTATGCCATTACTAGTCCAATGAATAAGAACCCTGATATATTTAAACCCCAGTCGTAAAAGTAGCACCAAAGAGTACGACCCGAAAACGGTAGATTACGATCGGACTTTCAGAGTCGCTAATGTCTTTGAACCAAAGAAAGCGGGTAACATCTCTATCTTCCTCTTTTAGTTTGACCATCAAGAATGCTTTCTCGATGTCACTAGTAAATGCGTACTGCCCCAGCCTAAACCGCAATATATGTTGGGACAGGTCCGACACCAAGGACGGACCTGTCAGCAGGCAGTCATTTAGACTGGGTTGTTGACCTTGGTGAGCAGAGCAGTCTTACAGTACTCCACCCGTATTGTGTGGTGATGCTGTCTTTCCTCACCCCATGATGGGCCAGATAGTGAACCCTACTCTTCTTAATCGGTTCCTTTACATTGACTCTCTCAATAAAGCCCCTATCTTCATAACTCCGAAATACATCGTCATACGCCTGGCGCATGCTCGGTTCATTAGTTAATTTATGCTGTAATGCACGCAAGCGACCTAATGCCAACCCATAGTTGGTAGGCAGGCTTATCTCACTATTCTTCCATGGTAAACTAACTTTATATTGCTTGTCTGAGGCACAGTAGCTCATAGACTCGTCAAACCTTTTCAGCGCAACTTCTGAGTCATAATCAGTCTCCATAGGATTAATGCCTATGTGATCCAATCTCCACAGTCGTTCCAGGTCGAACTCTGCAGTCATTTTGGGTCACTAGGTTGGAAATCCTCCCTTCCCAACTCCTCTGCCGCGGTTACATTCACTCTTAAAATCGAAACCGTGTCGACCAGGACATTTGACTGTGTAGTATGCACCTCTCTGCTCATGCAATAGCCAAATTTAGTGGGGATTAATATTACACCACACATCTTTTTAAATCTAGGGTATACTACATCATAATAATGATCCACACCAAGTAGAACATGCACCTCACGCTGATCTCCCATGGGATCTGACAAGTTAACCCCTTTGCTACGTAATGCGTGTTCCACTTTCTTCACTCCTACAGATACATATTCTGGTAGGGTGTCTACTACAATACATGTCATAAAGTACCGGTTTTTACGGTAGAAGTATGAAATCTCCGCTATCTCGTAGACTTGTTTGTCAATAACCCCTGTGAAGCCCTGCAATCGAAGAGTCTCAGCCCCTACGATTCGGTGCTGCTCGTCGGTGAAGCTTTTTCTTTAGCAATATAAGGGGACTTTACTCTAACATCAATTCTGTACACCAAGTTCTTCAAGCAGAATCCCCATCTCTCCTTTTTTTGACAGAGACTCAAGTAACATCCACATCTGACACATCTAGATTTAATTTTCCAGGTTAATAACTGCTCCAAAATTGCATACCTAAAGGAGGTGTATGTTGCTTCGCAAAATCTGAAATTGCCCTCGAGGAGGAAACAAGTTTCAATTGTCCCTATTTTTATTATTCTATATACAAATTAATTTCTGCTGGTAAATTTAAATACATATGTTGCATCTACCGTTCCCCAAATACTCCTCCAGAGAAAAGTCATTTTTATTCTCTGTCCTCACAACTCAGTTGTCCTCAACTTAAATGCTTCTTCTGAAATCACTGCGTTGGGTGATTTTAATGTCCATAATGTTGAATGGCTCACTCATTCAGCCAGGACTGATGATGCTGGTCTTGAATGTGAGCTATTTGCAGACTCATTTAATCTCAATCAACTAGTCAACCAACCCACCCGTGTACCAGATAATCCTGATCATAATTCCCACCTACTAGACTTATTTTTAACAACCAACTCAGAAAATTATGATGTTACAGTGGGGTCCCCGCTTGGATCTTCTGATCACTGTCTGATACAGGCCACCTGTCTATCACCTACCACACCTTCCCACTCTGAACCTGTTTTGGTGCCTAAATGGCATTACGATAGGGCAGACTGGGAGGGTCTTCAAGATTTCTTTATTGATATTCCCTGGACCTCTTTCTTTTCTAATGATGCACACTCCACCTTGAGCCACATAGAAGATTTTATAAAAATTGGAATGGAAACTTTTATTCCTCATCAAAAGTACAGTAAATGATCTATTTCACCTAAATGGTTCGACCATAATAATTGTGCTAGAGTAACTGAACACAAAGCAATAGCCTACAATGCATACACAAGATCAAAAACACATGAATCCTTTAATTACTTTAGAAATATCAGAAATCATGCCAAAGTTGTATTAAATCTAACTAAATCAAACTTTCTCCACAAGCAGGTAAATCAACTTCTAAATAATCCAAATGATAACAAAATATTTTGGTCTACTCTTAACTCATTCAAATCCAACTTCACTACTGCTTCATCCATTCCACCATTAAAATCTCCGACTGGCAATCTTGTAAGTGATCCACGAGGTAAAGCTTCTTGCGGATATTTTTTTCCACCAACTCAACCTTAGATGAAATAAATCAAGATGTCCCTGTACTTTAATTTTAATTCGCCTGAAATTCCCTCACTTAAGATCCACACCAGACATGTCAAAACTATTTTGCAGAATCTCTAAGTAGATAAAGCTCCTGGTCCAGATGAAATTCCTCCAATAGTACTTAATAAATTCCTCCTTGGTGCTCGCTCCTGTATTGGCAAAGATTTTCCGTCTGTGTACTCATACCTCATGCTTCCCAGTACCCTGGAAAGAAGCAAACATCCATCCAGTTCCTAAATAAGGTGCCTCTTCAGATCCATCAAACTACAAACCAATAGCTATAACTTCCACTCTTGGTAGAGTCTTTGAAATTATATTAAATAATCACATAATTAAGCATCTTGAGAATAATAAATTAATCAGTGATAGGCAAAATGGTTTTAGACGATGTTGATTAACTGCAGACATTCTTTGCCTTCTTACACATCAAATCAACCAAGCTACAGACCAACATGGTGAAACACATACAATAGCACTGGATATATCAAAGGCATTTGATAGATTCTGGCATCAATCCTTTTTGTCGAAGATGTCACACTACGGCCTTGCATCATTAGTTCCACTAATTTTTTCTTATCTTCATAACAGAAAAATATGTGTAATGGTAGATGACCTTTATTCTCAATTTCACTCAATAAATGCTGATGTTCCCCAGGGATCAGTTTTGGCCCCAACTCTGTTCCTCATTCATATCAATGATCTCATATCTACCACTCATAATCCAATACATTCCTATGCAGATGACTCAACACTCCACAGTTCCTTCACATTTACCAATCCTTTCATCCAACCCGATCTTATAAATTCAAAAATAAACACTGTAATTTCTCTGAACCAGGACCTTTCTAGACTTAATGAATGGGGACAAAAGAATCTAGTTTCCTTTTATGCACAGAAAACCAAGTACATTAAATTTTCTAACTGACAGAATCTCACTGACTCCCATATATTTTTTAATGATGTAAATATTCCCACTTCCCCTAGTATTGACATTCTCGGTGTAACATTAACTACTAACTTGAGCTGGACACATTATGTTAGAAACATTGCTAAGAATGCCTCTAAAAAACTGGGACTCCTGTACAGAGTTCGAGAATTCTTCACTGACGAGCAGTTGGCCGTAATATATAAAAGTCATGTGCGTTCTCAGAAGGATTACTATTCACCTCTGTGGAGTGGAAGTGGAGTGGTTGCATTGAGGCAGTTTGACAAAATTCAAAATAAAGCTATTAAATTAATCAATAACCCTGCAATCACACAGGACCTTCCTACATTATCCATACAAAGAAACGTTGCATCCCTTGCATTATTATACAGATATTTTCACAGCAATTGTTCCGAAGAACTTGCTTCAATTGTGCCGCCTCTCCACATCTTTCCCCGTAGAACTAGGGCAGCTGAGAGTGCCCATGAATATACACTTTTTCCTCCACAATGCAGAACTTCTGCTTATCAAAATTCATTTATCCCCAGAACTACTACTCTTTGGAATTCACTTCCCTCGAGTTGATTTCCACAAACTTACAATCTACAACAGTTTAAATCCAGTTGTTACAAACATTTTATGAATGGAGGATGCCTTTAGGCACATGGACCTTTTTGTTTTATCTGTGTTTTTCCTTCCTCCGTTCATTGTCTCTTAAAACAAATAAAAATAAAAATACGGACCTCTTTATAAAGGAACGTTGAGACCCTTGATCTAGAAGTACCCGACAAACCTTGTTACTGTCATTACCTTCCATGGGAATCTGTATTGTGGGCAATATAGTGGTGTCTTGCGTGCTACCTAGGGTCAAAGTTGTAGTACCCTCTGGTTTGACGTCTTTGACTTTATCTGCTGTAGGACACAACTTGTCAAAGTGATGTCCTTTGCAGTGGCGACAGGGCCTTAAGTATGTAGCAGTACATTGTCCCTGCTTACCATGTTCCATACTTAGACAACCTACACATAGCTTCAACCTCTTTGCCTGTGCTAGTTTTTTCTCATTTGTTGGGTATTTTACACAGAAACTCCATTTATGTTTTTTTTTTTTACATAGCTTACATATAATCTGAGCAGGTTTCTTATATGTACCCTCTTTCTTTCCTTTAGTCCACACCGTCATGCTTACAGTTCCCCTCATCTCCACATTCTCACTCCCTCCTGACACATACATTCTCCCTTTGTTCAACTGTAGATTATTAATTTCTTTACTGAACTGAGTTTTGAACTCCCCCAGATCAAACGATCTAACCTTGTCAAGTATTGCCATAGGAAGCCTCTGACGTAAGATAATGACTATCATTTCCTGTGTGGTGAGCCCTAGGGTGTCTAGCGATCGAGTATGGCACTCCATATCTGCTCTAAAATTTGATAACTCCTCAACCCTTATACTGTGGTTCTGCAAGCTTTAACAAGGCAACAACATGGGCCATCTTCAACTGCTATTGATCCCCATATGTGGACTTTAATAATTGTACTGCCTCCTGATAACTATCAGCTACTACCGCAAAACCCTCTATCAAATGTAAGGCCTCTCCTTCCATTTGTCCTTTCAGGAAGTGAAACTTACGGACATTATCCAAAGAGGATTCATGTACTGTAGACCGAAATACATCCCAAAAAGCTAATCAATTTGCCCCCAAATGTAGGAAGATTGAGCTTTGGGAAGTGCACAGTGTGTTTCGGGTCAACCCTTCTATGGGTCTCATTCTCGCCTCCCTTCTTACTTGCGACAGCACGCTGTAATAGGTGCTGCGCTCTAAAGACAGGTTCATCATAGAGGGCGCGATTATCACACTCTGCAACTATCTCTTCCTCCTCTGTCATGTCTGCCACAATCACCTCACTCAGAGCCATAATACGACCGTGGGTAGCCTGGACGTTGTCTAATCTAGCTTCTAATTCCTCGAGGTCAGCAGTAGTGCTGAAAGTGTTGACATCTACAATTAGCCTATTTAATACTCCCCGAAGTCCCGCCCTCTGATTTTTAGGGGCTTTGCTCAGCACCCCAGTAGACGGTGTTTCTTCCTGTTTATTCATTTTGCATGTAAGCCTGTAGGCTATTTATCTAAAATGTTACAAATATAAGGGCAAAATGGTAGCCTAGTTAAGAGACGCCGACCGGCAGACTTCTATGTTATGGAGAAAAAATAGCACACAAAATAGCAATACCCACTAAAGGGTCATATTGAACAAGACAAAATGTTAGGTCAGGTCATATGTCACAGGAAGTCTGAAATGAAAGAGAAAATTATTGGGGGAAGATGATGGGTGGGATGCAGGACTTAGGCAGGTGCAACAATGTGACCCTGCATTCCGGCTCTAACCATCGCTTGGCTAGTCCTACCAGTTTATCATAGAGTTGTTCCTGCATCCTGTTTTATGTCCCCTTGCTCATCGCCATAACAAAAATCCTTACTGGTAGCTAATTCCCGGGTCTGGGCACCAATGTGGTATGCTATCAATGGAAGTTAAATATCTATAAGCTATAATCCAAATAAAATCAATCTAAATCGAATTACTCCATATCTAAATTGAAATGGATCTAAAACAAGCTAATTTATATCCAAAGGTCTCACATAATAAAATATATGTAGGGTAAGGTTATGAAGGTTAATATTATTCCAGGAATCAATTGCTATTGGGGTTATGGCTATCATGGGAGTTTGTTAAATACAAATACAAACTTCTAAACAACTGTCGAATTATTCCAACCCTAGTGGAACAGTGTATTTATAAATAAGTACATCATTTGGTGGCAGGTGCTGGAATTTGACAAATTGTTTAGACTTAGTGTTTTTGTTTAACAGACCTTACACAATGACGACATTACTACCATTTAGGTTATGGGAAGAAGGAAAGGAGGAGATCGAATTATGGATTGAACAACATGAATGTCAATTCACCTTACTGGATGTTGGGTAAGACGAGAAGAAAATACCTTATGGGAAGGCTCATTTGGGTAACGCCCTGAACGATGTAAGGGTACGTCTTGAGTGGCTAGAATCATGGGTGGAGGTTAGAAGGGCGTTAATTGAGAGTTTGGACGAGAAACCTCCACAAGGAAGGCCAGGATAAACTAAAAAGTATGAAGTTGGACGGACAAAATGTGAGAGTCCTGAGGATGGAAATCACGAACAATGTCAAAGATGCCTACCCTCGCATGAACCAGGAGAGTCAGGAGACAGAGATAAGGGAAATATTGGTTTAGGCCTGTCCGGTGGAAGTAAGGAAACATTGCATTATACATGAAGTGACCATCACAAAGGAACTTATGGAAGTAATAAAGAAAGTAATAGAAGCCAGCGAACTAAAAGAGGAGAAGAATAAAGGAGAACAGGAGGATATAGATAAAGGGCACCAGCGAACGACGATCCGATGCTTTGTATGCAGACAAACCTGACATTTTGCTAGGAACTGCCCGAACCAATCCCAAACTAAGGCCCACCGATTTAACCCGAGACCACTACCTACCTATAACCGACCTCTCTCAATGGCGACAGCCCCAAATCGGGGGGGGGGGGGGGAATGATCCCAGTGGAATACAGGGAGGCACAGAATCGACCAAAAAACACGATGCCAAAGGATGGAGAAAAATGTTTCTCTAAACCTCTCATAAAAGGGCGTTATGGTGAGGTTAATATACTAGAGAAACAAACGCCCTGTGAAACGATAGTAATTAATGGGAGAGCAGCGAACATGCTAGTGGACACAGGAGCAAAATTATAGAAGTTGTCTTTTGGAAAATGTTGTGATAAACAACCAGAGGGAACTAGGACCCCTAAATCAAACTAATATTCAGTTAGGAGGAGGACAACCGCTGTTGAATTTAAGAGAACCGAAACACTCTTGATACAGTGGAAGGGAATTAAGTTTACCACTGATTTCTGCGTTCTATCAGGGAAATCTAACAGTGGGGTAGATGGGTACTTAGGAATATACCTGTTAAGTCAGTTGGGGGTAAATATACAGTGGCCCAAAGGAGACTATGACCACCACACTACGACCCCAGTTAGTAACCACCACAGGACAAAATTATATACTCCCTAAAACTTGGAGAATGATAGATATCCCCAGACACCATGGGATGACCGCAGGAATTTTTGAGCCAGAAATGCAGATTGAAGCTCGAATATCTCCCATTTTTATCACCCCAGATCAGAGAAAGATAGTCATTGCAAATTTTGGAGAGACCACAATTAAATACCAGAAGGGAAGACTGCTAAGGCAGGTCACACCCACACAACCCACCACTGTTGGGACTAATGGACCCCCTAACTTACCAGAAATCCCAGAACAACTGACCTCAGACCAAGCAGGCACCTTAGATGAATTATTGTGGGCATATCGTGATGTGTTCGCCCAAGATGAAGGGGACCACGGATTAGCCCGGACACGAAACCAACATGAGATACACACACAAGGACCCCCTATTAGACAATCATACAGACGACAAAACCCAATTATGAGACAAAAGAAGAAGGAGCAGGTAGATGATATGCTTAAAGATACCGGTAATATTACATTCTCGTGATTGGGTTTTCAGCAGCAGCATCACTAGCAATGTTATAGGTAATAAGACGCAAACACAGGTAAGGTGAAGGTATTGAGGGATAAGCCTATACAACGGCACTTCGTGTCGACTTTCTTACTTTCCGAAGAGTGTTGAGAGGGGAGAAGAGGTGTTGGAGAGAGAGAGAAGGCTGTTGGAGTGGCTTTGTTGTGTGTGTTATTAGTATGTATACGTCGCTTATTTGGGGTGGATTGAGAGTGAGAGTGAGTAAATGTGTTTTGTTTGTACCATCTAATTTGGTCTTGGTAAATCACCGACTAATTAAATTTGATAATTCAAATACAATTATGAAAAGGTAAGTTTAATTTATAATGTCTTTAAAGGTATACTACTGAACACTTGTGTTTTTCTTTTGACAACGACAACCCCTTCTGAACTTGATAAATTTTTCAAATGTTAGCAGAATGCAAACACATTAAATTTATGTTGTCCTGGAATAATGACAAATGTGTTCATTTAAAAAAAAAACAATGATTGCCAGCATGAAATGTATCTTCTTAGCTTATTAAAACTGTCTGCTGTTATATCCAATACAATGAAGGTTTTCATTGTACTAGTGGAGTTATTCAAGGTAGATTTAATGCATTTTCTATATGAAACGGCATTCTTAAAATAAACCAAATAGCTACCCGCGTTTGGAAAATATAAAGTAATTGATATGAAATGGATAATACAATTTAGGTTCGGTAATGAATCTATTAGTATCATTAATATGTTCTCAGTATTTGTAGTGTAATTTGACAATGTTAATGGTTTCAATAATTCAGTACTGTTTGGTGGACACTTAAATTAATTAACAACAGAGCAGTACCATTATATTTATGACCAGGTATATTCCTTTGAACTGTACAGTACGTATGGAATAGCTATAGCGGTATCTCTCTCTCTCTCTCTCTTTCTCAATTTATATCTACCGCATCAATCTACTTGGCTGTGTATGTATCTATTATTGGTATCCAAATCTCTAATATGGATATTAGTCGTGATCATGTACTCAACCTTTAACTGTGTTGGTGGTGTAATGGCTTAGATACTTATGTTCTGGGTGTGGTGTCCAGAGTTCGAATCCCGAGAGGGCCATATGCATTCATTAGTTTATTCAAGTACATTGGGGTTTGTAATTGATATTAATGTTAAAGAATGGGGTGTTACTTATTTCTCAGAACAATGTTTGTACAACTACCGGTGTGTATGTCTTTGCATCTATCTATCTAACTGTATCTATTTTACCAGGGAACTGCACCATCTTACCCCAGGAACTATGCTTTCATACCTCACATTTCTTCCTAACCCCTTGCGTTGATGTTGTTTCATATCCGGAAGTTTGTTCCCAGAAAACTGTTGCCACTTTTGTTACTTTGTCTTCTTATACCAAGTTTTATATATATATATACTGTATATATATATATATATATATATATATATATATATATATATATATATATATATATATAGTGTGGTGGGAGGTGTGGTGGAGTGGTCATGCCACTGGATTGGTAATCCAATGGACCCGGGTTCAAATCCCGATATGTCAATGGGAAGATATTATTGGGATTGAATTTGTGCTGTACCTAGTATCAGTGCATTACCACAAAGCCCACCGAAATGCCAAAAAAATACCCACATTGTTCCCTGATTAAATAACACTGTATGAATATTCCCATATTCAAAATATGTTACAGGGGGACAATGCCTAGTGAGTTCACTGCTCAATAGGTGGCGTTCTGAGAGTGAGGGTCTGAGTCTGGAGGGTGAGACGGTGAAGCACTTGAGCGAAGCAACCAGCCGCTTCAGAGATGGAGCTGCTTTGAGCCATGATGGATGCTTCACATGTCTCACTCCCCAGGCTGGAACAAGACCTCACGGGCTTCACCGTGTTGAGCGGTGGAATGTACAGGCTCTCAGCCTATACCCGAGAGGGAGTAGTTGGAATATAGAAAAAAAAAAAAAAAAAAAAAAAAAAATATATATATATATATATATATATATATATATATATATATATATAACAGCAGGAAAAATAGGGTCAGTACTTCAAACAAGGCCCTCTTTATTATACAAATGTCTGGCTATCAGCAAGCCCCCATCTTCAGATATACATCATGATCCTAAAAACAGAGCAAACAACTATAAACAAAAAACATAAAAACGTGGATCTTAACAATGAAGTTAGAAAACTGTTTAAAATAACTCGCTTGATAGAAATTAAGCAGATACCGGTACCGGTACCTAAAACAAATACTTGAAAATATCTACTGTAGTGTCTAAAATAATCGTTTGACATAAGAAATAGTAGAAGAATTCACCAAGAAAGAACTATCTCAACAAATAAGCCTAATAAAGAGTACAGGCAAAACTACAGACGTTTACATACTGAATTTGAATTTATCTGACAAATATTAATGTTATTTTTGAAAAGTTAACAGAAAATCAATAGCGACACCTAAAGTCACATAAACATGAAACCTAAAATATAAATAAATTTAAGCCTAGAAATGTACAGACACATACAAAACATACCCTATTAACTGGACCGTTCTTTACCCACGGATATGTCAGGGCAACCAACAAACACCAACATTGAACTAATGTCTACACAGAGTACCAGTAAGACAAAACAAACACAATTGCATATCCCATCCAACTGAAGTATTATGAACTAATGCTAATTATTATTGGAAACGTTAAGTTCAGGGATATGCTTCTTTATGAGAATTGTTTCACCTATTAGCGTATCATATTGATTCCCGACACAGCAATTATGTTAAGCTCTGTTTAGCAAAGTCTTAATGGAATTAAGCTTGTAAATCTCCGAACAAAAACTTTACCAATTGAGACCTAAACCCGTAAATGTCGGCTTCCTATACACCCCTGTGACCATTCCATTTTCCGTCTTCGCAATTAAAATATCTAAAAACGCTAATGAGCCATTGATTTCCCTTTCACATGTGAATTTTATATTCTTATGCTGATTGTTGACATACTTATAAAAACCTTCATTAGCTACATCATCCTTAAAAATAAAAACAAACAAGTCGTCAACATAACGTCTGTAATATAATGGTCTAAATTCTAAGGGACAATTATCCAACCAACTAATTTCTTTATTGCACATAAAAGCATTCGCAAACACTGGGGATAAACTATATCCCATGCTTATACCATCTACCTGGTTGTACAGAACACCATTGAATAGGAAGCAAGCATCTGAAGTAGCAAACTTAAGTCAATTGTTAACCATCTTTTCTCCAAAACCATAAACACTAGTGAGATCATAATGGTTCAAAATAGTAGCAATAGTTTCCTCTAACGGTACGTTCGTGAACAAAGCTTTAACATCATAACTAGTCATTATATATTCAGAAGGTAAATCCAATTTTAATATTTCCTCATTGAAACACTTAGAGTTAGTGACAAAATATTGATTAACAGTCAAAGGGGTGATCAGTGGTAAGAAACATGGAAGGCAAGTTGTATCCTGCCGTCTTAATTGATGAAACTATTGGTCTAAAAGGTGCATTATTCTTGTGTACCTTTGGTAAGCCATACATGATTCCCGGTGAAGACCCTGAAGCATATATATTATTGTAAATATCCGTGCCTATACTATCCTTAACCCGGGAACTGCTGGGAGACTCTTAAGAGTTCCCCCGGCGGACTGCGGGGAGACTCTTAAGAGTGAGTGAAAACAAAAATCAACTTTTGACATCTCAAAAAAAAAAAAAAAAAAAAAAAAAAAAATTGGCCCCTGGGCCATGCAAAATCTCAGTCCTCTACCTCCCCTCCTTCCCCACTTTCCTCCTCTCCTTCAGTTATCACCTATTTTCCCTGTTATTCCCTTATTCTGAGGTATATGTTCGTGCTAACATTAGAAATCCGGTTGGAGGGTGTGGTCATCACTGATAGCAAGCGAATGCAAGAGAGAGAGAGAGAGAGAGTATTGATCGACTGTGTCTCAGTGGCCTTGGGGGAAATTGGCGGGAAAGCAGCTTGCCTCACCCATACATTATACAACTCGCGGGCTATATCTCCGATTTTGACCATCCAAACGCTGTTTTCACTCGTTTTATTGTTGTTTCAGGTTAATACCTTTATAATCAACCCATAATAGGCGCATATGGATAAGTATTAATGCTATTAACACCTTAAGAGCGGGCTATGCGGTTTATTTATATGTACCGCCCAGCGGGGTGTTTTTAGCCAAAATAGGGCTGTTTACGTGATCATTTTCATGCCTAAATAAGACCCAGAACGTAAAACAAGTATCTATTCCTGAAAGGGCATAAACAGAGCTTTCGAATGACACCATAACGATCCTTTTATGATGGCTAGTTTTCTTGCAATAACCGTGCAACGCGAGTGCAAAAAGCATGTAATTAGCCACTTTCCCGATACAATTCCGTATATAGCGAGTGAGAGAGGGAGGAGGGAGGTGGGATTCGTGTCAGTAGGTTCGCCGCGGTGGTCTGGAGCAGTCATACGCTCGCTACTCTCCTGCCACCACTTGTCTCTCTCTCTCAGCAACATTACGTGCTGAAATTGCCACTCGACCTATGTCGAGCGCCGCCACATAGTCCAGCTTTATTTAACTCGACTTATGTTGCTCGCCGACAGTTAGGGGTTAATGGTACAATGAATATTTTAGTGACGGAAACACCTCAAATACGTCAGCACAGGGGGACGTTTCCAATTACCCCCATGCGCACTTGTTAGGTTAATAGTCTTTAGCATTCTATTAAGCTTGTCCTCCAGTGTAATCACGTTATCAACAATATAACTAGTAACCTTCCTAAACTTAGATTTGTCACTCAGGATACAGTACATCTTAGTCAAATAATCGGCTTTATTCACAATTACTATACCCTTCCCTTTATCCGGTTTCATGATCATAATGGAGCTATCCTTGCCAAGATTCCATAAAACCTCTATATCTTGCTTCCTAAAGACAGAAGACCTTACATCTCTCAAATTCCTCTTGGCTAAATTAAAGTTACTATTACCAATATCCCGTTATCTGTTTATGATTTCATCATATGTCATACCACTCTTAACCCTTCTTTGGCGGGGCCCGACTTAAGGCGGTCTAGAGAACCAAGGACTATGTGGCGGGACCCGACTTCAGGCGGTCTGCAATTTGAGCACATAATTGGCTCTGAGAGAGAGACGAGCGGTGGGAGGAGCGTAGGTTGACTCTGACCGTTCGGCACGGCTCCCGCACCGCGACTTGCCCCACCTCCACACACATCCACACCCGTTGCCTCCCTAGACAGGGAAATATGTCGGAAATTACTGTATTTTAGGGATTTTTCCTTCGTGTTGCACGATCGTTGCAAGACAACCCGTGATCGTAGAAGCATGGTTCAGGTGTCATTGGAAAGCTTAATTAATACCCTTTCACTGATACATAATTGTATTACGCTCTGGCTCTTCTTTATGCATGAAAAAGAGCATGGAATGAAGCTCGTTTAGGGTAAATATGCCCGCTTGGCAGGTAGTAGAAGTTATTATCCTAGCCGCTCGTTGAGTGTTAGGTATCTGGGCAGTGTGCTGAGTAAAGATGGCACTGTGGATGAGGAGGTGCGGGAGAGGGTGCAACAGGGGAAGAGGGTTGTAGGAACGTTGAAAGCAGTAACAAGAAATAGGGTGGTCAGTATGGAAGTGAAGAAGTCCTTGCATGACAGTGTGGTAATCCCGACACTAACTTACGGAAGCGAAGCATGGATTTTCGGGAAGAGACTCAGACCAAGAGTGAGAGCGGTGGAATGAGTTACTTGTGAAGTGCGTGCGGAGTTACATGGAGGGATAGACAGACGAATGAGGAAGTAAGAAGGAGGTGTGGTGTGGAAAGTTTGAAAAGGAACAACTTGAGATGGTTCGGCCATATGGAACGTATGGAAAGCGAGAGATTGACTAAGAGGGTGTACTAGAGCGAGGTGGAAGGACAGAGAGGGAAAGGTGCACCGAAGTGGAGGTGGAAGGATGGAGTGAGGAAGTATATGAATGAAGGCGGTGCTGGTTGGGAGGAGGCGCGTCGACTGACTGGGGACTGAGGTGCATGGGAGCGGTTCGTTTGTGGCCACCCCTTCGGGGATCACGGCGTTAGGCAATAGATAGATAGATAGATATATATATATATATATATATATATATATATATATATATATATACGATTTATTATTTTCAGTTATTTTATCAAGCTTAGGAAGGATAATTATATGGTAGCTAAAAGCATTAGTTGAGATAGTTTGTAGCCTTTTAATGGGTAGACGATTTAGACGATTTTATCAATATTAGGAAGGATTTATGGTACCGGTAGCTAATAGGATTAATTGAGATAGTCTATAGCCTTGTAATGGGTAGACGTCATTCCTCAGCTGAATAACATCATCTAATAATGACAGAATATAATGAAAAGGATGTCACCAGTACTGAAATAGTTAATACTCATAAGATACGGTAATGAATCTATTAGCATCATATAATATGTTCTCATCATCTGTAATGCAATTTGACAATGTAAATGGTTTCAGATATTCAATATTGTGTGGTGGTACACTTCAATTAATTAGTTACAAGGCAGCATTATTATGTTTATGAGAGGGTAAAATGGTTAGTGCTTATTAGTGTGACTCTCTCTCTCTCTTTCTCTCTCTCTCACTCCTGTTTCCCCCTCGCTATCCATCTATAATTTGTTAACAAAAATAATGCCTCTCCCTTGATTCTCCTATGTATTGTAGTTTCACCACTCTCCTCGTATAGGCTACATATTTTAGGATTGGCTACTGACGGACTTTCTGAATGGCTGCTTGAATGAGTAATCGACCTGCTGACTAACTTACGGGGGGATTGTTTATTTCTCTGGCCCCCTTCTACTCTCTGTTTAGACATTCACCCATTAGTTAGGCGATTTTAAGACCTTTCACCCTATTTTGTCGTCAGTATTAAGACCTTTCGTGCCATTTACATGTCGATTATTGTTTTCCACTTGATGGAGGCCTAGTGAGGAACATAGAAAACATAACAAATACATAATTATATAACCTGACCATACACCCTTCCTGCCATAAGGAATGACCGATTCCTTGGCTCACTGGGTTACTGACTGATTATCTGACTAACCTAATCTTTGGCTGACTACGGTACCTGACTTGATAATTAACCCTAACAAGATTACGAATAATTGTTGACAGTTTGTGCTCGTTATCATTTGACGATTTGTACAATTTAGGGAGGATCTGTGGAAATTATAATGGTAAAGACTATCTCAATTAACCCTCTGAATCCCATTTACTCTTCCTAATCTGATTAAAATCGTTTTATATTAGTCAAACAACAACAAAAACTCACACTGACTGACAGGTATAGTGGTCGGTTAATTGGTTGGTTGGTTGATTGATCGGCAGGTTGCTGAATTGGTCGGTTGGTTGATTGGCCGTTAGGTTGGTTAATTGGTTGATGGGTTAGTTGGTTCGTTGTTATTTTTTATTTTATTTTATTTTTTTCTATATATTCCAACTACTCCCTCTCGGGCATAGGCTGAGAACCTTTACACTACACCGCTGGACACGGTGAGGCCCGTGAGGTCTTGTTCCAGTCTAGGGAGTGAGACATGCGAAGCACCCCGGCTCGAAGCAACTCCATCTCTCAAGCTGCTTCACCTCTGCGCTTCACCGTCTCAGCCCTCACACTCGGACCCTCACTCTTAGAACGCCACCTATTGAGCAATTAACTCACTAGGCATTGCCCCCCTGTAACATATTTTGAATATGGGAATATTCATACAATGCTTTTTAATCAGGGAACAATGAGGGTATTTTGGGGGCATTTCGGTGTGCTGTGGTAATGCACTGAAACTAGGTACATCACAAATTCCATTCCAATAATATCTTTCCATTGACATATTGGGATTCGAACCCGGGTCCATTGGATTACCAGTCCAGTGGCAAGACCACTCTGCCACACCTCCTCTAGCGATAGTGACCAATTAATATTGGTTAGCGATATCAGTGTTTGGTTGTTTTGTATAGCCAGTTCTCTCCCAGACATCAGCTGGAACAAGCAACCCACACATATATTCACACATGGACTGTTAGGCTTACCCATGTGTGTAGTTAGGGGTATTTGTATTGGTTGATTGGTTGGTTGGTTGATTGGTCATTAAGTTGGCTGATTGGATTGTTGCTTGACTTGTGTGGCATGGTGATTGTGTGGTATATTGGTCGGTTGATTGGTTGGTTGGTTGGTTGATTGGTCATTAAGTTGGTTGATTGGATTGTTGCTTGACTTGTGTGGCATGGTGATTGTGTGGTATATTGGTCGGTTGATTGGTTGGTTGGTTGGGTGGATGGTTGATTGGTCATTAAGTTGGCTGATTGGATTGTTGCTTGACTTGTGTGGCATGGTGATTGTGTGGTATATTGGTTGGTTGATTGGTTGGTTGGGTGGTTGATTGGTCATTAAGTTGGTTGATTGGATTGTTGCTTGACTTGTGTGGCATGGTGATTGTGTGGTATGCTGGTCGGTTGATTGGTTGGTTAGGTGGTTGATTGGTCATTAAGTTGGTTGATTGGATTGTTGCTTGACTTGTGTGGCATGGTGATTGTGTGGTATATTGGTCGGTTGATTGGTTGGTTGGTTGGTTGATTGGTCATTAAGTTGGCTGATTGGATTGTTGCTTGACTTGTGTGGCATGGTGATTGTGTGGTATATTGGTCGGTTGATTGATCGGTCGATTAAATGGCTGTATTTTATCGTCGTGTATTTGGTTGTTTGGTTGTCATATAATTATACCCACTTCCAAACCAGCCCACACAGATATTCACGCATGACTTGGCAGGTTTTCCCATGCGTGTCGTCAGAATTTTTGGGGGTGGTTTTCGTGTTTTATTTGGCTCGCCTCCCCCACAGAATAGAAGGTGATACAGACAGAGAGAGTAGAAAGGAGTACAAAGGAAATCAAGCAACAACAGGTCTGGTGACCCTTCTAGGCTGCTTGTCCTCCAAAACACTGAGGATCAATTGTCCAAACAGTGGTTTAGAGGGGGTAAGTGAACATTGGAAAGGGAACTACTGCCCTGGAACTAATGTCTGTGGCTGGATTAGGAAGTTAGTTGGGGATAAAGGGGTTAGTAACTGAGGGGGGGATAAAATAAAGTTAGAAAGAGAGAGAGAGAGGAGTGGGGGGGGGGGTAGTGCTGAAGAGCGTTGTAAGTGAAAACTATGAGCGTATTTCAGGGAATTTGCTACAAGTGAAAGGTACAGATAGCAAAGCGGAAGCCTCTCGCCACACCCCAGAGAGAGAGAGAGAGAGTGTGTTGACAGAGAAAAATAGGAAAAAAATAGAGGGAACTTAAATTAATGAGGAGAGGGAGTGTGTGTGTTAGAGAGATTGAGAGAAGAAGATACACATTAGGCAAGGAATTAATGAAAGTAAGCTAGGATGGGAAATTAAAAAGGAATGGGTTATTATATAGGACAAGGCAAAGGCTGATAAAAACCGGGTGAACGAGTAAAGGGGAAACCAATGGAAGAGGAAAGAAGAATGCTGCAGAGGACGGAAGGGAGAGAGGGGGGGAGGAGGAAGGATCAAGGAGCCAAGAGGAGGAGTGAACTAATTGGCAGAGAAGTGGGAGGGTGAGGGGAAGAGTGGAAGGATGAGGAGAGAGAGAGAGAGTTAAAGTTAGCGTAGTTGAAGATCAGACGAAGGTAGAGAACAAAGAGAAGAGCATAAAAGGCGGTTGATGGGTAATTGAGACTAAGAGGAGTGAGGATAGTGCAGATGGGGAAGAATTTGCAAAATAATTGTACAAAGAATGTGCACCGAAAGTGGGTGGTAAATCCCGTAGAATGGTATTGCATAACGTATAATTATATCCTCTCAAAATACGGTACCGGTAATTATAAACAATTTGTAAGGTATTAGAAAATTACATTATCACACCTGCACACATGTACCCCCACACACACCGTTACTTATAGCTACACACACACGCTCTCTCTCTCTCTCTCATTTTACATTCACAGCTACAAAACAACGCTGCACATGAAAATCAACTAATCGGATTATTCTCCAACATGGTCCAATAAAGTTTAACCCTCCTGGCCCGGTTGTCATTTTAAAATGACACCACGAACTAAGGGCAGGAGCCCGGGTGTCATTTTAAAATCTGTAAGCTTGAAAGCCTATTCAGCTTGGTCTAAACACCGTGCGTCCGACGCATGTAAACAAAGCCGATCGTTACGTCACCGCACCTCCGAAAACAAGAAGGAGAAGACTCGTTTGTTATTGTACATCTGTTTGTCGTTGTTTCAGTAGTGAAAAGATCGTCATATTGCTAACATCGCCTGCAAGTGCTCTCCACTGAAATCGTCATCACAACTGAACCAGTTGACATAGAGAGCTCTACTCAATGCCAGTCTACAGATTGGAAACCGCACTACATTTATAGATGCGTGGGAAATTTCTAGCAGTTAAACTAAACAAAAATACGGTATCCTAGGCCTAGACGTTTTTCGGCCAGATCGCCCGGGTAGCCCACACAGTCATTTTGAGAGCCTGCCCGGGCCAGGAGGGTTAAACACCGACCCCGTATTTCATGGCTGTACACATACATAGTTATTGTCCGGGTAACTGGTTCCATAAATTACTATGTATATTTATAGTTAGTCCGTACCGTACGATAACGCCTTTGAACATTCAATTCTGGCTATCAACAGACGATATTCTACAGCTTAGAGATGACTTACGGATGTCAAAATGATGGGGTACAACTATAAATAATAACTCCTTTCATTGCTAGAGACTTCCAAAGCTGAAATTGTCTTGAGTCAACTGAAATAACATGCAAGTAATACATCCTATTTACCTAACAAGTGCGCATGGGGGTAATTAGACACCTCTCCCTGTGCGCATGTATTTGAGGTCTTTCAGTCACTAAAATATTAATTTTACCATAAATAGCATTAATACTTATCCATATGCGCCTATTATGGGTTGATTATAAAGGTATTAACCTGAAACAACAATAAAACGAGTGAAAACAGCGTTTGGATGGTCAAAATCGGAGATATAGCCCGCGAGTTGTATAATGTATGGGTGAGGCAAGCTGCTTTCCCGCCAATTTCCCCCAAGGCCAAGACACAGTCGATCGATACTCTCTCTCTCTCTCTCTTGGATTCGCTTGCTATCAGTGATGACCACACCCTGCAACCGGCTTTCTAATGTTAGCACGAAAATATACCTCAGAATAAGGGAATAGCAGGGAAAATAGGTGATAACTGAAGGAGAGGAGGAAAGTGGGGAAGGAGGGGAGGTAGAGGACTGAGATTTTGAATGGCCCAGGCGCCAATTTTTTTTTATTTTTTTTTTTATTTTTTTTTTTTATGTCAAAAGTTGATTTTTTTTTCCCTGACTCTTAAGAGTCTTCCCGCAGTCCACCGGGGGAACTCTTAAGAGTCTCCCCGCAGTTCCCGGGTTAAAGGATTTAACAGAAGAATTTTACCTTATAAATCCAGTATCAATTGCTTTCCTGCACCTTGTATACTATTATAAGCTAAATTTTAAGGTATTCCTTTGTTGTTATACACTGGGTAATGAAAGCACACATATACAATAACTTATTATAATATATTGCAACACTAACCCATAACGTTTGAACACTGCTCCCGTATTTCATATATTAATTGACCAATTACTAGTTATGGCCTCTAAGGACGTTGTAGTTGTATGTATTGACTTTTAACAGGAATATGTTATTATATGAGTTTGTGATGGATATATGTTATCTGATTTGATGTTATGGATTTATATTTGCTATTCAAACGTATTTTAGCGGGTTTTCCTGCTAATTATTAAGTTTTACACTTCCACCATCCTTATAGCCCAAAGTTTTCAATTGAACACTTGCGAGTTTCAGGCTATGAGGAAGTTGGAGCCGTAAACACTGAAACTTGATAATAATATAACGCCAATGCTAGTTAGTGATGGATAAAAAAGCATGTTGAATTTGGTTTTATGGGTAAAGACACAGTAGCAAAGTTGGACCCAAGTTTATTCAACGTTTCTCCAAGAAAGGATTATTCAGGAATAACATAGGAAAGTACAGTCAACTACATAATTATAACCTTTGTCGTGAGGAAGCAACACAAACAAACGCAACAGAATGACATTTACAAAATAACAATCTAGCCTGGTTTGCCGTTCAGTAATAGATATGCACGTGGTTTGGTTTCTTATAATTAGCTAAACCACTTGCATAATTATTAACGAACGGAAAACCAGGCTAGACTATTTGAATGTTTATCTATCTATTTACTCAGGCCCAATTCCCAGTTTTCCCATTTTTATTTATTTTATTTTTTTTTTTGGGGGGGGGAGGGTGGCCAACTCAAGACAGAGAAAGAATAAGGACAACAGAAAACAATGAACACACAAAAACAAAATACAAATTCACACACATCTAGGTCATCCAGAAGAAAACCCAGAGACCAGGGTCACCAAGGTCCCTCCAGCACTCCCCCGGCCCCTGACCACCCGGAGAGGTTCCGATCTCGGCAGGGATGCAGCGGAGCCAAAGCCACAAGCCCGCCCACCACACTTCCAGGCGCACCCTTCATATTAATCGTCTCCCCGGGCCAGGCACCTGATGGACTATTATCTAATCCAACTTGTGCCCGACCCCTTCCCCCAAATGATAACAAATGATAACGTGTTCACTCATCTATTCACAAGCAAACTCCATTCATTCCTGTTGATTACCACTTCTCTTGCCTTTTTTGTTTTGTATTTTTTTTTTCTATGTGATTGAGGGAGGCAAAAGGCATAACTGCCTATAGCGACTGCCTCCCCCATAGTTGAAAGAGTGACAGGGCCAAAATCAAGGGACGTTCGAGCCAAAATGCCTGGACACACGGAGTTTGAAGCAATTTAAGTCATAGGAAGAGGGAAAGACTGATTCTGGAAGAGAGTTCCAGAGCTCAGCTGTTGAGTAGAAGAAAGTTTGAGAGTAACGTTTCACTCTTGGGTTGGAGAGATGCACAGAGTAGGGGTGGGATTGAGTTGCAAGACGGGTACCACGTGCTCTACGTAAAGGAGGTGGTATGCACTGGGAGAGCTCTGAGGAACACTGATTATTATAGTAGCGATAGAATAGCGAGAGAGATGCAACATTGCGGCGGAGAGAGAGAGATTGCAGAGAGTTGGTGAGTGGACGGGAGTTAATGATACGAAAGGCCTTCTATATCCATTCCTCTATCATCCATAGCTTGTCTTAAACAGTCTCTCCATCTCAATGGGGGTCTTCCTACCCTTCTATCTCCCCTTGTATCTGACTCTCATATTCTCTGTGTAAGCCTTTCATCTTCCATTCGTTCAATATGACCATACCAGCTCAGCACCCTTCTGTCCACTCTGCCAGACAAATGTACCTGCTGCCCCAGTCCCCTACGTATCTCTTCATTCCTCAACCTGGCACTACGAATAACTCTGCACATACTTCTCAGGCAGCTCATCTCCATCACATCCAGCTTTCTTCACTCCTTTTTCTTCAGGGTCCATGTCTCAGCCCCATCCATCACTGTTGACACAACAATTCCTCAATACATTGCACTTTTTACTTTCATTCCGAGAATGTTCGTCTTCCACATACTTCCCATTGCTCCGAAAACCTTCCTTCCTTGACACACTCTCTGTTTTACCTCCATTTCCATACCTCCTCTCCTGCTTATTGTTCCTCATAGATATTTAAAACACTCTACTTGTTTCAATATTTTCCCATCCAGCCTCACATCTGGATTCACCCTACGATCATCCCTATTACACACCATTACTTTACTGTATGTGGAAAGTACTTAGAATATACGGAGTAGATGGCAAGTTGCTGAAAGCAGTGAAGAGCATGTATGAGGGTGCAAAAGCGGCAGTACGTGTGGAGAATGACCAGAGCGAGTTCTTTGACCTGAATATTGGGTTGAAACAGGGGTGTGTGATGTCCCTGTGGTTGTTTACTGGAGTCCTGAAAAAAATACTAGGAAGAGCAGTGGATGTTGGTGTATTGCTGAAAAGGGAGGGAAATGAGTGGAATCTGCCTATACTGCTGTTTGCGGTTGATACAGTTCTGATGAGGGATAATGAATGGGTGTTGCAGGGTCTGGTAAATGAGTTTGGAACAGTGTGTGAAAAACGGAATTTGAAGGTAAATGCGGGAAAGAGCAAGGTTATGGTCTTCGAAAGGGATGAAGTCACAGAGTGTGAGGGGAAGTTGAATGGTCAGGCTATGGAGATCGTCAGCTCTTTTAAGTATCTGGGCGTGTGTTGAGTAAACATGGGACTATGGATGAAGAACTGCGGGAGAAGGTCAACAGGGGAAGAAGGTTGTAGGAACGTTGAAAGCAGTAACAAGAAATAGGGTGGTCAGCATGGAAGTGAAGAAGTCCTTGCATGCCAGTGCGGTAATCCCGACAGTAACTTATGGAAGCGAAGCATGGACGTTCAGGAAGAGACTCGGACCAAGAGTGAGAACGATGGAAATTAGTTACTTGAGAAGTGCGTGCGGAGTTACATTGAGGGATAGACACACGAATGAGGAAGTAAAAAGGAGGTGTGGTGTGGAGGTAGATGTGCTGTAAAGTGTGAAAAGGAACAACTTGAGATGGTTTGGCCATATGGAACGTATGGAAAGCGAGAGAATGACTAAGAGGGTGTACGATAGCGAGATGGAAGGACAGTGAGGGAGAGGTGCACCGAAGGAGAGGTAGAAGGATGGAGTGAGGAAGCATATGGATGAAGGCAGTGCTGGTTGGGAGGAGGGGTGTCGACTGACAGAGGTACATGGGGACGATTCGTTCGTGGCCACACCTTCGGGTATCACGGCGTCAGGCAATAGATAGATAGAGACTTAATTTTATTGATGTTCACCTTCAGTTTCCTCCTTCAACAAACCACACCAAACTCTTTGACTAACCGCTGCAGTTTCTCCTCAGAATCCGCCACCAGCGCTGTGTCATCAGCGAACAGTAACTGATTAAACTCCCAATATCTACCATTTTTCCTATTAAACCTAATCCTATTCCCATAGTTCTCATTTTCACCTCCGTCACCACACCATCCATAAACATGTTAAACAGCCATGGTGACATTACACAACCCTGTCACAAACCTACCTTTACCTGAAACCATTCACTCAACTCACCATTTTCTACTCTAACACGCGCTCTGCTCCCTTCATGAAAACTCTTAACTGCTTCGAACAAATTTCCTCCAATTTCATAAATCCTTAACACCTTCCACATTGCTTCATGATCCACACAATCATACGCTTTTTCCAAATCCATAAAATCCCAAAATATCTCGTTATGCTTCTCTAACTACATCTTGCATAACTGTCTTACTGCAAACATCTGATCCACGCACCCTCTTCCCCTCCTAAAACCGCACTGTTCTTCTCCTATTGCAACTTCCGTACACTTTATTATCCTCTCTATCAACAGGTGTGGTGGAGTGGTCTTGCCACTGGCCTGGTAATCCAAAGGTCCCGGGTTCAAACCCCGATGTATCAATGGGAAGATATTATTGGGATGGAATTTGTGCTGTACCTAATATCAATGTATTACCACAAGCCCACCGAAACGTCAATAAAATACCCTCATTGTTCCCTGATTAAATAGCACTGTATGAATATTCCCATATTCAAAATATGCTATAGGGGTGCAATGCCTGGTGAGTTATCTGCCCAACAGGTGGCGTTGTGTGTGTGTAAGTGTGAGAGTCCGAGTGTAGGTGGTGAGACAGTGAAGCACGGGAACGAGGTGGCTTCAGAGCTGGGGTCGTTTCGGGCCATGAGTGAGCACCGTGCCTCATGTGAAGGCAAGATGGCAGGTGCTCGTTGTACTCTACGTGCTTCACATGTCTCACTCCCTAGACTGGAACAAGACCTCACGGGCTTCACTGTTCATTGTAAAGCGATGAATGTTAAGGCTCTCAGCCTATGCCCGAGAGGAAGTAAGTTGGAATATAGAAAAAAAAAAAAAACAAAAAAAAAAAAAATGCCATACAGCTCTCCAACCACTGACAATAAACTAATACCTCTATAACTTGAACACTCCTGCCTATGTCCCTTCCCCTTGTACAACGGCACAATACATGCACTCTTCCAGTATATTGGTACCATTGACACAGCCAAGCACACATTGAAAAGTCTCACCAACCAATCTATTATTAAATCTCTACCCTTCTTTATACACTTCACAGCAATACCATCCAAACCTTCTGTTTTTCCCGTTCTCATTTGTTTCACTGCTTCTTTCACCTCATTTTCCTCAATCCTTTCATTCATTCCCTGCCACCTGGGTGGCCTGAGTCACCTATATCCATCAACCACTGCATCAATCACTGCTTCTCTTCCATCTCTTGCATTTAACAAAGATTCAAAATACTTGGCATATCTTTTCCTCACTTTAACTCCTTCCACTAGTATTATTCTCCATTTGCACCTTTCACTGACTCTTCCCTCTTGTGTCCTCCTTTCCTTACTCTATTTGCCTCCGTCCCGAACATCTTCTTTCGTTCTTCGAAATTCTCACTCAACCTTGACCCCACCTTTCGTTTGCATCTTTTTTCGTTTCTCTAATTTTCCGTTTTGCCTCTCTCCTTTTCTCCTTGTACCTCTCCCATACCTCAACACTACTATCCTGTAAAACCCTCTCAAAACACTGTCTCTTCTCCTCAACTGCCTTTCTCACCGTATCATTCCACCACTCGCTTCCCTTCCTGATACCTCTGCCTACTACTTTCCTCTTGAAGCATACTACCTCTGCACTTGCTTTCACTCCTTCCTTAAACTGTTGCCATTCAACCTCTACTTCTCTCTCTTCCATCTCTCTCACTTCCATCCACTTTTCATTTAGTCTTTCCTTGTACTCCCTCTCCTTTGCCCTCTTCTCTAACTCGCTAACTGTTATTACCTCTCTTACTTCACGCTTCTCTCTCATTTTCCTGTAACTCTTAACTCTTAGCTTTCCCTCCACCAGGTAATGATCCGACATACCCTCCGCCTCACCTCTCATCACATTCACATCCAGCAGTCTACACAATCTTCCCCTTGTATGTAAAACTCACAATATAGGCTATAGTTATTACTCCATTATGTTCGAGAATACCTATATAACTTATATTATGGTTATCAATGGAAATGTTTTGTTATTTTTAGGAAGGACCTGTGCGAGGCAAATGGTGGGTTGAGATTAAGGGGTTGTTATTTTAATACAGTTTGCTCTTTAGACTTCCATCAAGCTTTAAAAACAACCCCATAACCCTCTTTGAGACACATGTGTACACTTTTGGGTCAAAAAATGTCCCGGCCAAAAGCAGATTCCTCCTAAATATCTGGCTCGGTATCGCTCGCCATCTAAATGTCACGATAGGTCTTAAAATAAACAAAGGCATTGGACAGAATCACCAAACTAATTAGGTTAACGTCTTCAAATCACACAAACAATGGGGCGAACGTCTTCAAATCACACAAACAATGGGGCGAACGTCGTAAAATCTCAAAATGATTTGGACTAACATTAGGGAGAAGGGGGTCCAGAAATAAACACGCCCTTAATGTTTCCGCTTCAAAGTATTCTGAAAGATCCCTCTTGTCAAGGCGACTTAACACTATACCCTGTTCAATAGAGGTTGACCAGTAACCCACTACAACCTTTCATTAATCAAAACACGACTGGAGGAATTGACCTGTTCTTTCTACCATTTGCGAAGAGTAAATGGGTGTAGAATAATACAACCCATTTGCTCCAGCCCTTCCTGACTTACAATAGTTAAGATTTCTGGAAGACAGGTAATAAACAGACTATACCGTTTTTCTCCCTAACTTTTAACTGTCATTTACACCGAAGTAGGTATAGAAATGTGTTGGTAAAAATATGTGTATAAATGTTTAATTCCGAATGTAGCAACATTCCTGGGACAACCATCAAATGTGGGCAGAAGCCCCCGCGCGCTTAAGACTAAAATCCGCTTCCATAAGGATATACAGTATGTAATATCCGCTTCCATAAGGATATACAGTATGGAATATCCGCTTCCATAAGGATATACAGTATGGAATATCCGCTTCCATAAGGATATACAGTATGTAATATCCGCTTCCATAAGGATATACAGTATGTAATATCCGCTTCCATAAGGATATACAGTATGTAATATCCGCTTCCATAAGGATATACAGTATGTAATATCCGCTTCCATAAGGATATACAGTAGCCTATGTAATATCCGCTTCCATAAGGATATACAGTATGGAATATCCGCTTCCATAAGGATATACAGTATGTAATATCCGCTTCCATAAGGATATACAGTATGGAATATCCGCTTCCATAAGGATATACAGTATGTAATATCCGCTTCCATAAGGATATACAGTATGTAATATCCGCTTCCATAAGGATATACAGTATGGAATATCCGCTTCCATAAGGATATACAGTATGGAATATCCGCTTCCATAAGGATATACAGTATGGAATATCCGCTTCCATAAGGATATACAGTATGGAATATCCGCTTCCATAAGGATATACAGTATGGAATATCCGCTTCCATAAGGATATACAGTATGGAATATCCGCTTCCATAAGGATATACAGTATGGAATATCCGCTTCCATAAGGATATACAGTATGTAATATCCGCTTCCATAAGGATATACAGTATGTAATATCCGCTTTCCATAAGGATATACAGTATGTAATATCCGCTTCCATAAGGATATACAGTATGTAATATCCGCTTCCATAAGGATATACAGTAGCCTATGTAATATCCGCTTCCATAAGGATATACAGTATGGAATATCCGCTTCCATAAGGATATACAGTATGTAATATCCGCTTCCATAAGGATATACAGTATGGAATATCCGCTTCCATAAGGATATACAGTATGTAATATCCGCTTCCATAAGGATATACAGTATGTAATATCCGCTTCCATAAGGATATACAGTATGGAATATCCGCTTCCATAAGGATATACAGTATGGAATATCCGCTTCCATAAGGATATACAGTATGGAATATCCGCTTCCATAAGGATATACAGTATGGAATATCCGCTTCCATAAGGATATACAGTATGGAATATCCGCTTCCATAAGGATATACAGTATGGAATATCCGCTTCCATAAGGATATACAGTATGGAATATCCGCTTCCATAAGGATATACAGTATGGAATATCCGCTTCCATAAGGATATACAGTATGTAATATCCGCTTCCATAAGGATATACAGTATGTAATATCCGCTTCCATAAGGATATACAGTATGTAATATCCGCTTCCATAAGGATATACAGTATGTAATATCCGCTTCCATAAGGATATACAGTATGTAATCCGCTTCCATAAGGATATACAGTATGTAATATCCGCTTCCATAAGGATATACAGTATGTAATATCCGCTTCCATAAGGATATACAGTATGTAATATCCGCTTCCATAAGGATATACAGTATGTAATCCGCTTCCATAAGGATATACAGTATGTAATATCCGCTTCCATAAGGATATACAGTATGTAATATCCGCTTCCATAAGGATATACAGTATGTAATATCCGCTTCCATAAGGATATACAGTATGTAATATCCGCTTCCATAAGGATATACAGTTAAGTATGTAATCTTCTCTGACGCATGTTATGGGGTATCACACTACAGATTTATCGACAATTTGCTGTGGACAACATTATTTGTTCTGTTTACATTTCTGGGATCGTTTCCATTGGAACATATGTTGCAAGACCAGTATTTCCTATGAAAGCTGATCGAATAGACGGTTTTCTCTCTATCCGACTTAACCCTTAACTGGCGGCACCCGGCTATTGTCGAGTTAAATAAATGTGGCCTATGTGGCGGGGCCCGGCTATTGTCGAGTGCAATTTTCAGCACGTAATGTGCTCTGAGAGAGAGCGGTGCAGTGGGAGGAGCGTAGGTTACCTCATGACCGCTCACCACGGTGGCCGTGGAGCTACTGAGCTGTACTCCTTTGTACTCCACCCTCTCTCACTCGTTTCGCACGTAATAATGTAAGAAAATTACCGTATTTTACCGATTTTGCCCTTTGGTTGCAAGATCGTTGCAAGACAACCAGTGATCGTAGAAGGATGGTTCTGGTGTCATTGGAAAGCTGAATTAACGGCTTTTCAGGGATGCATACTTGTAGTACGCTCTGGCTCTTGTTTATGTATGAAAACGTGCATGGAAACAAGCTCGTTTACGGTAAAAACCCCCGCTGGGCGGCACATCAAATATACTCCTCCACCCGCTCTTAAGGTGTTAAATCCGCTTTAAAAAGCAATTGTATAGTGCTTAATTCTAATAGTTGGGGATTGTAAGACATTTGCCTCATTTAGTTCTCACTTGTTCGCATGCCAGCAATATATTTGATATAGGCCTTCGAGGTGGACATTGTTCACATTTTTCTACCGAGAAAAATGTACCAACTTAGCTTGAAGGAAGTCTCTTGGAACACACACACACAAACACACACACACACACACACACACACAAACACACACACACACACACTTATGTTCTACAGCATGTGAGACAAACTACAATACAAAGCGAGAAAATTAAAATTATACAATTAAATCCCTAGCAGTATGCAAGATCATTTAAAACCACTAACTAGCCCCCAAACAAATAAATATATAAATAAATAAATAAATAAATAAATAAAACAAAAACATATAAATAACTAGCTACGTTAGTTTTAAATGATCTTGCATACGCAGCTAGGCTATCTCTATCTCGATTTCCTCTTCCACTCTCCCACTCAGCCACTATACTGTAGAACTAACATGTTCCAACAATGGTTTTTATATATATATACTGTATGTATATACCGGTATATATATATATATATATATTTTTTTTTGGTGACACAAGGCTTGGACTAGTGCCACATTATCAAAACAGTCCTTTCCGATCCACACTGGTGGGCTTATATTCTAAGGTGTTGTAACTTTGTGTGGGCTCTCTGTATAGGGTTTTACTAGATATACTGTATATCGATATAGTTTATATCGTAATATTCAATGACAGATACATGTACAGTTGGCCACAGCAGTTCTGTTCCTCTCCATGATCTTATTCATGGAAATAATAGAGGAGGATTGAATTACGAGTGTAGTTTCTTATGCAGTGCTTAACTCATCTGATTAGTCAACTGATAAATAGAAGAAACCACACTCGCAATTTATTCATACTAATTTTACTTTCATACATAAGAGCACGGCGAGGAACATAACGTATCTGGGCAACTGTACATTGCATATCAATAAAAGACAAACAATGCATTTTACATAAGTAACTAGTAAGGAATTCATTTACGGGCAAGTGTATTTTAAATACATATTCGTATGCATGTTTATGTAGTTAACCTATTTATAATATCAGTCACTTATATAATTATGTTTGTGTTGAGCGTATAAACGAATTTGATAATCCACGCAAGATTATATTTCACATTTATTTTATATGGATTAAGTAAGAGACCTTAGTATTTAAAAACAAAATAATGACACTTTTGTTTACGCCTTTTAGTCCAGTCCACATTTATAATACAGTATAAGTGTAATACAAAATCTTCGTATTTTTGCTACGATTACTTTAACTTAAGTGATTTGTTATTACGAATTTAAGTCTTTGCTAATTATCATAGGAAATAATATTTTATTAACTTCTAACTCAGTGTTGTAAAGCGTATCATAACTTCAGTCTATACCGGCGATTATTAGGATTTTATAAACTAGTTTACATTATAGTGAAAGAAGCGGCTATAACTCATATTTGTCATTGGTTGAAGGGGTAGGTATTTTTGTTTTCCTGGACCGCCTTCTCCCTTATATTTAGCCGCACTAGTTTTGAGATTTAAAGATGTTCGCCCCAATAGTTTGTCAATTTAAGACCTTTCGTCCCATTTCTGTATCAATATCAAGACCTTTCGTGCCATTCAGGTGTCGATGTTTTCCTAGCGAGCGATAACGTGCTTGTATGTGTGGAGGAATCGGTTTTTGTCCAGGTAATTTGTTTACTGAACATAATTATAAACAAATTTATCTTCAAGGGGAATATTGAGAGAAAAATTTAATAAGCTTGATGGAGGTCTAGGGACGAAACTCCCCCCCCCCCCCCCCCCCTTCACCCCCCCACCCCACACACACACAGATCCCAACACATACACACCGTGCTCTCCTGTTTGTTTCGATGGTCAAATATGATTATATATTTTTACTTTGGCCTCAGAAATTAAGCTGAATGTAGAAAATTAATGTAGCTGATAATTATCATGTCCAATAATATTTTAGAAACTGCCTAACCATCAGTGCCCAAGAACATTGCAGGGGGGAATGCCCATGTGCTAGCTGTATATGGCTTAGCAGAAGAGTGTATATTCATCATTAATATATAAAAGTCATGTGCGTTCTCAGGTGGATTACTGTTCACCTCTGTGGAGTGTAAGTGGAGTGGTTGCATTGAGGCAGTTGGACAAAATTCAAAATAAAGCTATTAGATTAATCAATAACCCTGCAATCACACAGGACCTTCCTACATTATCCATACGAAGAAACGTTGTATCACTTGCATTATTCTACAGATATTTTCACAGCAATTGTTCCGAGGAACTTGCTTCAATTGTGCCGCCTCTCCACATCTTTCCCCGTAGAACTAGGGAAGCTGAAAGCACCCATGAATTTACACTTTCTCCTCCACAATGCAGAACTTCTGCTTATCAAAATTCATTTATCCCCAGAACTACTACTCTTTGGAATTCACTTCCCTCGAGTTGCTTTCCACAAACTTACAATCTACAACAGTTTAAATCCAGTTGTTACAAACATTTTATGAATGAAGGCTGTCTTTAGGCACATGGACCTTTTTTGTTTTATCTGTGTTTTTCCTTCCTCCGTTCATTGTCTCTTTAAAAAAAAAAAAAAAAAAAAAAAAAAATGTATTCAATAGAAATGAGAGACACTGGGAGAATGGTAGGGATTAGATAAATATATTATCCTACTTTAATGTGTGTGTGTGTGTCCTAGGAAATTGGAAAGCTGATGGGTGACATAGCGTAAAAAGCTAATGTTTAACCCTTTCCCTGCGTGAGACGTTCCCGAACGTCAGGGCAATTTACAGCAATCTGCAGGCTTTTAAAGTCTCTTATAGCCTGTAAAATCGAGTGCAAGGGAGCTGAAGCATGACAGGCCACACGTCCTTCTGCCAGCCAGGCAGCTGTGGCACTGAGAGCTCTGAGTCAGAGTCTCGCGAGATATACAGTGCTGCCAAAGGCAAATGTAGCAAGAAATTAGTGAGAATTGCTAATTTTAGCGAATGTCTATGGTAGCAATGCGGGTGAAGCCCACGAGCTAAGAAGTTCGTTCTGGCGTCATTTTGAAGCTATTTTCGTTTAGTTTTTGGCTGAATAAATTGTATTTCATTCAGACTCTTGCCTAATTAACACCTTACGAGCGGCCTATGCGGTTTATTTATATGTACCGCCCAGCGGGGTGTTTTTAGCCAAAATAGGGCTGTTTACGTGATCATTTTCATGCCTAAATAAGACCCAGAACGTAAAACAAGTATCTATCCCTGAAAGGGCATAAACAGAGCTTTCCAATGACACCATAACGATCCTTTTATGATGGCTAGTTTTCTTGCAATAACCGTGTAACGCGAGTGCAAAAAGCATGTAATTAGGCACTTTCCCCATACAATTCCGTATATAGCGAGTGAGAGAGGGAGGGAGGAGGTGGGATTCGTGTCAGTAGGTTCGCCGCGGTGGTCTGGAGCAGTCATACGCTCGCTACTCTCCTGCCACCACTTGTCTCTCTCTCTCAGCAACATTACGTGCTGAAATTGCCACACGACCTATATCGAGCGCCGCCACATAGTCCAGCTTTATTTAACTCGACTTATGTTGCTCGCCGCTAATTAAGGGTTAATCAGGAGTGCCTAAATGAGCCCTAATATGGCGGAAATAGGCGAAAATATGCCCGCAGCGTAAGTGTTAATTAATACCAAAGGGCCTGTAATTTATTTCGGTAGTCCAGACATTTGTCGTTTTCCCCAGCGTCAGGAACACTAGTGCCTCCGAAAAATATCCATAAATTACTGTCCACGACTACAATAACCTGCATGTGTAGCTGGTACAATCTTGGTTAGGGATATTTTAACTCCACCTAATGATACACATACAAGTCAGAGAACATTAACTAGTGAATTTCAGTTATTTAACTAGAGGGGCACTCGGTAAAGCGCGTACCTCCACCTACGTCGGCTTTGTCACAATATTTGAACTTAAATGCACAACAATGACACCAGTGTGACATACGCTAAGAACTTGATTATGTATGGAAAACCTGCTAAATTGAATTACTTCTTCCTTACTACTTTCCAATCCGCACACCAATTTACGTGAAAATAGGTTCTTAACTTTGTGAGGTTTTGTTTACATGTATCAATATATGCAATACAACCATAGTTTAGTTTGTAATTTTGCTATATATCTACATAAAAAAACTCCAACTTCCTTATAGCCTGAAACTCGTAAGTGGTCAATTTATAACAGGGTGTCAAGCCTGGATGATTAGGTTTAAAACTGGAATGAATAAAAAAAGATATACAGTAATATTATAAATGAAGTTGCATTGTTTTGGCCATGTTATCAATTCCAAGTATATAAGACGAACTGTGGTGGATAATATTTACTGTATAATTAGTAATGATGACTAAAAAGAAGGGAATACCCCTAACAATTGACACCTAGGGACAATATTCCATGGTCCAGGGGAAAATCAGTCCCATCATAGACGGATTTTAGCTACAAGTATTATTTAGAATGCAAGTTACCTAATTAATGTAAACTCTATATAAGGAGGAGCATTTTATTGATAATGTTTTGCATATAACTTCATCAGGCCAAATAATGATTTGCCCTGATGAAGCTATATTTGAAACGTTGTTTAAAAACTGCTTCTCCTCATGTGGTGCTGTTGTTGTTTTGTTCCCTAGACTGCCTGGCTCAACAGTCCCGAGTCCCGAGGAAGGCCATAGCCGAAACTGGACGTTCCCACAGAGTGTATGTTGTGTTGTTGGTGTGCGTGTCTACCATAATGTTGTATGGCATGGTGTACAATGTTACAGCCTGGTCAGTCATCAGTCACGGACAGATCCAACTTCATTTTATAGAACAGACGTGAGTCAGATGATACCCACAGTGCAGCCTGGCCAGGTGGACTCGGTCTTCCCGGCGGAGGGTTGATTCTGAGAGGTCAATATCAGATGGTCGGGTGTGTTGTCTTTGAGTGCTGGGATAGAGTGGTGAATGATATTAGCACAGATGTGTTTATCCAGGCTGGTTTGTGGTGGGGGTATAACAGTATGTCAGATAACATGTGAGGGTAGTTGTTTTGATGTTCCTTATGTTGTGTGTGGGTGTTCTGCCGTGTAGTGTTGTGGATGGTGCGGGTTTATGGAGGCTGTGGTAAGGGTTTGTGTGCCTCGCATATCTAGATGTACCTTGATTGTGAGGAGTTTTGTGTCTTGGTGTATGTGGTCTGCATGTGTAGTTGCTGTACAGCCTGTGATAATCCATAGTCACGGTCTCTCTCTCTCTCTCTCTCTCTCTCTCTCTCTCTCTCTCTCTCTCTCTCTCTCTCTCTCTCTCTCTCTCTCTCTCTCTCTCTCTCTCTCTCTCTCTCTCTCTCTCTCTCTCTCTCTCTCTCACTCATTAATAACCCACACACCTGTTACTTATGCAAAGCACACTATATTTGTTCGCAACATTCACACACCACCACCAACAATACCTTTAACCTTTTACGCTGGCGAATGTTTTGCCACCGAATAATCAACACATTTATATATACAGTATATATATATATATATATATATATATATATATATATATTTTGTTTCGCTTATTTATTTTGTTCATAGCAAATAGCCAAGCTATTTTTTGTATATACTGTATACTGTATATATTTTGTTTTCGTTCAGATATTTGTTTTCATAGCGAATAATCAACACATTTTGTATGTTTGTTTTTTGTTCCGCCACTTCGTTCATATTTGTCTGTTTATTTTTGCCAAACGCACCCTAACCTAAACTTAAGGAGAGGTTCTTGATAGTTCTGTCTCCCCTTCTCCTTTATATTAAGTCCCATTATTTTTGAGATTTTTAGACGTTCTTCCCAGTAATTTGGCGATATTACGATTTTTCGCCTAATTTCTTTGCCAATATTAAGCCCTTGGAATTAATATGGAACTAACTGGAGCCAAACAGCGTTAGAGTATCACATGTATTTCCTAAGCTGCATAAAATCGTCTATTATAGCCGGAATACAGTAAATTCAATGTGAAAATAACTATAGCGAAACAGGGTGCGAAATGTTCTAAAGATTAATGTTTGTTTGAAGTTGGATTTAGATGCTAATACATTTTCAGATTTGTCCATGGTGACCCTGGTCTCCGGGTCTTCTTCTGGATGACCTAGATGTGTGTGAATTTGTATTTTGTTTTTGTAAAAAAAAAAAAAAGGAAAAGTGGGGATTGGGCCTGAGTATATAAATAGATAGATAAATAATAATTTACCCTTTAAAAGTACATTGTGAGCGATAAGCCTATTCAATATAAGAATGGAAAGGTAAATCACTATAGGCCTACCCAATTGTTGTATATACCGTAGTATACCCTTTACATATTACGGTGTCTTCATCCTTACAAAGAAAACATGTGATGCGGGTGTGAGTCCGGAAAATAAAATCGAACATAAAAACTATGAGCTAGGAGAGACAGAAAAGACACCACTGGTCGTCATTTTATGAGCTGGAAGACGGCCAAACTTGGTCGCAGGAAAATATCATATTTCTTGGTTGCCGGCGGGAGACACGTTAATCCAATTTAACGAGAGATGATAAGTGGGTTTGATTGGGCATTGAGGGTCTTGATTAGGTTATTGAGGGTTTTGATTGGGTTATTGAGGATTTTGATTAGGTTATTGAGGGCTTTGATTAGGTTATTGAGGGTTTTGAATCGGTTACTAATGGTTTTGATTAGGTTATTGATGGTTTTGATTGGTCAATGGAGGGCTTTGATTAGGCTATTGATAGTTTTGATTAGGTTACTGAGGGCTTTGATTAGGTTACTGAGGGCTTTGATTAGGTTACTGATGGTTTTGATTAAGTTATTGAGAGTTTTGATTAGGTTACTGTGGGTTTTGATTAGGTTATTGAGGGTTTTGATTAGGTTACTGAGGGCTTTGATTAGGTCATTGATAGTTTTGATTAGGTTACTTAGGGTTTTGATTAGGTTATTGAGGGTTTTGATTAGGTTACTGAGGGTTTTGATTAGGTAATTGATAGTTTTGATTAGGTTACTTAGGGTTTTGATTAGGTTATTGAGGGTTTTGATTACGTTTTTGAGTGTTTTGATTAGGTTATTGAGGATTTTGATTAGGTTATTGAGGGTTTTGATTGCGTTATTGAGTGTTTTGATTAGGTTATTGAGGGTTTTGATTACGTTATTGAGGGTTTTGATTATGTTATTGAGTGTTTTGATTACGTTATTGAGGGTTTTGATTATGGTATTGAGTGTTTTGATTAGGTTATTGAGGGATTTGATTATGTTATTGAGTGCTTTGATTAGGTTATTAAGGGTTGTGATTACGGACGTAATTGAGGGTTTTGATTTTATTCTTTCCCCCTTTTTGACCATTTTATTTTGCCACTTACAGTTGGCTCCCTTCAAGCTAAATCTCCCCCGATCTCCCCTAGAAGCTAAATTTGGAATATTTTCGGTAGAAAAAATTCTCGGTCGGAGGCCGGATTATGGTACATTGATCGCTCACTATAACTCGCCAGGAAAACAATTGGCCATTTGTTGAATCATTTTATAACCATTACAGTAAAGTGGAGAAGCGTCTTAAAATGGTCAAATTAATTTAGACAAACAGTGGGATCCATAAAGCAACCACTGCTTGTAAAATATAGGAAGAAAAACAGATATTCGTCCTTTGTTGCCTTAAGGGGTTATCACACTTGGCTACTTTTTCGTGGTTTCTGGATCTTCGTTCATAGTTTAGACGACAGTACCTTGGTTTTCCTATTACCTAGATAATCCACGAAGATGTAGTTATACGCACACTCTTTAGTTCTCACTTCGAAATTAATTGGTCTTATTTCGGCCGTTTTAGCTTCCTGTCATGCCATTAATACAAGTCAATACCAATGATAAAATTGAGCATATATAAACAATATGGTAAGTATAACTATATTGCTCGCTATTACCTAAAACAAGCGACATGAATCCACGTCTGTCGGTAAAAGTGAAGGTGAGTAGAAGCAGCAGCACGTTCATGATTGGCTATTTTATCAGTTCCCTGATAATGTATTAATTATCTGTATTATTACTCCCTATACTGGAACAAGACCTCACGGGCTTCACTGTTCATTGTAAAGCGGTGAATGTTAAGGCTCTCAGCCTATGCCCGAGAGGAAGTAAGTTGAAAAAAAAAAAAAAAAAAAAAAAAAAAATATATATATATATTCATTAAACTAGATATGTTTAAGTAATGTTAGTGATTACATAATAAATTACAGTGCTATCCTAATCTAAAGAGCTACTAAATATCACAGGAAACACAATAATAACGTATATATCATAAAGTAAACACAAGCGAGATAAAGAAATGATAAATGCAGTAAGTAAGCGAGAGTGTAGACTGACTGACTCGGGCCCACGCGGCTAGCCAATCATATGCCGAGCTTTACGCATTACACAGTCATGTAAAATAGGCAGTGACGGTATTTCTTCCCTTGCTTGTTTATATGTACGATTTTATATGTTCCATGTGATATCTTATAGCTCTAAAGGTTCGAATATCATCTATCACATTATCATTAGATATATTAACACTTATCTAGTTTAATACATATGGAATATATATATATATGTATTACTATATATTTATACATAAGAAATGTATTTCCATGACATAGTCTACTAATTCACGCCCGAAAATTTCCGTGGATAGACGAAGATCTCCCAAGTTGCTCGGGTAGCGTGGATTGTCGACAAGACCACGGAAAATAGACGAGAAACCACGAAAATCGTGGAGACCACGGAAATATTGGACACTGTGATAGCCCCTTTAGATGGCTCCGCAATAGGACCGAGGAGAGGAGACTTTAATTATTTTTAGGGGGGATACATTTCTTATGACAATGGCCTCCCTTGTGATTTTGGCATGGGAAGAAGGAACGTTGTAGATTACCTTCATCTTAGATATATTCGTAATATTTACAATACATTATTAAGCTGGAAAACCATATTGAATATCCCGGTTTGTTATTGTATAATGCCTCGTAGTTACGGTAATTGACAGTACAGAACTAGTAATATTGTATGTGACTGATAAAATTACCGTATTATGTTGGCAATACTGCAGCCTATTCTGTGTCGTAAGAACTACGTAAAATGTATAACTGTGAACCCTATTATTATATTGGTGGTTGTTTTAAGTACACTCGGATGCCATAATTATAGTCTCTAAGCTACTCATAAATATTTATGGACTTAACCTATTCCTAGTTAGGCAAAGTATAGCTCGGGAAATAAATTCATGACTAGAATATGCTATACAATCTATCTATCTATCTATATGCTCAGTCCCGATCCTCACTTTTCCTATTTTTATTTTTATTTTCTATTTAATTCTATTTTATTGTTTTTTTCTTTTTTCTTGGGGATGGCCGCCTTAACCCTTCCAGCCCGGGTGTCATTTTAAAATGACACCGCAAAAGAAGGGCAGCAGCCCGGGTGTCATGTTAATAGGCAGCAAGCTTTCAAGCCTATTCAGCTTGGTCTGAACGCTGTGCGTCCGACGCATGTAAACAAAGCCGATCGTTGCGTCACCGCACCTCCGAAAACAAGAAGGAGACGTCGGATCAATGTTATTGTTGTGACGTAAGACGAAATTAGTGTCCGAAAAGCTCCGATATTGTCAACATCGCGGCAAAATTCGCTCCACTGAAATCGTCATCACAACTGAACCAGTTGACTTACAGAGCTCTACTCAATGCCAGTCTACAGATTGAAAACCGCACTACGTTTATAGATGCGTGGGAAATTTCTAGCAGTTAAAATAAACAAAAATACGGTAGCCTAGGCCTAGACGTTTTTCGGACAGATCGCCCGGATACGACCTCCGTCCTTTGGAATACCAGCCCGGGCCCGGAGGGTTAAGACAGCAAGAACAGGGAAAAGACAAGGAACAACATAAAACAACGAACAAACACAGACAAAACACAAATTCACACACATCTAGGTCACCCTATACATCTATACATGCTATATATCTACTACAAAACTTCATAACGTATACTAGTTATTCAAATGCAAGTTCTACCCAAAAAATAAATCCAGATAATTATAATTGCTTAAAGAAAAACATAGGGGGTGCACTAATCGTATTGAGTGGGCTAGAAACTAATTTCCATTTGACACACAGAATAGTAATCAGGGAATGGATTCACAAAGTCATCCTAAAAGTGACCCAACCTCCCTTCTTCTAGACCCCTTTCTCTCTCATGTTTTGACATTTTATGACGTTTGGCCTATTAGGTTGGCTATTTTTAGTCCTTTAACCTCACGTGTTTGTCCATTTTAAGACCTCTAGTGCCATTTAGGTGTCAATTTTATCCTGGGGAGCAATAGCAAGCCTGCAACTTAGGAGGCATTTTTCTACCGAAAAATATATACATTTATCTCGAAGGGGAAGATTGTGTTAATCTTGGTAGTCTGGGGAGCAGACTTAAAATAAATAAAGAAAACATAATGAAAAAATAATAAAACAAAGTTAGTGTGTCACGTTAAACAGAAGGGAATCATTTGGTACACAACTGTTCAAATAACGGATTTGTCCATTATTAAAACATAAGAACACAGACATCTTATAAGACACACACACACACACATATATATATTACGTACGCGAAATAGACAAATATAATAATAATGTGTTCTCTTTCTTTAACAACGTATATTGCCGTTAACATGAACCCTGGACATGTAGGTGTAAGGGCTTCACGAGATTTATGGCTCTTGTGGGTTTGTTTATAGTGTGGCAGGGAATTTATGAGTTTACCTTTTTGTAATAATGTCGGATGATCAAGATAATTGATTTAACACTCACCCCCATGGACTCCCAATCCCTTTCTGGAATGGCGGACATCAGTGGTGCAGTAGACCAGTGTTGCATAACTAATATAAATGCTAGCACCTGATCAACATGGTAGAGCTGATTATACTGGTTACAGACTATGTTCACAACCACATTAATTTAACAGTACGATAACACACAGGGGAAGCTGCCTGTACCGAATGCCTCCAGTCCATATATATATCTAGCTTTCAAGTGAGTAACATCTATCTCTCGCTGCTCTATTGAATTATCTGAATTATTTATGTATTGACATTTTAACATAACATCAGACGGATTCTAAGGGCGTGTGTGTGGCTTGGTTGTTCATCCTTTGGTCCATAGCTTAGTATTGAGTATATACTGTACCTACTTGCCAATTTATTGTTATTGTTAAGAGGCTATATCTTATCCCTTGCTGGCAAAATAGCTAGACCTATTATTCTATATTATTAATATTCCTGCAGTGGCTTGTGAATTGTGATGTTCCCTGCCAATCATTGATTATTTATTCATGTGCATTGTTTTAGTTAGGAGTCCAGACTATTAGGGTGCCTGGTTCGAAGTAGCGGGTGGAGGACTTCATTAGGCTTCAGTTACAGGGAGGATTACTTCGGCCCGGGCAGGCTAACAGTCCAGACAAAATAGACTCTGGTGCTTTATGTTTGTTACAATGCGCAGCACGTAGGCTGTACTTGCCTCCCTGAATATAATGTATCCGTTAAGGACTGGCATAATTATAAACACGTGTGGAGTTGAAGTTGGCTTGGGAATTAAAAGTGAAATGACTAACACAAGTGAATGACTAAATGAGTGTATGAGAGTGAGGTGGAAGGGCCAAGAGGAAAAGGCATGTTGAGAGGATGGAGTTGACGTCCGTGAAAGTAGTGTTAGGTGGGAGGAGGGCCGCCGGCTGAGAGATGACAGAGGAGCATGGAGGCGATTATATTGTGGCCACTTCGTCGAAGATGAAGACGGCTGGCAATAGATAAACATAGATAGATATATAGATAGATGTGGACAACAGTGAAAACAATCCCTGTCTAAAGGTACCCTCATGAAAAATTAACCTGCCGACATTATTTAGTTGGCAATTCGAAGCAGTTTCATCCCACTCAAGTGTAGCTTTATTTCCCTAGTGAGCGATTGCGAGCCGGCACTTTAGGAGAAACAGACCTTTGTCCGGGATACTTTTTTTATCGAAACATGTACAATTTAAGCTTGAAAAACAAAATTGAGGGTTTTTTATTGTGAAGTGTCTGGGTAGGCACTTTATTTTATTCTATTTTTGTTTAGCTTGAAATGGTTCTAGGGGTGGGAACCTATTACAAAAAATATTAAAACAAAAATATAAATATACAAAAGTTCAAGAATGGTTAATAGACATAGACACCGTGACTAAAGTTGCCCTCATGGACACAATAACCTGGTAACATTGATTATAAGGGCTGCTGTAACGTATATTGTCTTATACATACATACATGTTTAAAGACCGTTTTGTCCACTAAGAATGTGGTTACAGTCAAGTTCTTTATTTTTAGATCAAACCGGAGTACCTGATCCCACGTTATTCTAGGTCTACCCCTACGTGCAGCTTCCCCCACGTTCACAGTCCGGCATTTCTTACCCAGACGCCTTCTTCTCTCCATGTGTCCAAACCAGCCAAGTCGGCTCGTGCGCATCACTTTACTGACACTCGTATTACCCAGACGCCTTCTTATTTCCTTACTGGTACCCCGTCTTTGTGATTAACCCCATATATTCATATCACCATTATATATATTGAGGCACCCACCGTAATGCCATACACCTGGGTTCGTCAAATATGATGATGACGTCGTGTTCAGTTACTCAATAATCTGCCTGTTTCGTCCCACTTTCTTGTCCATTTTAAGACGTTGTTATTGTTGTTATTGTTTCGTGGCGAGCGGTAGCGAGCCTTAATTTTTGGTGAAACCGTGTTTTGACCGGGACTTTGTTTTCAAGCGAAAAATGTACAAATTTATCTTGACAACAGGACATGTAGGGCCTTTTAAGTTAAGCTTGAAGGTTGGTCCGTTTGATTCTGTATTCTTTTCTTCCTTGTATATATATATATATAATTATATATATATATATATATATATATATATATATATATATATATATATATATATATATACAGTATACTGTATATATAGTTATTTTGTTATATTCCTTTGAAAGGGTTCTGTAAGGAAGGAGGGTAATTGAAAACAATAACCTGTGGACAGGCGAGTGTGACGTTTATTGCGTTATAATTAACGCATATTGAAGCACCCACCATCATTAACGCATATTGAAGCACCCACCATCATTAACGCATATTGAAGCACCCACCATCATTAACGCATATTGAAGCACCCACCATCATTAACGCATATTGAAGCACCCACCATCATTAACGCATATTGAAGCACCCACCATAATTACCGCATATTGAAGCATCCACCATCATTAACGCATATTGAAGCACCCACCATCATTAACGCATATTGAAGCACCCACCATCATTTCATACATCTGGACCATCAATTGGGCTGCAGAAGTCATGTTCAATCGTTCAGCACTTTAATTGACCACTTGTGATGTTCAGGTTATAAGGACGTTGGGGCTGTAGACATCAATATATAATATAAATGATGGGTATAGATAGATATGAGTGTAATGTATAAATGATGGGTATAGATAGATATGAGTGTAATGTATAAATGATGGGTATAGATAGATATGAGTGTAATGTATAAATGATGGGTATAGATAGATATGAGTGTAATGTATACGTTGATTTGCTTGTATTCCGGTTATACACATCGATGTGCAAAGCTTGAATATCCTTATAACCGAAAACTCACAAGCTGTCAATTATTATAAACCATATGTAGCATTTAACCTCTTCATCACGATTACGACTGTTTACCTTGTATTCTGGATAAGGTTAGACGGTCGTATGCAGCTTAAAAGAAGGACCAATGGTATTTGTAGAATGTATTGAGATGGTATTTACCACTTTGAGTCCTAGAGGTAGACTATAAGCCTGATAAAATCGTTTAATATTAACCAGAATATGCCGAACATATTGTCATTGTGCTGAAGAGGTTAATTATATAACAATGTCTATCGTTTGATGTCGGCACTATATAATGGTGTCATTGTATGTTAGGCTATAAATAACTATATATATACAGTATATATAAGTAAACAAGTTAAATTATATTTGTCCAGTTATCTCTGTTGACGGCTGTAGGCTACACTCCGATGACGTAATCTCTAGCCCACTCATAAATAGTCATGGACTTCCTGCTAAGTAAGAAAGTATTTGTCTGAAACTAACTTATTAATATAATTTGTTATACTTCAACTACACAATTATATATACTATTTTTTGGAAAACAAGTTCTATCCCAAAATAATTTCAGAGAGTTACAATTGTATAATGAAATATAAGCATAATGGGTCCCCGAAGTCTTATGAGTGCGCTAGAGACGATGGTATCCGAGTTTACATCTGAATTGTATCATGTTTGAATAAGTGGATATGTTTTAGACTGTTTTACCCCCTAAGGAGAGCACAACTTTAAAAATGGAAGTAGTCAACTACCAGCTCTCTCAGTAAATGTGTCTGTATAAACAACTGCTTCTCTATGTTAATGCTTCTTAGAATTACGTGATGTTGGTCCATTTTCTCAGTCAATTATCATTAGTCTTTTATTTGCAAAACAAATTCAGTCGCCAAGTATTGTACCATTTGTAATGCAATTCTGCTATAGTTTCACCAACTAACACCTCATCTTCTACTTTCGAATAATCAGCACAATTGACTACTTGCGGGTTTCAGGCTATAAGGAAGTTGGAGCTGTAGACATCGATATTTAGCAGAATTACCACCAAATATAAGGTTGTAGTGCATCAAACAGCACATACCGGTAAAATCAAATTCACCATACTTTCTAACCATCAGAAACCTACATTATTATTATATTTCTGTTAAATGTCGATGTTTAGAGCTCCAACTTCCTTATAGCCTGAAATTCAGAAGTGGTCAACTAACTACTTGAGCGTTTCGAACTATTAGACGACACCGAAATAATTCACTATTTAAGCTTATTATGATCTTTGTGGATCACCAAACATTCAGATGTTAACACTATTCGATCCAAGGGGTGTGTTTTTGGACTCTTCAGTTTCACTGCCATTAGTTTGGAGATTGTAGACGTTTCACTCCATTAGTTTGACGATATAATGACGCTTCACCCGATTCAGGTGTCGATGTTTTCTGGGTTCTTGTTTTGTTTATATACAAAATGAAGATCTTCACCCCTTCAGCACGGGGACGCCATTTTATTCTGGCTAAAATAAGACGATTTTATGCTGTTTAACCCTTAAAAAGCGGCTCACCACATAAGTCGTTTTTAATAAAGCTGGACTATGTGGCGGCGCTCGACATAGGTCGAGTGGCAATTTCAGCACGTAATGTTGCTGAGAGAGAGAGACAAGTGGTGGCAGGAGACTAGCGAGCGTATGACTGCTCCAGACCACCGCGGCGAACCTACTGACACGAATCTCAGCTCCCTCCTCCCTCTCTCACTCGCTATATACGGAATTGTATCGGGAAAGTGGCTAATTACCTGCTTTTTGCACTCGCGTTGCACGGTTATTGCAAGAAAACTAGCCATCATAAAAGGATCGTTATGGTGTCATTCGAAAGCTCTGTTTATGCCCTTTCAGGGATAGATACTTGTTTTATGTTCTGGGTCTTATTTAGGCATGAAAATGATCACGTAAACAGCCCTATTTTGGCTAAAAACACCCGGCTGGGTGGTACATATAAATAAACCGCATAGGCCGCTAAAGAAGGGTTAAGAAAGGGCCTAAATTACTCAGAGTGTTTATTTAGATCGTATATGCTCATCTGACTCCTAGAGGCAGATTATAAGCTAAATAATATCTTCTAATGGTAACCAGAATAAGATGAAAATTATGTCACTGTGCCGAAAGGGGAAATACTGTCCTTTAGTTTCGAAGCTCCAACAAAATTTATAAATATATACATCTCATGAATGATTTACCTAATATTGTCTTTTCCGAGGTTCGCCTATGTTTTCTCCAGGACCCATAAAGGCCAGCATAAGTGTTTTAGAATGTACAGTTGCCCACAAGAGTTATGTTCCTCTCTGTGATCTTATACATGGAATTATAATGCGCATGATTGAATTTCGAGTGTAGTTTCTTATGCAGTGGTTATCTTATCTGATTAGTCAACTGGTAATGAAACTAAACTAAACTCTCAATTATATCATATTTATTTAATTTCACGACGAGAAACAGGGGTTATGTGGGTAAATATAAAATTTAAATAAGTAATTATATTCAGTGTTCCGACAAAATATTGACCTATGCCCTTTCCTCGTTCCAGGCGTGCGTGTGTGCAGACATAGAAGGATGACTCTGGATATTGTCAAGCCTCAACTTTAAAAGGCCTGAACAATACATAGCCAGCACATTGAAAAGCTTTGAACGTTGTCGAATCTAAACATTAAAAAGCCCGAACATTGCAAAGCCTGGACAATGAAAACCTGAACATTGTTGAACCTGAACACCGAATATTTATAAAACCCAAACATTGCAAAGCCAAACCATGTCACAGCCTGAAGATTGAAAAGCTTGAACATACTGAAGTTTGTACATTACAGAGCCCGAGTATAGGATAGCGTGAACACTGAAAATCCCGAACAAACACCCTGAACACAAAACCTGAACACACACCCTGAACACAAAGCCTGAAATCACACCCTGAACACAAAACCTGAACACACACCCTGAACACACACGCTGAACACCAAGCATGAGTACACCCTGAACACACACTCTCAACACACATCCTCAACACACACACTGGACACACATCCTGAAAACACACCTTGAACACACACCCTGAGCACACACCCTGAACACACATCCTGAACACATACCCTCAACACACATCCTGAACACACACCCTCAACACACACCCTGAACAATACATCCTGAACACACACCCTGAACACATACCCTAAACACACAGCCTGAACACACACCCTGAACACATACCCGGACCACACACCCTGAACCCATACCCTGAACGGAAAGCCTGAACACACACCCTGAACACAAAGCCTGAACACACACCCTGAGCACACACCCTGAACAGAAAGCCTGAACACACACCCTGAACAGAAAGCCTGAACACACACCATGAAAACACACTCTGAACATTGAAAAACCTGAACATTGAAATCCACTACGTAATTATGATGTTCATAAATTCCCCGTTACGTTATGGTTAACATGGTGCATTAAACATCAAAACACTTAAAACCTTAACATTAATGTGATCCCATATGGTATTCGCGATCCCACACCGAATGCACTCTTAAGAAATCGAATGTTGTTTTATTAGAGATAAATTGATATCGTCCTTTTTAAGATCATTTTTCATTGCGTACAATAAAGTGAAGTTGTGAACTGTAATAAGATTAATAAGAGTGCCTTAAAATTCAAGGAAAATTAGTACATATTTATGAAAGAGAACCCGACTTCGTACGTGTAGATAATATTGTCTTTCAATATCGTTTAATAAAGTATATATTGTTGTATACCGGTGTGGGGGAGCTATGTCGGCCATATTCTTAAATGTATTGGAAGGGCAATGTATTACCAACGAAGCCTAAGGGAATTGAGTGTTGTTCGACGAAAGTGAATTGAAAGCTCTCGCAGTTTCCAATTTTTATCGACAAATATTGAGTTTGAATGAACCTCTGAAACACATTGAAGCTATTCCGTACATCTTGGTGACCTTGTACAACTGTTAAACTATGACAGTGTGTGAACAAAACATTAAATAAACATTATTTAATAAATATATTATATACTATGATATGACTCCTGGTGAACTCTTTAGAGTTACCGTACATACATACACAGACCACTTGGTCCAAATGAGGTGATCCGGCCCTAAACTACTTTACTAGTAGATCAATGAAGCTATGACTTGTGTTGAAATTAGAAGCCTGTGAAGTGGTTACTCTTGGTGAAGTACACTGTAAAGCTATAAATCCACAAATAATACTATAACGTTATTACCTCTGTTGTACAAATTGTGATACTATAACAGTTGGTGAACTGATAACTGAAAGTATGAACACACTTGTAGAAATGTTACATGGTGAACACATGTAAAGCAATGACAAATGTTCCGTTTAACTATGATCACCAATAGACCTGCGGAACTATAAATCTTGGTGAATTTCTGGTCCGAGTGTGTTGTTAGTTCAGTTGAAATTTTACATGATGGACATATTTAAGCAATGGGTTGTTTAAACTAACACATGTATTGTTTAACTATGGCCACTATTATAATTGTGAAACTATGTATCTTGGTGAATTTGTGAAAGTGTGCTATTAGTGCAATGTGTGGTGACAACAATGATAGAGTGATGACTAGTTAGTGTTGTGGTGAGCAGCTTGGAGGTGGTGAACAGCCAGTATGTTATAAAAAAGGACACTTATCACCACCACCACCTCCTATACCACTACCATGGTGATGGTACTACTACTGACGCTACCGCCAGACGCTGCAGACGCTCTGTCAACGCTCTCACGGTATCGATCATAATTTGAGTATTAACTACTCATCTTCTTCATTCTTGTGCATGAAAGGTGGTTAAGAGCACGTTTAACCATCCTGTAGCTTAGTAAGTAACACTCCACGATATTTCGCTGTGTATTGACTGATAAACTTTGTGTTTATCACAAGACTCCTGCTCGGACAGGGCGCCACTAGCGCCATCTGTTGTTTATTTTTGTTTTGTTTTGTAAACAAACGCTCTCTTCTTATTTGATATAAAATCGTAGCCCCTAATTTTACCCATTACCTTTTTTTTTTTTTTTTTTTTTTTTTCTATGTGATTGAGGGAGGCAAAAGGCATAACTGCCTATAGCGAGTGCCTCCCCCATAGTTGAAAGAGTGACAGGGCCAAAATCAAGGGACGTTCGAGCCAAAATGCCTGGACACACGGAGTTTGAAGCAATTTAAGTCATAGAAAGAGGGAAAGACTGATTCTGGGAGAGAGTTCCAGAGCTCAGCTGTTGAGTAGAAGAAAGTTTGAGAGTAACATTTCACTCTTGGGTTGGAGAGTTGCACAGAGTAGGGGTGGGATTGAGTTGCAAGACGGGTACCACGTGCCCTACGTAAAGGAGGTGGTATGCACTGGGATAGCTCTGAGGAACACTGATTATTATAGTAGCGATAGAATAGCGAGAGAGATGCAACATTGCGGCGGAGAGAGAGAGATTGCAGAGAGTTGGTGAGTGGACGGGAGTTAATGATACGAAAGGCCTTCCTTTCAACTTTGTCTAGGAGAGCGGTATGAGAGGAACCTCCCCACACATGTGAACAATACTCAATACAAGGGCGCTACCTACTGTAGTAAGTATCAATTTAACTGCCTTGTATGTAAGTAAAGCTTTGCATATTAATTTGCTAATAAACAATATTGTGTACTAACTAACCTGCCTACAGGAACGAACGCCGACGCCATTTTGTAAACAAACTTTGTTTGGGGATTATACATATTAAATTCCAGCCAATTTTGTAGCAAATTTAAGTGCATTAATTTATCTTTTCCCCCTAGATAATTATATTCTTGACTTTTTCTCCTCAGACTGATTTTACTTTAAGCTAAGGGTGGTATTTGTACAAACTAACCTAGCCTAACCCAACCTGCCAAGCTTTTAACCTAATCCAAACCTAGCCTAGCCTATAGCCAGCTAATCTGTTGTTCTTATTAACTCTAGTAGATATTGTATTTAGTATCCTACTATAGCTATATATATCTGTAATTTTAGTTGTTGCTTGCACGATCTTGTAGTAACCTTTGACTGATACACTTTTTTTGTTTTATCTAAAAAGAGAGGCTACTACTTTACTAGGCTACAGTGACACCAGGGCCATCTGTTGATACAGTATATTAACCCCTTGTGTGCAGTCACACTTTATTTTTATATAATCTCTATTTGGTGAATTGTATATTTAGTTACATATTCTGTTATATATATATATATATATTTGTTTAAGGTTAGGTTATCACACCAGGTAGCCTATTTCTGCATATTTCAATTTTATTATTTTCGGTTAGGCTATTCAACGCTGGTAGACTATTGGTGCGTATTTCAATTTTTTAAAAACTTTTGGTTAGGCTATCGCCCCTGGAAGCCTAATTCTGCGTTTCTCAATTTTTTGTTTTCGGTTAGGCTATCACCCCTGATAACCTATTTCTGAGTATTTCAACATATTTGTTTTCGGTTGAAGTGTTTCTAAAGTGAGTGAATTGTTTTAAAGTGAGTTAAGTGTTTTAAAGTGAGTTAAGTATTTTACAGTGAGTTAAGTGAAGTGTTTTAAAGTGAGTGAAGTGTTTTTTTAAGTGAGTGAAGTGATCTGAAGAAACTTACTGTCACCATGCCTCGCACTTGTACGAACTGCGCCGGTAGGTTTGGTGAGTCCATGTTTGCTACTGTCGATCTTCAAGTCTGCCGTCTCTGCCAGCAACGAGAGAATTTGACAGTGAAATTAGATGAAGCCTACAAGAAGATCAACGTCCTCACCATGAAGCTGGAATCACTCCAAGAGTTTGTAACACTCAACGTTGGAGTACCACAAACTTCAATTGTCACCGCAACTCCAGCAGCCACCAACGCCCCAACATCAATGTATGTATATGATTTACCTTGTACAGTATCACTTTCATATCTAGTACAGTCACTTATGCATATGTAATATCTCTCTATGAGTAAGATTCATGTTAGCATCCAGGCAGTCATAATAGTTATGTCATATAGCCACTCTGGCAACTCAAGCCTGGGGCTCCTCTCACCAGAGGGCCAATACATGTTTGTGTACCACGAGACAGAGCTATCACCCTGTAGGCTCTGCTTCGTGCCTGTATCCCATATCCTTCTCAATAAGAACCTATATATCTACAGCGTGTCTACTTACTCCCCAACCCAAGATAGGCCTGTTGTGCATCTATGGAGTTAGCTGGGACACACATAACATGGCGCAGTGTGTAGGATGAGAAGTTTATGTGGATTTCGCCAGACGCCGCCAGCCGCCATTGTCCACACCCTGCATCCCAGCCACCGTCTCATTGCTTGGATTACAGTGATATAGTGCTCAACAGTGCGGTGCCGACGTTCCCAGTACAGTGCCAGTGATATTATATGTGCCAGTGCTATATTGTGTGCTTTATTTTATATGTATTGTGTGTGGCATAATCATAACGCCCGCACAAGTCCGAGCCACGAGAGAGCGGGGCGTGAGATCCTCCCCCTCTGACTGCCAGCAAGATACTGAGGTGAGGGAGGCCGCGCACCACCGGCACCGCTCCACCGCTCGGTACATACGCACGCACACACACTGGGCACACACACAACTGGCAAACTTTTATTTCATCACCCAAGCATTCCCTTCAGTGCTAATTGTAATTGGGTTTTATACATTGGTGAGGATACAGCTGGTGTGTATTCTAAATATTCTGCTGTTTTTGCCAGTCATTTTGATACCCCACTTGTATATGTGAGAGGCTAATAACTGTGTGTTTGTTATCTCCCTGTCTGTCTGTCACCCACACAAGATGTCAGACTCTGGTGATGTACAGGACGAAGGGGCAAGAACAAACTTGCCTTATGATGGGGAGGAATACACACCTTATTATCAGCACCCTCAGTCCCCAACCACACCTTCAGCCCCTTCTTCAGCTGATTTCCTGCAATTTTTCAAATACCTGGAGGAGTCTCGCAGGTATGATGAGCAAAGGAGACAAGAGGAGGAGGCCCGCCGAGATCGTGTCCTGGAGGAGTCTCGCAGGCATGATGAGGCTATAAGGAGACAGGAGTTCCAGAGCTTATTTCAGCTGTTGGCTCCCACCAGGACCCCTCCCGACTCCTCCACACCTGCTGGTCACCTTGGCGGACAGCAGCCATATTCTTCTCCACATCCCTCCCACAATCCTCCACCACAGAAGGCTACGGCCCAGACACCACCACCATTGAAGCCTGACGCTACATTCCAGATGTTCCGGGAGTGGAGGAGACGCTGGGACGACTATGCTGTCATGGTGGACCTGTCCAACCTGCCTGCGGCCAAACAGATGATACAACTACGCATGTGCCTGACTCTCGAGACACAGCGTGTCTTAGAACACACCCTCCAGATCGCTCCCTCCACGGACAAGACTGTTGAAAGGTGTTGGACGCCCTGCAGCTTCATATCAAGAGTCTAAGGAATGAGGCACTCCGGCGTCGTGAATTGTTGAGCTGCAGACAGCATGAAGGGGAAACTTTTGCAGAGTTCTACGTCCGCCTCAAACGTCTCGCAGAAGAAGTGGATGTGTGCCCTGGTAAGGCACCCATCTGTGTGGAGACACAACTCCAGACTATCATCCTCATGGGCCTCAGGGACAAGGAGTTAGTCCAGAAACTCATCGCCCTGGACTCCAAGTCAATACTACAGGGGGTCGTCACTACGTGCCGCTCGTATGAGGCTGCCAAATCTGCGACCACGGCCATTAGTGCGCCCCATGAACAAGTAAGGGCCGTCTCTTCATACAAGAAAAACAAGAAACAGGGCAGTGACAGGACCCAACTCCCCAAAGCCTCCATCGAATGCAGCTGATGCCTGCCAGAGTTGCGCTCGCCGACACGGGCCTGACACGTGTCCCGCTGCTGGCAGCACCTGTAACAACTGTGGGCGCCACGGTCACTGGGCTCGGACAGCTAAGTGCCCTGCTCACAAGGTTCAGTGCCGCATCTGTTGTCTTCTGGGGCATTATGACAAGTGTTGTCCGTCGACTAAGAAGAAGGAAAGACGCCAAGGTGGCCCCCCAGGCGATACGGGTGCTCCCTCCAACTCTGGCAAGCCCCCCGACGCTAGGAGTAATAGCTGTCGTCAGGTGGGATCGACTCCTTCTACAGCTTCGACGCCGCATCCCGCCTACGGATGTTACCGGACACGGGCGCCGACGTCACCGTGATTGGCCGGCGTCACCTTGAGGATTTGGCTATCCCCATTAGCAGCCTGCGAGCCCCTTCGCCCACGACAACGTTCACGGCGGACGGCTCCCCGATGGCACCTGCTCTGGGGGTATTTCAGGCTACCCTCACCCTGGGACAGAGAGTGTGTACTGCCCTGATCCATGTGCACGAGGGTGTCCAGACTCCTCTGCTTTCATACAGCCACTGCAGGGAGTTTGCCATCATACCTCTGGCATTCCCAACGCCCATACAAGAGGTCAAGCACGTCAAGAGGTGTAAGGCTACACCACTTCCAGTCTCCACGTCGCCCGCTGAAGCCAAGAATTACTTCCTGCGGGAGTTTAGCGACGTGTTGATGTCCAAAGATGACCTACAGACTGTGCCCCTCAAGCCTATGGTGGGTCAACCCATGAGGATCCATCTTAAAGAGGGAGCTGAGCCCTTCGCCATCCATACTCCCCGACAGATTTCCTTTGCCTTTAGGGACCAAGTCAAGCGAGAGTTGGAGTCCATGGTGGCCCAGGGCATCATCAAGCCTACTGGAGACAACCCCTCAGAATGGTGCCACCCCCTCGTCGTTGTTGGTAAGGACAGCGGAGGAGTGCGCATCACCGTCGACCTCTCCAAACTCAACAAACATGAGTCCCGACCAGCTCACCCTTCGCCTACTCCCTCCGCAGCAGTTCGTGGTGTCGACCGAGGAGCTCGCTACTTCACCACTGCGGACGCCCTCTGTGGTTACTGGCAGATGGAGTTGGCTGAAGAGGACCAGCACCTGACCACCTTCATCACGCCGTATGGACGCTTCAAGCATTGCAGAGGACCCATGGGATTCACAGCTACGGGCGACGCCTTCTGCTACAGGGGTGATATGGCTCTACAAGGTGTGCAGAGGTGCACTTAGGTCGTGGATGACATACTGCTGTACGATGAGGACTACAAGTCTCACCTCGACCGCATCCATGAAGTGCTGACTAGGTGCCGCAAGTTCGGGATTACCCTCAACAAGAGCAAGTTTGTGGTTGCCGCACATTCAGTGGACTTCTGTGGATACACCCTCTCAGGGGAAGGTATTGCGGCTGACACGAGCAAAGTGGCTGCAATCGGGGACTTTCCGGCACCATCCAACTTGACCGACCTCAGGTCATTCCTGGGTCTGGTCAACCAGCTGGCAGAGTTTACCCCTGACATCGCCGCCGCCGCTCAGCCCCTCCGCCCTTTGATGAGCCCCAAGAGGACATTTGTGTGGACTCCTGACCACGATGAGGCCTTCAGGCGAGTCAAGTTAGCCCTTGTCAGTCCTCCTGTTCTCGCACACTTCGACCCAGACCTACCCACCATTCTTCAGACTGATGCATCGCGACTCAACGGCATTGGGTATGCCCTCTTGCAGGACCACGGCAGTGGCCACCTGCGGCTCATCCAGTGTGGCTCTCGGTTCCTGGCGGACGCTGAGACCCGCTATGCTACTATCGAGTTGGAGATGTTGGCTGCTGTTTGGGCCATGTCCAAGTGTCGACTGTATTTACAGGGTCTACAGGATTTCACACTGATGACTGACCACCGCCCTCTCATCCCTATCATCAATCACTACACGTATGACGCTGTGGAGAATCCCTGCCTCCAACGCCTGAAGGAGAAGACCTCGCCCTATATCTTCAAGGCCGTCTGGCGTGCCGGCAAGTTGCTCTGCATCCCTGATGCCCTGTCTCGAGCCCCGGTCAGCCGCCCCACGCCAGAGGATGAGATCGCTTGTGCCGACGCCGCCACCTACCTCAGGACTATAGAGACAACCAAGGACGTTATCAACTCAGGACGATCTTCGGCACGATCTTCGGCACCAGACGCAGACAGGACGCTACAGGATCTCCGGGTCGCGGCAAGAGCGGACCCTGCGTATGTTCGTCTACTCGGCTGTGTGACCTCAGGATTCCCTGCCAACCGATACGACCTTCACAATTCCTTGCTCCCATACTGGAAGATACGGGACGAACTCTACGCTGATGATGACCTCGTCCTGTATGGAGCTCGGATCGTGGTTCCTGCAGCCCTCCGCCGACGCACCCTACAGCATCTTCATGACGGCCACCGTGGTGTGGAGGCCACTAAACGCAGGGCGAGGCAGGCTGTCTTCTGACCGGGGATAGATTCCGACATCACCAACACTGTTCAAGCGTGTGAGTCGTGCCAGATCCTTCAGCATAGCCTCCAGAAGGAACCACTCATGAATGATGACAACCCTACAAGGCCCTTTGAGTCTGTGTCGGCCGACTTTTTCATGGTCGCCGGGAAGTCTTTCCTGGTAGTCGTCGACCGTCTCTCGGGGTGGCCTGTTGTTGTCCCCTGCACAGGCGACACAACCGCCTCTGCGACCATCAGGATGTTCTGTCGCTACTTCCGGGAAGTTGGTGTCCCCCTTCGTCTGAGGACCAACGGGGGCCCACAATTCACCAGCCACGAGTTCCGGGACTTTATGAAGCGATGGGGAGTTCGTCATGTGGTAACATCACCGCATTACCCACAGGCGAACGGCCATGCCGAGGCTGCGGTGAAGTCTCTCAGGCACCTCACCTTAAAGACTGCACCCTCTGGCAACATTGACTGTGAGGACTTCGACCGGGGTCTCTTGGAACTCCGGAATACTCCAAACTTCACAGGCCGCTCCCCAGCCCAGTTCCTGTATGGTCATCCTCTTAGGACATGTCTCCCGGCCCATCCCAAGTCCTTTGCTGCGGAATGGCAAGCCAAGGCCGAGGACTGTGATAGACGTGCAGCCGACCGTGCCGAGCAGGTTAAGACCCGGTACGATGAGCACGCACAGCCCCTTCCCAGGTTACGTGTCGGTCAGCAAGTGCGGATTCAAGACCCGACCACGAAACGCTGGGACAAGGTGGGGGTTGTGATGAGCCTTGGCAGGTCACGGGCCTATGAGGTACGTCTCCCTAGTGGCCGTGTGTGGTGGCGGAACCGTCGATTCCTCCGCCCCGTGCCCCAAACTGGTGACTCCCTCAACCCTGTGGCCCCTTTCAATGACGCTGAACAGTCCTTAGCTTCTGACCCCCAAGTTACCCCACGTCGATCAGAACGGCTCCGTAGGAAAGAGTCCGCTCGAGAATGAACTGCGAGCGTGAGGGGGGAGGGAGGTGTATGCATATGATTTACCTTGTACAGTATCACTTTCATATCTAGTACAGTCACTTATGCATTATGTAATATCTCTCTATGAGTAAGATTCATGTTAGCATCCAGGCAGTCATATTAGTTATGTCATATAGCCACTCTGGCAACTCAAGCCTGGCGCTCCTCTCACCAGAGGGCCAATACATGTTTGTGTACCACGAGACAGAGCTATCACCCTGTAGGCTCTGCTTCGTGCCTGTATCCCATATCCTTCTCAATAAGAACCTATATATCTACAGCGTGTCTACTTACTCCCCAACCCAAGATAGGCCTGTTGTGCATCTATGGAGTTAGCTGGGACACGCATAACAATCAACTGCCAACAATTCAACGCCTGCAGGAGCCATTTCAGCTGATGGTTCCGATACTCATGAAACAAATAGTGACTCTCTTCCCCATCAAGACAACTTCCGTGTTGTGAGGAACAACATTTGCCCCAAGACCAGGAAACCCATATCGATTACCGAGTGTCAAAACCGTTTCCAGATACTCACAGACTCAGATGACGAAGAGGAAATAGAAGAAGTCCGGCTCGTGGGAGACTCGATGATACGTGGTAGGCTCACAGAGTTTTGTGCCAGGGCACCTAAGACCAGGAAGCGTTTTTGTATCCCTGGTGGTGGTGTGGACGACATAGTTGCTGCAGTTGACGAAGTATCGAAGCTGGCCCCTGCTAATACAATGTACGTCATCCATGTTAGATCCAATAATGTACAGCGAACCCGGTCGGAAGATTTGCTTTTAAAGTACCAGCAGCTGATGAAGTCGTTTAAGGAGAAGTCATCAAGCATCATCGTCTCAGGAATCGTCCCCCGGCTTGGTGTAGAGAGCCGATTTTACAACATAGCCACCAGCACAAATCGTTGTCTAGCAAACCTCTGCAGGAAGGAAAACGTGGGATTCGTCGACACCTGGGACAATTTCTACTATGATGACTATTTGTTTTCGGACAATGGAGTTCATCTGAACCAGGTGGGAGCAGCACGTTTTGGGCGTCTTCTCAACGATGCGGTGAAGGATTTTCGGAGAAGAAATCGACTCAGCACAGGACAACCAGGAAAGAGGACCGAAGACAGCGACATGCTAATCCGTCAAGAACCGCGAATTTGGATAAGGCTCCACCAACACGACCCAAATTCCAAACCGCCAGGGATAACGACCGAGGACCGATGACAGCCATGAATGTAAATGTAGATCCGACCAGAACCAAAAATTTGATTAACACCTAACGAGCGGCCTAGGCGGTAATTTATATGTACCGCCCAGCGGGGTGTTTTTACCCTAAATAGGGTTGTTTACGTGATCATTTTCATGCCTAAATAAGACCCAGAGCGTAAAACAAGAATCTATCCCTGAAAGGGCATAAACAGAGCTTTCTAATGACACCCCAGCCATCCTTGTACGACCGCTAGTTTTCTTGCAACGATCGCGCAACACGAGTGCAAAAACCATGTAATTAGGTAGTTTCCCTACATAATTCCCTGTGTAGCGAGTGCATGAGGGTGGGGGAGGGTGGGATTCATGTCAGTAGGTCTGCCGCGGTGGTCTGGAGCAGTCATACGCTTGCTACTCTCCTGCCACCACTTATCTCTCTCTCTCTCAGCAACGTTACGTGCTGAAAATGGCACACGACATAGTTGTGAACCGCCACTTAGTCCAAATTTCTTTCACACGACATAAGTTGCGCGCCGCCAAAGAAGGGTTAAAGAACGTTCTGCGAGTTCTAAAACTGCAACTTTAAAGGTTTTCTATGCAAACGCTCGTAACATACGCAATAAATTTTCAGATTTAGAGGAACTAGTGTTTACTGAAAATTATGATGTGATTGGTATAACAGAATCTTGGCTCAATACAGAAGATAGAGACTTTTTAGCAGAGTATTCAGTTCCCGGTTATGTAATATTTGAGAAAAGCCGAATAAATAAAAATGGAGGTGGCGTTTTATTTTATATCAAAGAAAGTCTTAACCCGACCCTCTTGTCAAAACCTCAAATTGTGAACGTCAACACATCTTTTGTGCTAATAAAGAATAATAAAGGTACAAAAATAATACTTGCATTAATATACAGACCTCCAGCTCAATCAGTGCAAACTGACCGAGAAATTTATGAACAAATTGCAGATGTAACTAACTCTCAAGATACCGTATTTTTTGGCAACATTAATTTACCTGTGACCAAGTGGGGCGATACTCTTACTTCACACTCCGGACATGACTTGTATGCGAACTTGCAAGAGAGTTCACTCTATCAATTTGTTCGATCGCCGAACCGTGGTAATAATGTTCTTGACCTTGTACTTGCAACAAAAGAAGAATTAATAGAGAATTTGAATGATGGTGATGAATTCAGTAACAGCGACCATCGTATAATAATTTTCACTTTAAAGTTTACTAGTAACGAACCAAATAGCAGCATCGAAAAAGTCCCTAATTTCAGGAAAGCAAACTTTCATAAACTTAGAGCTATGTTTAAAGAAACTGACTAGAGCTTTTTAATTAACAATAACGACATAAATACATCTTCGGAATTATTCGAAACCACTTACCTAAAAGCAGTGCAGGACTGCATACCATCGAAAATACGGCATCCAGGCCTTAATAATAAGCCCAAATGGTGGAATAAAGATATTTCAAACTGTCTGCTTGCTAAAAAGTTTGCTAATGATGATTAACCCTTAATTAGCGGCGAGCAACATAAGTCGAGTTAAAAAAAGCTGGACTATGTGGCGGCGCTCGACATAACTCGAGTGGCAATTTCAGCACGTAATGTGGCTGAGAGAGAGAGACAAGTGGTGGCAGGAGACTAGCGAGCGTATGACTGCTCCAGACCACCGCGGCGAACCTACTGACACAAATCTCAGCTCCCTCCTCCCTCTCTCACTCGCTACATACTCAATTATGTACCGAAAGTACCGAATTACCTGCTTTTTGCACTCGCGTTGCACGGTTATTGCAAGAAAACTATCCATCATACAAGGATCGTTATGGTGTCATTCGAAAGCTCTGTTTATGCCCTTTCAGGGATAGGTACTTGTTTTACGTTCTGGGTCTTATTTAGGCATGAAAATGATCACGTAAACAGCCCTATTTTGGCTAAAAACACCCCGCTGTGCGGTACATATAAATAAACCGCATAGGCCGCTCGTAAGGTGTTAAAATCCTTACAAAATGACGAAGGACGAGTGAAATTTGTAGAGCTACGACGCAAAGCCAAAAAGTTAATTAAGCAAAGTAAAACGACCCTGGAGTTACATGTTGCGAATTAAAGTAAAACAAACCCGAAAGAATTCTATAGTTATATCAGAAAGAAAAAAGTAGTTACTTCAACTGTTGGACCGTTATTCGATGACAATGGAGAATACACCAAAGACGAAGTACAAATGAGTCATGCCCTCAATACCTTCTTTGCATCAGTTTTTACAACGGAAGACCTCAGTGATATCCCTACACCATCGCCGATTCAGATTTATAATTCAGATGTTCTAAGCAATATCACCGTTACAGAGAGAGAAGTATTGAATTGTTTAGATAAACTAAAGGTAAATAAAACGCCTGGACCTGATAAAATCTCACCTAGAGTCCTAAAGGAAGCTAAGGATGAGCTCTCCAAACCACTGACATTGCTATTTAATAAATCCTTGCAGTCTGGAAATATGCCTGATCAGTGGAAGCTAGCCAACGTAACACCGATATTCAAAAAAGGCAGCAAATCCCTACCCAGTAACTATCGTCCAATTAGCTTAACCTCAGTTGTATGTAAAATGTTAGAAACACTCATAAGAGACAGACTCGTAAATCATTTAGAGGATAATAAAATAATAATCCTCTATGAGTATCTTAAATACTTAAAGATACTCAACACGGCTTTCGTAAAAAACGTTCCTCTTTATCAAACCTCTTAGACTTCTTCCACGATATCCTCAACCTCTACGATGAGAGTAAAGCTGTAGATATTATATACCTTGATTTTCAAAAGGCCTTTGACAAAGTTCCCCACAAACGTTTACTGCTAAAACTAAAAGCGCATGGAATACAAGATGGTGTGTTGAAATGGATAGAAAATTGGCTCAGCGACAGAAAGCAAAGAGTAGTCATAAACGGTTAGGCATCTAAATGGACCAATGTAAGTAGCGGGGTACCCCAGGGATCGGTACTAGGACCAATTTTCTTTCTAATTTACATCAACGACATAGATGAGGGTCTCACCTGTACAATCTCAAAATTTGCTGACGATACAAAAATTGCAAATAGCGTACTCTCAAAAGAACAAGTTGACGATATGCAACACAATCTAGATAAGTTGTCATGTTGGGCCCAAATTTGGCAAATTAGTTTCAATGCGGATAAATGTAAAGTACTACATACAGGACACCAAAATGAGAAAGCAAACTATTTAATGAATGGCACTCAGCTTAAGAATGTAAACAGAAATCGATCTGGGAGTAACAATATCGAGTATCCTAAAACCGAGCCAACAATGTTCAGAAGTTGTTAAGAAGGCAACCAAAATAATTGGTTTTATAGGCAGGTCATTTGAGCATAAATCCAAAGACGTTCTCCTAACCCTTTACAATTCCTTAGTCCGCCCTCCTCTGGAATACTGCGTTCAATCCTGGTGCCCTTATTACCAAAAAGATATAGACAAGCTAGAACAAGTTCAACGTAGAGTTACCACAATGATACCTAGCCTACAGAACAAACCATACGAGGAGCGTCTTAGAGAATTAAATCTATTTCCTTTAACCCAGTGCAGATTAAGAGGTGACTTAATTCAAGTGCTCAAAATCATCAAAGGCATCGACAATATGAAATGTTGTAAGTACTTCACTATCGACCAATCTAATTACACGCGGGGAAACGGTTGCAAAATTATTGGTAAATCTTTTAACTCACACGAAGCTAAGAATTTCTTCTTCAATTGAGTTGTCAACTTATGGAATGGGCTTCCCCGAGATGTCATAGACTGCAGCACCGTTGATTCATTTAAACTTCGCCAAGACAAATATCTCGCATCAAACCCGCGACTGACTGCGTTTGTAAATGAATAACTTTATTTTATCCTCCCATCAGTTACTAACCCATCTGTCCCCTACTAACTTCCTAATCTTGCCACGGACATTAGTTCCAGGGCAGTAGTTCCCTTTCCAATGTTCCCTTACCCACTCTAAACCACTGTTTGGACACTTGATCCTCAGTGTTTTGGAGGACAAGCAGCCTAGAAGGGTCACTAGAACTATTGTTGCTTGATTTCCTTTGTACTCCTTTGTACTTTGTACCATCATCGCTTTCCTTGCTGCCACATATACAGGTTAGTGATTTCTCTACTTTGTTTTGCACGCTAAGAAATAGTCGGGATATACGGTATGTATCCTGACCAGGGTTCGAACCCAATCACTCGAGGCATGGTTGTGAGAGTTGGGCACCGTATCCACTCGATATTTTTAATACAATGCACCGGTGGTCGTTTTAATGCAATATACTATCTTGTAATTTGGTGCAGAACAGCGTATATTATTACAGTATTGAACATGTATGACTCGTTTAAATCCTTGAATGCCCACTAGGGTGGTATTAACTAGAATAACAAAGTATGCAAAGCTAAATAGGACATTAATTATTGCCGATGAATTAATGTTTTAGTCTTTAGTATGTTTGGCAGTGTTTTGGTTTTAATATTCGAGGTGTTCTATGTAATGTGTATTATTCGTCAGTTACAAAAAAGTTGCACGAGATGAAAAGGGATTAAATTAAGAAAATTAATAGGAACCAGGAGGATATTTTAGGGTACCGTACATTACTGATTACTTTCATAGAGATAAGTTGCTAAAGTAAAGTTTTGTGGCGTACGCTGAAACAGTGCATAGCCGCTGCGCTCATCTCCGTCTTATGGCCCTTTTGAACCTGTGGTTATTAACCAAATACAAGGGTTATTGCATGTTTGTGGGTTACCACAGTTTAATTCCCTAGAGGGTACGTCACAACTGTCCACTAACACTAGGTACCTAATTCACTGCTTAGGTGAACAGAGGTATTGGGTGTTGGGAGACTGGGGTACCAGATTAACCCCTCCAGCACGATGATGCGTTTCTTACCTTCGACTCTGGCTATAATTTGAAGATTGTATGCTGCTTGAGAAGGGTGTATGTTAATCAGAGGGTTAAGTGAGATCATATATATATCCCTTTGAATCCTAGAGGTAGAATATAGACTTAATATAATTATCTAATGGAAATCAGAATTCGATGAACATTCGTTATCGTGCTGAAGGGGTTAAGGATAGAATTATCTGTGTTTTTTGCAACCCTGGTAAGAAGTCTAGATTGAGTTAAGTGCAATCTATCATCAATTGCATGTACGGTGAAGACATGAATCGGTGTAGATAAAGTCAAGAGTAGTGCAGAGTTTAATCCTGGACTTTTTGATGTTCGAATCCCAATAAGTGAAAGGTACGGTCATGAATGGATCAATTGTGTTATTTGAATTAATACTTTATTTTATGTTTTTTTTTTGTATTTATTTATTTATGTTTTTATCTGGATCTTTTGTGTGCGCTTATTATCCAGGTGAAAGCCTATATCCATCCTTTATTTATCTTGGTATAGAGGAACTTGACCACACCATCCGTCTTAAATATTTCTCAATTGGCCACGATTCCGGCTTCCAATATTGTAGTTTCTTATCATGCAGACCTAGAGTTTTTTTTTGGCAAGAATGTAGTTACCGGGTGTATTACACCCGCCCACCTTGTTTACACTATGCGGATGCCTTTGGATATAAAAATACATTAGCCTAACCAAACAACCTAACCTAACCTAACCTAGTATTCATGCAGAATTGACAGGGGGCAAAAAGAAGAAAATATAGCATCAAAATAGACGGGAACGTAAGTGCGATCCCACAACATGACAACCGTACACCCGGAAACTACATCCTTCCCTTTTTGTTTTGTATTAGTCTATATTGACAATATTCGCCAATATATTTTAATTATCATATTATTATCATAATTTGTCATACTACCGGTACCGGCAATCGAATAATTAAAAAAATAGAAGTCCCGGAAGTTTAACAATAAGGATAGGGCATACTAGTTACACACACACACACACACACACACACACACACACATTATCTCTCTCTCTGTCTCTCTCTCTCTCTCTCTCTCTCTCTCTCTCTCTCTCTCTCTCTCTCTCATCATAATCAGGTTTTCTAAGGGCTTGTAAACGAGGAACTGCTCTCACGGGGGTCAGGAGGATAATTAAATCGGATTACGCATTTAATTTCGGTGGGTTAATTGTAGAGAAGGATTGTGGTGGGGTTAAAAAAATGCCCCCCGCATATCATAAGGGATCTCTATGTAGGAGAGACCACCATCATAATTAATGCAATTTAAGTGTAAAATTTAAGGATTTATTTGTTTTTGTATTATTTTTGTTTTTCACCCTAGACCTCCAATAAGCTTACCACAAATATTAGAAAACACACCCTCAAATGAATTTGTACATTTTCTATAGCAAACTGTCCCAACCGAAGACTGGTTCTCCCTAAATTACAGGCTCGCTATCGCTTGCCAGGAAACAATCTATACCTAAATGGCACTAAAGCTATTAAAATCGCCAAACTAATGGGGCGATTGTCTTAAAATCTCAAAGCTAATGGGGCTAAGCATAAGGGAGAATGGGGTCCATGAGGATACTGATATATGCTCCGGAGTACTTACTCATTACGTATGCATCGGCTGCATAATTGTAGACACGGTTTGTGGCAGTGATAAACTAATGTTCCATGCACATCTTAAAACACTAGAGCACATACCTCCACCTACGCTATTAATATCATAGATCTATTTTTCCTTCTGGATCTAGCCTCCAGGATATGATCCGTACCGCCTCCCGAATTGAATAACTTCTTCCTTTGGCGTATATCCTCTCTGCCCACAAATGTTGTGAAAATTGGTTCATAACTTTGTGAGATTTCTTGCTTACAAAAAGACAGACAAACAAACAAGCAAACGCATGACTTACATCCATCTTGACGGAGGTGGAGGGAGCAAACTTAAATATATAATATATAAATACAAAAACATAAATATATATAAGCTTTCCTTAAAACAATTATATCATCTACATTTTTTCCCGCGCTAGTCACCAACCATCTCATATTTTATGGCCACATTTTTTTATCCCTTAGCCAGCTTATTAATATGCGTTCCTTCCCCTATTTTATCATAATCGGCCCTCCATCATAGCGACCCTGTAGTAAGATAGAGCGGACATGTTTAGTCCTTGGAGACCATTTTGGTACACTCGGATGCCATAGTTTCTAGCCCCACTCATAAGAATTCGTGGACCCCCTATGTTTTCCTTTATGCAATTATAATTATCGGGATTGTGATTTTCCTATAACTATATTGTGTTTTGCCTATAACTATATTTTCAATAAATAATATACAGTATACATATAGTTTTGTAGTGATGTATAGAACATTATATTCATTAATTCGTTTCCAGTGGTATACTTCCATAAATAGAAATAGTTGAAGTCCACGTATATGTACAAGTGGGCTAGAGACTATGGCATCCGAGTGTACCAACATGATCATGTAGAAGTTTTATCCTAAAATCAAACTAGATATGCTGTACCAGTTGCCGAATGTTTAATATGAGTATGGGCATGTATAAGTGCCAAGAGAGGATAATGACACCAGCGGCCTCAATATAGCATTAGTTGGCCGATCTTAGCTGCTATACAGTCTCAGACCCAGCATAATGTCCCTGTAGGCCGCCATAGATCCCAGCTTTGAGGACCTGCCAGATTCTGAATGGCTAATTTATATGCACCGATTTCCCAGCCTCTACTCTGTTACCAGGGAGAGACGATAACACAGTGCATAACGTCGTGGAATGCAGACCAAAAGGACCTCAGCGCGGTTCACGCCAAATGTCAGGGTTTTTTCCAAGGTTATCTGATCGTTCTTTCTGTTCTACATGTATCCTGACTACTCCGACACGTTAAGAAAATACCCACTATATATACACAAATTCATAGCATAGAAGATGCCCGACCATATGTGTAGATGCTGTGAACGACCATATAACTGCTCTCTCCAATTCAAGTGACGTGTATAAATAAGGTGTTGTCATCTAGTGTGGTAGAAAGGAAACAACCATCACCTTGAAGCTCCACTGGTACCATCTAGTGCGACACATATGAAGCATCCAACACCTCGAAGTTTCAATCGATAATCTCGGAGCCTCGTAAAACCGGTATCACACGAGCGCTTTTTCCGTTAACATTTATCCTCAACACTGGTCTGGCAGCTTATGAGGTGAACTTTTGAAATAATTATGCCACCCAAATGAATGTAGCTTCAGTCTAGTTTCCAATGCCAGTGTATATTATCCGACAAATGTTATCAGCAAATTGTTGAGGGTAGGAATGTTGACTATAAAATCTCTCCCTTAAGAGTTACAGGCTACTGAACAGTCCCGAGGCTGAAACATAGAAAACAAAAGAAATACTCCTTCACAGGGACCAACTTCTTCCCGTCATTGTTCTTTTATTTGAGGCATTCTTACTTCGGGCGCGTAAGGAGAAATTTATATTTATTTGTTCATTTATTTCTGTATTTATTATTAGAAGAAGTAGTATTTTTTTCGTTTCCTCCCTAAACTTCCATCAAACTTTAAAAATACCCAAAAGATTTCCCTTTGAGAAAATGTTGTTCCATTTTCGGTAGAAAAATACCATGGTCTAAGGCTAGTTCCTCCTAAATTGCAGGCTTGCTATCGCTCAACAGGAACAAATATATTCCTAAATGGCACGAGCGGTCTTAAAACTACTAGGGCGAATGTCTTAAAATCTCAAAAGTAATGGGGCTAAACTTGAGAAAACCCATCAGTAAGCGACCAGAAGGCATACAGACACTGCTCTCCATGCTTCATTTTAGGCAGGATTCAATTATGATCTCTAGGAGAGGGTTGCATTAGGGTGATTAGGGGGTTGGTGGTGGTACAGCTGCGGCTCTTCAGACTAATTAGGCCGCTCAGCCTTAATAAGCTGTATGACCAATAGTAGTTGCTTGGCACTATTCAGACACTTAACCCGGCATGTACGGGAAGACTCTTAAGAGTTTACCCGGGCGACTGCGGGAAGACTCTTAAGATCCTGGGCCTAAAAAAATCCATTTAAAACACCCCAAACAATTATTTTTTTTTTTTTTTTTTTTTGGCCCTTGGGCCATGCCAAATATCACTCCTCCACATCCCCTCCTTCCCCACTTTCCTCCCCTCCTTCAGTTATCACCTATTTTCCCTGTTATTCCCTTATTCTGTGGTCTATTTTCGTGCTAACATTAGCGAGTTGGTAGCAGGGCGTTGTCATCACTGTTACCAAGCGTGGGAAAGAGCGAGAGAGAGACTATTGCGTAACAGTGTCTCTCCTGACAAGGGGAGGGGAGGAGGGGAGGGAGGTTGCCTCAGCCATACATTATGTAACTCCCGGCCTGTATCGCCGATTTTGACCATCCAAACGCTATTTCCACTTGTTTTATTGCTGTAACAGGTTAATACCTTTATAATCAACCTAAAATAGGCGCATATGGATAAGTATTAATGCTATTTATGGTAAAATAACGATGTTAGTGATGGGAACAGCTCAAATACGTGCGCACAGGCGTGTGGTGTCTTGTATCCCCCATGCGCACGTCTTAGGTTAAGCCAACTTGACCGCTCATCCCATATGAATAATTTGCTATGATTATGCATAATTCGTCTTATACTCATCGTTATTCATATTAGTTTATTTGTATTACAATTTTTAAAATACCAGTATCTTCCACTATATATTGTGAATTTAAGGGGGTATTTTAAAAGGCAATGTATGTAATGGTTGTGATGATATTTGTTAAAATAAAATATCCATTACCCGTTTCTTGCAAACTACTGCCCGGCTAAATGTGTGTGTGTGTCAGCCACTCTGATTAGAATCCCCATTCGTTGATTGTGTATGTTATGTCTGATTGCTTGATCTGTCTGATTTTGTACTCTGTCTGTCTGTCTGTCTGCTATCTCTGATTGCGTATTTTGTGTATTTTATATATTTGTCTGTCTGTTATGTCTGATTGCGTATTTTGTCTGGTCATTGTGTTATGCCGGACAATAATATTTGCCCGATTATGTCAGTTCTCTCTTTCCTACCTAGGAGAGCTTTTAACCCTTAACCAACGGTGCCCGTCATATGGCGGGCGAGAATTAAATGGACTATCCTCCGGTACCCATCATATGACGGGCGGCATTTTGAGCACATTATCGGCTTTGAGAGAAAGTCCACGCGTTGGGAGGACGATAGGCGGGCTGTGACCGTTCGACACGACCACAGTGCCGCGACTGGGACCGCCACTGCAACATTTCACACACTCGGCCTCGCGAGACAAGGAAAATACTGGGGAAATTACCTTTTTTAGGGATTTTTCACCGACGGTTGCGCGATCGCTACAGGATAACCCTTGGTCGTACAAAGATGATTCAGGTGTCATTGGAAAGCTCTCTTATCGCCCTTTCAGGGATACATAATTGTATTACACTCTGGCTCTTCTTTATGCATGAACAAGAGAATGAAATGAAGCTCGTTTAGGGTAAATATCCCAGCCTGGCAGGTAGTTGATGTTACAAACGGCCCCGTCCTTTGGGTGTTAAGAACTATAACCTCAGCAGGAACACAGCTGACTCCAGATATGCAATTATAAATCTCCTCAATCTCTACCAATGATACAGAATACACAGTTGGGTTTCACAAGTTTTTATTTCACTTTGGATCAGGGTACTGGCATATATTATAAATAGACATTTGGTTGAGTTATACTTATAATGAAATACTCTCGACCTACTTATGAATAATAATATTATTAAAGCATGGATGATACATAAATCAGTTAATAATAATAATTAATAAATCACTATTGAATAAACATATGATGAATAATAAAAATCGCAAAAATGCTAACAGAGCGGTTAATCTCAAAGAATGGCTGATACCCTGCTGGTCAAAGTTAACGCGTGGTAAAACGTAACGCGGTGTAAGGTCAAAATACTGAGGTCACAACGTCTCAGTTAAACAGACAATATAAAATAAGAATATCAGCTGAATGGCAAATAACTAATGAATTATAAATAAGGAGAGTGGTTTTAATTCTCTACTAACGCATACAGTTAGATTTAACAATCGTAGTTTAGGGAACTGAGTAAATAAAGATAAGTCTTATGGAGAAGACAAAACCCTCAACATTGATATATTAACACGATGTGGGCAAAATAGAATTACTATGAATTCAAGTTAAATGTTTAAACTGGGTGTGAAGCCAGAAAACAAATAAAAGTGAGTCTAGCTAAGAGACTATATAGATAACACTCTCTGTGAACATTTATACCTGATATACGTACCCTGATAATGCTATTAACTTAGAATCAGATCTGTCAGGGGTGTTCACAATATTTATGTGTACTGTGCGGGTATTTGGGCCGAATGGACATATATATAAACTTAGTGGCAATACATGAATATGTATTACGCAGTATATATATATATATATATCAATCCCAGAAGAAAGATGGATGTGATGGAGATGAACTGCTTGAGGAGTATGTGTGGAGTTACTCGTAGAGACGGATTGAGGAATGAAGAGATACGTAGGAAAGTGGGGCAGCAGGAACATTTGTCAGCCAGAGTGGACAGAAGGGTGCTGAGCTGGTATGGTCATGTTGAATGAATGGGAGATGAAAGGCTTACAAAGAGAATATGTGAGTCAGATAGAAGGGCAGGAAGACCCCCATTGAGATGGAGAGACTGTGTAAGACAAGCTTTGTATGGTAGAGGAATGACTATAGATCAGGCAAAGGAAGTGGAAATAAACAGGAATGAATGGAGAATGCTTGTGAATAGTTGAACACGTGGTCATTTGGGGGAAGGGGTCGGGCGCAAGTTGGACTAGATAATAGTCCATCAGGCGCCTTGCCCGGGGCGACGATTAATATCAAGGGTGCGCCTGGAAGTGTGATGGGCGGGCTTGTGGCTTCGGGTCCGCTGCATGTCTGCCTGCCGAGATCGGAACCTCTCCGGGTGGTCAGGGGCCGGGGGCGTACTGGAGGGACCTTGGTGACCCTGGTCTCTGGGTCTTCTCCTGGATGACCTAGATGTGTGTGAATTTGTGTTTTGTCTGTGTTTGTTCGTTGTTTTATATTGTGTTTTGTGTTTTTCCTGCTCTTGCTCTGTCTTGAGGCAGCCACCCCCAAGAAGAACAAAACAAAATAATATAATATAATTAAATAGAAAATAAAAATAAAAAATAGGAAAAGTGGGGATTGGGCCTGAGCATATAGATAGATAGATAGGATAGCATTTGTATGTACTCACGACACTAGTAACAAAATTACTAAGGTGAGAATAAAATATCTCCGGTATTTATGTAAACTTGAACACATAACATATCCTACACAACCTTTGCAATAATCACGAAAGACAATAAGTAAACTAGAAGCACTTAATTTTGAGTAGGGGTATAGCAGAAAGTAGCCTTGTAGAGATCTGACACACGTGTGGGTGACTAAGTGCGTGGTCCGTCTTGGCCTGGTTGCCATGGGGGAAGGTCCAGGGGTACCCTCTCACAGGTAGCACTAGCGTAGGTCACTTCCGGGATAGCCTACACACGCTCTTGTCTGGACACCGTCTCTTCTTGAAGGGCACGATCTAAGAGGATTTTGGCTAGCCTCTACGGATGGTGCTATCCAGATCGAGTTGTTCACGTATACTCTCCCACAGGTTACCCATGGGACACAATGACTCAACTTGCCTAGCTTTACCCTGTTTTCGACCAGGTAGTATTTGATTTTACGGAGAGTGAGAAGTCGGTGGTTTCCGGAACATAAGAGGCATGGGAAATCTCGTTTTGTATTTATTGCATGGTTGTCTAAAGCCTTAAAAATACAATGCATACATGAATATGTGGGAAATATTATGTTTTATTTATTAATAATAGAAGTGAATAGCTTAAAGTCTAGGTATACATATGATAATTAATTTACAGTATTGGAGGCCTCTCTCCATTTAGAGGCTTGTATAGAGTGATTGCATGCACAGTTTCGTCTAGCGGTGGTAGTGGTGCATGGAACCGCCAGGGTGACTGAAGAGAAATGAAGGGGGTTGATGTCTCATTTGCATAATATCCTCCTTCGCATAGTCTAAATCTGGCCCAGGTGCAGGCGGCCATTGTTTAACTGGCTCCCGAAGGGCACAAGCCAACAAACTGTGGCGGATGTCCTCCCCCACGTATGTTAAACGTATTGTAGGCCGCACATTTCTCCTGGAGTTGTGCTATGGGTGATTAGTGTATCTTGTTGTTGCTGTCTAGGGGAGGCTGTGCAGGGGAGGCTGTTTCCGGTCTCTCTTCCGGCTTCTTATGGACGCAATTCTATAGTTGTGAGTTGGTGTTCCTGCTGTTGATGGGAATGGGTTTGTGGTGGACTTTGGCATTATGTTTTCCAGCCCTGTCATTTTACTTTGTATTTGGGAGTTTCTCTGAAAGTTTCTCTTTGTTTGGTTATCTTCTTATACCTTGTGATCCTCATTACTAAGTGCTTTCTGCTTGAATGGGATCTTTTCAGGTTTGTTTTATCTTTGATAGTTTTGTTTTCACTATATATCTGTATACTGTACCTACCTACGTACAGTCTGACAGATTTCCAGTTGGCACGGAAATGCATATATTTATGCTGTTTTAGCTATTAATTAAAATAGAAATGAGAGCCTCCCCCCCCCCCCCCCCCCCCCGGTAAACCCCTTCAATACCGCGACGTCTTTTTGCCTTTATTCTGGCTACTATTAGACGATTGTATTCAGTTTAATACGCGCCTTCAACAATTAACAGGCTTCAAACTATTCATTTAACCCTTTTTACTAACACAGATCCTTCTTAAACTGCACAAAATCCTCTAAATATAGCTAAAATAGTATTAAAAAGACGTCGCCGATACAGAAGGGGTTAAAAATAAAGAAACTCAACAGATATATTACGTCTGTATATATTTAGTTTTCCACTGCTCTACTTTAAAATTATAACATACAGAATAACTTGCCGGGTGTATACATACCTACCTCTTTGTCTATTAATCTGTATCTCTATCTATCTATCAATCTATCTATCTCTTTCTTGCGCGCTTGCCATTTAGTATTTGTGTATTCAAGTGCACTGGGATTTGTAATGTAGGAATAATGTTAAGAACAGAGTGTTCAATAAGTTGTGTCACCATGGGTGCATGGTAATCCTGCTCTTAGACCCCAGCCTCTATGAGTTGTGACTTTTGCTATCACTGGCATCGCTGAATTTAGAGTCCTTCTGTCCTCCCTCCTCCTTCCTCCTTCTCCTGCCCTGGCCTTGTGTATTAACCTTTTTCATCCTCTCCTTTTTTCTCTTGTTTACATTTTCTTTCTTCATCCTTCTCCCTTTGTCTTTTGCATTCTTCTTTCTCCTCCTGTCCCCTCTTTTGCCTCCTCCCCTTCTCTTATTACCTATGTTTATTATTTACTCCTGCTCCTTCTCGGTTCCCTCCTGTTCTTCCTCCTCCCCTTGTCTTGTGTATTTTCGTTTTCTTCCTCTTCCCTTTCCCCCTCTCCGACTTTTTGTTATCTTCTCTTCTTTTCTTGTTACCTCGTCTTCCTTCCTTTCCCTGCTTCGTCCTCCACCCCCCACTTTCTTCTCCTTCCCTTACTCCCCCCTTCTCTACCTTTCCGTCTACCTCCTCTTCCTAATCCCCTCCTCTTCCCCCTCCCCCCCCCTCCACATATAATAATCCCCCCACCCACCTGTCTTTTCCATCCTGTTCTTCCTCCTCCACACCTCCTTTCTTCTTCTTCCTCCTCCTCCTCTTCATCGATCATACGTTCTGAATAATTGTTATGCTCCGACCCAAACCCAAATCGTCACTCCTCCTCTCTTTTCTAGATCTCCGGCTGTCTTTACTTCTTCTATTGTTCCCTCTTTTTCCTGTACTCTCTCTCTCTCTCTCTCTCTCTCTCTTGGGATTGTGTATTTCCTTTGCACCCCATTGTGCTCCTTTGTACTTTCTCTCTTACTCGCTCAATCTCTCTCTCTTTCTTCATTCTGTTTATATATCTCTCTTGACAGGCTGTAGTTGTCTCAGCATCTCTACTATACATCCTAATCCACCTCACCGAGTTAAGCCTCTCTTGAGTTGTGAGTTTTGCTGTCACAGTCATCGCTGAATATCCCTGGCTATTGAATCGTGACATCTAGTTTCATATTGTTCCCACTATTTCTCTTTGTATTCCTCCTCTTCTCTTAATACCTCTTCCTCCTTCTTCTTCTTCGTCCCTTTCGTTTATTATCTCCTTCTCCTTTCTCCTTCTCGTTCTCCTCATATTAATTTTAATATCTTTTCATATTATCCTATCTGAAATGTTATGGCAGTTTTTCCCTACTGCATGGCATATTTTCCCAACTGTTTCCACGCTAGTGTTAGCTGGAGGCAGTGGTGGGTGGGGAGGAGCCATCTGTTTTACTACCCTATTTTCTACTTAGCAGTTAGTAGTTGCGGGCATCGTAGATATCCAAATTGCCCCGTAAGGACCAATAGGTCTGTTGCAGTTTGTAAGTCCTTTGTCACTCTTTGTTCCTACCCCATCTCTCGTCTTTACTACCTCCTTCTTCCTATATTTTATTCTGGTCCTCCTTCCCTTACTCCTACATCTACACCACCTTTTGTGTCTTCCGCCTCGACTCCTCTCCTTTATCCTATTCCTCCCTCTCCTCCTTCTCCATCTTTGTCCACTTCCTCCACCCCTCTTCTCCACCTTTGCCTCTTCCTTTACATATTTTATTCCATCTTTCTTCTACCTCCTCCTATTGTCTACCTCCTCTTCAACCTTCATCTCCTCCTTCTTCCTCTTACTTCACCTCTCTCCTCCTCCTCACTGTTGATTATTTTTCATAATTTTTGTTTTCGGTTATTTTTGTTTTCGGTTAGTCTAGGCTATCACTGCTGGTGGCCTATTTCTGCGTACCGGTATTTCATAATTTTTGTTTTCGGTTATTTTTGTTTTCGGTTAGTCTAGGCTATCATCCCTGGTGGCCTATTTCTGCGTACTTCAATTTTTAAATTTTCAGTTAGGCTATCACCGCTGGTGGCCTATTTCTGCGTACCGGTATTTCATAATTTTTCTTTTCAGTTAGGATAGGCTATAACCCCTGGTGGCCTATTTCTGTTTAAATAAACATAAAATTGTTTTCGGTTCGGCTATCCCTGCGTATTCAAATTTAATTTTGTTTTGTTTTAATTTTGGGTTAGGCTATCACCGCTGATAACCAATTTGTGTGTATTTCAAAATGTTTGTTTTCGGTTAGGCCTATTTAAGTAAGTGAAACGACCTGAAGGGAGTGACGTGTTTTTAAAGTGAGTTTAGTGTTTTTAAAGTGAGTGAAGTGATCTGAAGAAAGTGATCGTCACCATGCCTCGTGCCTGTACGAATTGCGCCGGTAGGTTTGGTGCTTCCATGTTTGCTCCTGCCGATCCACAAGTCTGCCGACTCTGCCAGCAATGAGAGGATTTGACAGCAAAATTGGATGAAGCCCACAACAAGATTAATGTCCTCACCAGGAAGCTGGAATCACTCCAAGAGTTTGTAACACTCAACGTTGGAGTATCACTAACTCCAATTGTTTCAACTCCAGCATCCACCACCGCCCCAACGTCATCTGCCAACAATCCAACACCTGCAGTAGACACTGCAGCAGATGCTTCTGACGAACCTGAGCCGACATCAAACCAGGACAGCCGCCCTGTTCACCTTAGTCTCTCCCCCACTCCTCGTGCAAGAAGCCTGCTACCACGAACAGTACCAACCCCTCGCCCCCGTTCTAACCACTCCTCTCCCCGACCTGTACGTAGAGTCCCGCCACCACAGGTTTCCGGATTTACACCAGTGAGGAACGGTGCACGGCCAACACAGAAAAGGTCTCATCTACCAGTCACAATGTCAAACAGATTTGAGATATTGGTAGAGATGGAAGACGAACCAGAAGAGACCAGGTTCGTTGGGGATTCCATCCTACGAGGACAGGTCGAAGAGTTCTGCGACAGAGTCCCAAATCAACGAAAAGGATTTTGCATCCCAGGAGCTGGACTGGACGACATTGTGGAACCCTTCAAAGATACCATAAAGGATGCAAATGAAAATACCCTTTTTGTCATCCATGCTGGTTCAAATGACGTCATGCGCACCAGATCCGAAGAGTTGATGGAGAAATATCGCAAGATGATCCAGCACTACAAAAACAAGTCAAGGAATATCATCATCTCAGGCATTCTCCCCAAGATCGACGCACCTGACAAATTCTACGACAAGGCCTTCAGCACAAATAGCCGACTAAAATATTTGTGTCTGAGGGAAGAAGTTGAATTCATCAACCTCTGGGATAACTTCAACAACCAGCCTACTCTGTTCCGCAAGGATGGCACTCATCTAAACCCTGTGGGTTCAGCACGCATGGGTCGTCTCCTACACAAAGCAGTCCGCAGCCATGGATCAAAAAACGCCATCCGAGAAGAAGCAGCAGTGACATAAATCATCCAACGCCAAGAAAAAAACAGAGGCAACCGAGGACCACCAGCGATAAGGACCGAAGACAGCGAGGACCGAGGACAGCCATGAACATAAATGTAGATCCGACAAGAACTAAAAATATTATTAAAGAGCGTTCCGTTAGTTCTAAAATAACAAATTTAAAAGTTTTCTATGCAAACGCTTGTAGCATACGCAATACATTTTCAGATTTAGAGGAGCTAGTATTTACAGAAAATTATGATGTGATTGGCATAACAGAATCTTGGCTCAATACAGAAGATAGAAACTTTTTAGCAGAGTATTCACTTCCCGGTTATGTAATGTTTGAGAAAAGCCGAATAAATCAAAATGGAGGTGGCGTTTTACTTTATATCAAAGAAAGTCTTAACCCTACCCTCTTGTCAAAACCTCAAATTGTGAACGTCGACGCATCTTTTGTGCTAATAAAGAATAATAAAGGTACAAAAATAATACTTGCATTAATATACAGACCTCCAGCTCAATCAGTGCAAACTGACCGAGAAATTTACGAACAAATTGCAGATGTAAGTAACTCACAAGATACCATAATTTTTGGCGACTTTAATTTACCCGTGACCAAGTGGGGCGATACTCTTACTTCACACTCCGGACATGACTTGTATACGAACTTGCAAGAGAGTTTGCTTTATCAATTTGTTCGAACGCCGACCCGTGGTAATAACGTTCTTGACATTGTACTTGCAACAAAAGAAGAATTCATAGAGAATTTGAATGTTGGTGATGAATTCAGTAACAGCGACCATCGTACGATAACTTTCACTTTAAAGTTTACTAGTAACGAACCAAATAGTAGCATCGAAAAAGTCCATAATTTCAAGAAAGCAAACTTCCATAAACTTAGAGCTATGTTTAAAGAAACTGACTGGAGCTTTTTAATTAACAATAACGACATAAATACATCTTGGAAGTTATTCGAAACCACTTACCTAAAAGCAGTGCAAGACTGCATACCATCGAAAATACGGCGTCCAGGCCATAATAATAAGCCCAAATGGAGGAATAAAGATATTTCAAACTGCCTGCTTGCTAAAAAATTTGCTAATGATAGATTAAAATCCTCACAAAATGACGAAGAACGGGTGAAATTTGTAGAGCTACGACGCAAAGCCAAAAAGTTAATTAAGCAAAGTAAAAAGACCTTAGAGTTACATATTCCGAATCAAAGTCAAACCAACCCAAAAGAATTCTATAGTTATATCAGAAAGAAAAAAGTAGTTACATCAACTGTTGGACCGTTAGTCGATGAAAATGGAGAATACACCAAAGACGAAGTACAAATGAGTAATGCCCTCAATACCTTCTTTGCATCAGTTTTTACAACAGAAGACCTCAGTGATATCCCTACACCATCGCCAATTCAGATTGAAAATGCAGATGTTCTAAGCAATATCACCGTTACAGAGAGAGAAGTATTGAATTGTTTAGATAAACTCAAGGTAAATAAAACGCCCGGACTGGATGCAATCTCGCCTAGAGTTCTAAAGGAAGCTAAGGATGAGCTTTCCAAACCACTGACATTACTATTCAATAAATCCTTGCAGTCTGGAACTATGCCTGATCAGTGGAAGCTAGCCAACGTAACACCGATATTCAAAAAAGGCAGCAAATCCCTACCCAGTAAGTATCGTCCAATTAGCTTAACCTCAGTTGTATGTAAAATGCTAGAAACGGTCATACGAGACAGACTCGTAAATCACTTAGAGGAAAATAACATACTTAAAGATACTCAACATGGCTTTCGTAAAAAACTTTCCTGTTTAACAAACCTCTTAGACTTCTTCCACGATATCCTCAACCTATACGATGAGAGTAAAGCTGTAGATATTATATACCTTGATTTTCAAAAGGCCTTTGACAAAGTTCCCCACAAACGTTTACTGCTAAAACTAAAAGCGCATGGAATACAAGACGGTGTGTTGAAATGGATAGAAAATTGGCTCAGCGACAGAAAGCAAAGAGTAGTCATAAACGGTAAGGTATCTAAATGGACCAATGTAAGTAACGGGGTACCCCAGGGATCGGTATTAGGACCAATTCTCTTTCTAATTTACATCAACGACATAGATGAGGGTCTCACCTGTACAATCTCAAAATTTGCTGACGATACAAAAATTGCAAATAGCGTACTCTCAAAAGAACAAGTTGACGATATGCAACACAATCTAGATAAATTGTCATGTTGGGCCCAAATTTGGCAAATGAGTTTCAATGCGGATAAATGTAAAGTACTACATATCGGATACCTAAACGAGAAAGCAAACTATTCGATGAATGGCACTCAGCTTAAGAATGTAAACAAAGAAACCGATCTGGGAGTAACAATATCGAGTAACCTAAAACCGAGTCAACAATGTTCAGAAGTTGTAAAGAAGGCAAACAAAATAATTGGCTTTATAGGCAGGTCATTTGAGCATAAACCAAAGAAGTTATCCTAACCCTTTACAATTCCTTAGTCCGCCCTCTTCTGGAATACTGCGTTCAATCCTGGTGCCCTTATTACCAAAAAGATATAAACAAGCTAGAACGAGTTCAACGTAGAGTTACCAAAATGATACCTAGCCTAAAGAACAAACCATACGAAGAGCGTCTTAGAGAATTAAATCTATTTCCTTTAACCCAGCGCAGATTAAGAGGTGACTTAATTCAAGTGTTCAAAATCATCAAAGGCATCGACAATATGAACTGTAGTAAGTACTTCACTATCGACCAATCTAATTACATGCGGGGAAACGGTTGCAAAATTATTGGTAAATCTTTTAACGCACACGAATCTAAGAATTTCTTCTTCAATCGAGTTGTCAACTTGTGGAATGGGCTTCCCCGAAACGTTATAGACTGCATCACCGTTGATTCATTTAAACTCCGCCTAGACAAATATCTCGCATCAAACCCGCGACTGACTGCGTTTGTAAATGAATAACTTTATTTTATCCCCCCCTCAGTTACTAACCCATCTGTCCCCTACTAACTTCATAATCCTGCCACGGATATTAGTTCCAGGGCAGTAATTCCCTTTCCAATGTTCCCTTACCCACTCTTAACCACTGTTTGGACACTTGATCCTCAGTGTTTTGGAGGACAAGCAACCTAGAAGGGTCACTAGATATGTTGTTGCTTGATTTCCTTTGTACTCCTTTGTACTGTTCATGCCTTCTGAATAATATTTATGTTCTGACCCATATTCAACCGTCGCACCCCTATCTCCTTCCCTTCTCTAGGTCTTATTTATATTTGTCTACCCCTCCTTCTTTCTCTTGTTTTTCTCCCTCCTCCCGTATCCTAATCACCTCCACTTTCTCCATCCTTCCTTCTTCCTACATCTCCTCCTTCTCCATCCCTTCCTCCGATACCTCCACCTTCTCCATCCCTCCTACACCCCCACTCCCCCCTCCTGCATCTCCTCTTCCACCTCTATCGCCTCCTTCCTCTTACATCACTTATATCCTCCTCCACCTCCTCCTCACCGTCCATGCCTTTTGAATAATGTATTCTTCTGAACCAAATCCAAATCATGGTGTTTTCCTCTCTCCTTCCCATATCTCCGTTTGCCTTTTATTTATGTATTCTTCTTGTTATGTTTACCTTTCCTTTTCCTATATTCCTTCCTCCTTCAGCTCCTTCTCCCTTTCCTCCTCCTTCTTCCACCCCCTCATTCACTTCCTCCACCATTCCTCCTCCCATCTACTCCCCCCTCCTACATCTTCTTCTCCATCCTCCTTCCATCTACTCCCCCCTCCTCCACCTCCCTCACCGTGCATGTCTCATCAATAAGTTCTTGGAACAGTTGGCTCCAGGAATTAACTTACCTGCTCATCAAATCCTTGTTGCCAATTGTCATCTCTAATATAAAGCTAGATCGTAGCACCAAATATATATTCCATGTTAAGAATACAAATATTTTCATTCTGTTTGTTGCTGCCTTTGAATATGAATGCTATGAATTTACGGGAGGTAGATTTTCTTTTCTTTTTTAGTTTCCTCCCTAGACCTTCATCAAGCGTAAATAACATCCCCGAGATCCCCCTTCGAGATAACATTTTACATTTTTTGGTAAAAAAACAAAAACAATTAGGCTATGGCTGAAGGCCGGTTCCTCCAAAATTACAGGCTCACTTTCGCTTGCCGGAAAACAAAATTGACAACTAGATGGCAGGAAAGGTCTAAATATTGACGAAGAAAGGAGGCAAAACGGTCATAAAATCGCCAAACTAATGTGGCAAATGTCTTACAATCTCCAAGCTAATGGGGCTAAACATGAGGGAGAGGGAGTTACAGAACAAAAACAAATACTTCTCCTTAATAAACCATTGTTGAAGACAATATTGAAATAGGAGACGTCAATCTGTAGACAATCTGCCAGATGTCACCAGAAACTGTAATTTATCACGATTAAAATAATAACATGCTAATACTTACTATATCCTTTCTTTTGTGATTTCAAAACACGTAGAATAATTTTAGATTAATTTGTCATACATTATGGTTTGTAACAAATACATCTAATGGATATAAATTGTATTATGCACCTTTATACTTTTAATGTGTGGAGAATAAGCAGAGCAAGTTCTTTGACCTGAATGTTGGGTTGAAACACGGGTGTGTGATGTCCCCGTGGTTGTTTACTATATTTATAGATGGAGTCATGAAAGAGATACAAGGAAGAGCAGTGGATGTTGGTGTATCGCTGATAAGGGAGGGAAATGTGTGGATGCTGCTTGTACTGCTGCTTGCTGATAATACAGTTCTAATGAACGATAATGAATGGGAGTTGCAGGGTCTCGTAAATGTGTTTGGAACAGTGTGCGAAAAACGGAATCTGAAGGTAAATGCAGGGACGAGCAAGGTTATGGTCTTCGAAAGGGGTGAAGCCACAGAGTGAGAGGTGAAGTTGAACGGTCAGGCTATGGAGATTGTCAGCTCATTTAAATATCTGGGCAGTGTGTTGAGTAAAGATGGGACTATGGATGAAGAAGTGCGGGAGAGGGTGCAACAGGGGAAGAGGGTTGTAGGAACGCTGAAAGCAGTAACAAGAAATAGGGTGGTCAGTATGGAAGTGAAGAATTCCTTGCATGACAGAGTGGTAATCCCGACACCGACTTACGAAAGCGAAGCATGGATGTTTGAGAAGAGAGTCAGACCATGAGTGACAAGGGTGGAAATTAGTTACTTGAGAAGTGCTTGCAGAGTTACATGGAGGGATAGACAGACGAATAAGGAAGTAAGGAGGTGTGGTGTGGAGGTAGATGTGCTGGAAAGTGTGAAAAGGAACAACTTGAGATGGTTCGGCCATATGGAACGAATGGGAAGCGAGAAAATGACTAAGAAGGTGTACGAGAGTGAGGTGCAAGGACAGAGAGGGAGAAGTAGACCGAAAGAGAGGTGGAGGGATGGAATGAGGAAGTATATGGATGAAGGCGGTCCTGGTTGGGAGGAGGGGCGTCGACTGACTGGAGACAGAGGTTCATGGGGGCGGTTCGTTCGGGGATCAAGGCGTCAGGCAATAGATATATAGATAGATAGATATTTTTAATTGGAGAATAGAATACTGCATACTAAAGATGCTGATTGGTTGTTGATTGATATGCGCTGATAAAGTTGAGATATCTTCACTAATCCATATCTATTATTTAACTCGAGAATTGTAAGCAATTTTAATGATAATGTGATAATCTAAAGTGATATACTAACTCTGAGAGCTAATATATATCGCATATAACACATTACTAACATAGATATATTAAAGTGAACACAAGTAATATAAAAATGTATAAAGCCAACAAGTAACCGAGATTTGTAGACTGACTGAGTCTCGGCTCACATCTCACCCGCCTAAGCCTTGCATTTTTAACACATGCAGTGGCTTCCTAGCATCAGGGTAAGTCACTATACTACGGTAGTGGTAAGTTAGGATATCATCCCCTGATTGGCTGACAGCCTCGATAACTCAGCCGTCTCAGTAGCCAGTCTCCTCTCTCGCTTAGTGGTTTTTATCATATTTCTTTTGTATTATGTCTGTGTTCACTATATATTATTTACGGTATTAGTGTATTTTATGTGACATATTTTATACCTTGGTGTTCGGATATCTCTCTAGAACATCACTCAATTGTTGAAATTGCTCGTAATTAAAGTATTTTTAAAAATAGGTATGGAATAATGAAGATATCTTAATTTACTAATCATACTCCTATCCATTAGCTAATCAACAGCCTCTATAACAAATTAGCTGCTTCTGAAGTTCAGCAGTTCTGTTCAGAGAAAAATATGTAATTGAATGAAATGTCAATTTAATTATAAAAGTGTTGTTTAATGTAGATACCACTATTATAAATAAGTCATTAGCATAAACAAGAAGGTACATGTTATACTATATATTTTCTGCAACCTGTATTTACCGTTTCGTAATGGATTTATTTCACAACACAATAATTTGTCCTGCTCATATTTTAATATACAATAATGTAGTGAGCTAAACGATATATGAGATTATTATAATATATATGAAGAATATCTAAGATTAAAACTGCTTGTCATAAGACAAACCATTTAGAAACTGTCACAGTATTAGTCGTCTTCACATTGTATTGTAATAATTGGCGAATCTGATGACGTATGGCAAGGTTGTCTACAGATTAACGGCTCCTATTGATTAACTATTTATGTTGCACCGTGCTACGAGGATTTCAATCCTGCTAGTGATAAATTTATGTACAGTCAATTAAATCGATAATGAGCCAACTATAGACAAGATACTTACTATATCTTTTCTGTTGTGATTTCAAAACATCAAGTATAATTTTAGATTAATTTGTCCTACATTACGGTGTTTAACAAATAAATCTAACAATATATATATTGTATATAATTATATATATATATATATATATATATATATATATATATATATATATATATGATGTTCCTCCTGTTGTACTAAAAACTGTGGTTCCTTGCTGACCCCCTGCCTAGGCAAACTCTTTCGTCTCTGTCTCTCTTCTAACGTCTTCCCTTCTTGCTGGAAGTTTGCTCTCATTCAACCTTTCCCAAAGAAGGGTGACCGCTCTCAAACCTCCAACTATCGTCCAATTGCTCTCATCTCTTGTATCTCTAAAGTTTTTGAAACTATTCTTGCTTCCAAATTTCTTAAGCATTTCTCTTCTCATAATCTGCTCTCAGATCGCCGGTATGGCTTCCTTAAGGGTCGCTCTACTGGTGATCTTCTTTCATATCTTACTAACTCTTGGTCATCCTCCTTTTGGGACTTCGATGAGATTTTTGTTGTTGCACTAGACATATCGAAGGCCTTCGATAGAGTCTGGCACACATCTTTAATTTTTAAACTACCCTCCTTCGGTTTCTATCCCTCCATCTGTGCCTTTGTCTCTAATTTCCTTTCCGGCCGTTCCATAGCTGCGGTTATGGATGGCCATCGCTCATTTCCTCATTTCTATCAACTCCGGTGTTCCTCAGGGTTCTGTCCTGTCTCCTATTCTCTTTCTAATTTTCATAAATTATCTCAACTGTACATCCAGTCCCATCCATTCATAAGCAGACAACTCTACCTTACACTACTCAATTCGTTTTCTAGAATGCCCCAGCCAGGAGTCCCTCAAAGACAAACGTAATGCAGTCATAAATCACTTATCTTCCGATCTAGCTACTATTTCCAATTGGGGTAGAGAAAACCTTGTTGCATTTAATGCTTCCAAGACCCAATTTTTCCATCTTACTATCCGTTCGGAACCTACAGAAGACTATCCCTTATTATTCAACAATTCAAAAATCAATCCTTCATCTTCTCTCAATATTCTCGGTGTCTCTTTTTCTTCTGCTCTCACCTAGAAGGACCATATTACCAGTGTTGCTAAGGCAGCTTCCCAAAAGCTGGGTGTGCTCAACCGCCTCAAGGGGTTCTTTACCTCTGCGCAGCTTCTTGCTCTGTACAGGGGCACAGTGCATCCTTGTATTGAGTATTGTTCACATATGTGGGGAGGATCCTCTCACACCACACTCCTAGACAAAGTAGAAAGGAAAGCCTTTTGTATCATTAACTCCCGTCCACTCACCAACTCTCTGCAATCTCCCTCTC